>OY757921.1:69204108-69216608 GCA_963585895.1 Sepioteuthis lessoniana | reverse complement strand
TAAATTAGTGACAACTAACTCTGTCAATATATATATATATATATATATATATATATATATATATATATATACGAGAAGCCGCTTCTATTTAGTAAGGACTTGAAGATTAGAATTAATATTTCATTTTTATATATGTCCGTTATATCGAGAGTATAGATCAGAACAAATGTAGACCACAAAATTATTATTCATCCGTAAATTTAATTTAGTTTTAGAAAAGATTTTAACTTCGAGGTATTTCAGTTTATTGCTCTTAAAATCATTTTCGCTACGATGAGATTTTTTTTCAGAAGAGCTATATGCTAAAATTTCAAACCTTTAATTTATCACAGAATAGTGTTCGAAATGTGTATGTTTAAATCGATGAAAAAACCACAGTTTTATATTAAATTCATGAATAATATATAGTGTGAGTCTGATACAGCTCTTAATTTAAAACCTTTGCAAATGTGAACTTTATATGTTATCATTTACTGTAATTCCAATATATTACCTATATATATATATATATATATATATATATATATATATATATATATATATATATATATATATATATGTTAGATTGTAGTATCTGCAATATTTGGTCCTCGATTAACTCACCAAGTGAGCGAGTTAGAACCACAAACCTTTACAATAGATAAATATATATATATATATATATATATATATATATATATATATATATATATATATATATACCATAGGTGAATGAACAAATCGTTTAAAAACTTTTTTCTTTAACTAATGTCCAAATACTGGATATATATATATATATATATATATATATATATATATATATATATATATATATAGTGTCTTGATAGCATATATAAAACTTGATAATTTAATACAATGTGTGTGTGTATGTGTATTTGAGAAAAAGACGGTGGGGGATCGTTAACGAATTATACGATATAGTCTATCCTTTACTATAGCTTTTTTTAGGTGTGCAAACGATAGATAAATAATGCGTTGCAAGCCGGTCTCAAGATCGAAATTATTATTGACATGGGTTCGATTCTCACCGGGTGACCTAACGTAGTTCTTGAACAAAACGGAGCTAAACTTCCTACACAATCGAGAGCATTCATCACGCTGACATTCACAGGCCATGTGCCAGACAAAGACAAAGGCAAATGAGGGAGCGTTTGTGTGTAAGAAATCATTGCAAGGTCTCTTAGAACTTTTTTTTTTTTTTAACGTGACGGTTAACAGTCTAGTTCATTAATTTGCAAATGTCGAGGATTTAATTCTCACTTGTTGTCATTCTCTCTCTTTCTCTTTCTCTCTCTCTCTCGTTGTTTCTACCGTTATTCGATCTTCAGTACTGTGCCCCCTTACGGTCGTTTTGTACTTAACAAAATTATAAAATCACAGAAAAAAAAACAACAACGGTTTTATTTTTATATTCCTTATATGTCTATTCATAACCATTGCGCTCCTCATGACCCGTATCCTTTTTTTTTTTTTTTTGCTGTCATTAGAAATCAAGTAACAACAAGTCTCCACTATACATCTAGCACTTTCATCAGTATTTTACTAACCTGTGAGCAGGGCTTAGAATGCACTGACTGTCTCCTTAACTGCATTTAATGGGAAGACTCCTGTTCCACAAATTTACGAAGTGTGGAATACCGCAATGGTTTTCATTACTCCCAGGTCCACTCTGACCAAGAGTTGTAGTACCTGAGAAATGACAGGAAAAATGTAGATATAAATATACTATGTACGCAATTCCCTAACCACTTGGTATAAACTAACCCTAGACGGGCTGACATGCAGTTAAAATAAGTAAATGAATAAATAAATCAGTATTCTACTTTTTACTAGCCGCATTTTAACCCCAGTAACATCAATAGCATGTCCTTGTTTTCATTGCAGATCAAGTGACAACAAGTCTTCCAAATACACCTGCACCCTCCTCAGCATTCTTTTACAAGACTGCTCCCGGTGTTCCAACGATAATGAGTACTACTGTCACTTTTGAATTTTTACATTTTGTTTTTGTTTTTGTAATTCTCTTGATCTAGATATTTTTCTATTCCCTTTAAGTTTCATTCAGCGATCTAAAGAAACAACATTTCTCCTATTTGATCTTTTTTTGTTTAGAAATAAGTAGATCTGGTCTTCTCTCGGAATTGGGTGATCCAGAAAATGTTTGGCTTTATTCTAATGCTAATGTCATTCCCCATAAAGGCACAAGGTACTCTCCACTGGAGTTTGAGTGACAGCAAGTCTCCTTACCTCGACAGGACCCTCCCCAGTATTCTAACGGTGAGTCTCAATTCCTCGCAGGATCTCCGGTTCCATCAGTTTCTTTTTCAGGATGTCTCAGATTAATCCTAGTGTTCCAACTATGATTGGGATCACTATTCTAAGAGGAAAATTACGGTTTTGCTCCCCTCTTCTTTTTGTATCCGTACCAGATTAGGCAGTCTTACAAAAGGGTTAGGGGTTCAATACAGTCTGTATTAAATCATCAAAGTCTCTATGTTAAATAGAATTAATTCAAAGAGATATTATTATTAATTTTACTTTTGAGTGTTGATCGTATCAGCTTTAGCAGATAGTTTCTCGCGGAAGTTTTAGTGACAGCAAGTCTCCTCAAGTCTCCAGGACTCTTCTCAGTGTTCGAGTCGATCTTAATGATTCTGTTGTCTGTAAAGTCTGTATTTGTCCTCTTATTTTCAAGTCTTCCATTCTCTACACCATTCCTTTGGGGATTTTTCCACGTGCACCAATTACAATTGGAATCACCGTTACGTTTGTGTTCCATAGTTTTGTTTTTTTTTTAGTTCTTTAGCGAGGTCTAGATACTTGTCTGTCATTTAGCGTTTTTTAAATTTTACTCTGTGGTTTTCCGGGACAGTAGAGTCCAATTTTTGGCAGACTTATTTTATGTTGAAAATCACTCGGTCTAGTCGACTGGCCACGATTAGATGATCAATTTATAACTCAGAACGGATTCAAGGTTGTGTATATACTACTTGTTCATATGGTCAAATTTCAATTTCTTGCACAGTTCCCAGTGGATCACCTTCCCCACTCAATCATGTCTAGTCTTATACTCTTTTCGCATTAATTTGCTGCATTCGCTTATCATCATTTCATTCTTTGCGACTTTTTCACAACAGGTCATTCACGAGAAACAGAGTGACAGCAAGTGTTCTCAGGTCTTCAGGACTTTTCTAAGTATTCTGGCTAATTTTAGCAATACTAATGTTTGGATGGTCAAGTCACGTCATCCGTTTTCCAACTCTTCCACTCCCTTTCCAAGCCTTCGGAGACCGTTCCGAGCGCTCCAGCTACAATGGGTATCACCGCTATTCCTATGTTACACAGTTTTCTTATTTCTCAGGCAAGGTCTTTGTATTCGTGTATCTTTTCGCGTTCTTTTATTTTCTATCAGTGGTCCACCGGGACGGCAAATTATCTTTTTCATGTTAATTAACACTAGGTCTGTTCATCTGGCCGATGTTAATTGACCCGCTTTAATATTATTATTATTATTATTATTATGAGAGTTTTTCAAACCAACGCTAAACAGTGCTTTTTCACTAAAATCTCAGTGACAGTAAATCTCCGCAGGTTTCCAGGACTTTTCTAAGTTTTCGGGCTGATATGAACATTGCTGTAATCTGGATAGACTCGAATCCTCCACTGATTTCCAGTTTTTCCAGTCTTCTTTCCAGATCTTCAGGGATCCTTCCAAGTGCACCACCTACCATCGATATCACCATTACTTTCATATCCCACAGCTTTTTCCGCCCTCGGGCAAGATCCAGGTATTTGTCTATTTTTTCACTTTCTTTTATTTTCACACTTTGATGTCAAGTTCTTTTCAACTTGTTGATCGTCTGGACTTATGGTAATCCGTTTGTATTTCAATGTCTCACGTAATTTTGTGTGTCTCATTTTCTTGCAAAGATTCCTGTTTGTGCATAACTTATCAGCAATAGTTCATTTTCAACTTCACTTTTAGTTTCTGACAAACCTTCATTCAAGACCTTGGGTGAGAGAAGATCATATATATATATATATATATATATATATATTGGCTGCCGCTTCAAGGTATTATTTTACCGATCACATTGATAGTACTCTCCCAAGGAGATGAGCGGTCCCTCAAAGTGCATTTTTTGAAATATTTCATATTGGCTGGGATTGACAGGTATCTTGTTAATGTGTTTTTCTGTCACTTTCTTGATCATAACAAGGATTCCGATAATCTATTATCTTACTCCTTGAGAGTTTTTCACATCGGCGTTAGCTGATGGTCTTTCACTGGAGTTTGAGTGACAGCAAGTCTCCTCAAATCTCCAGGACTCTTCTCAGTATTCTGGCCGATCTCAGCAATGCTGTAGTTTGGATGGTCTCCACTTGTCCTCTTATTTTCATGACCTTCAGTCCTTCAGTCCTTTCACCAATCTTTTGGTGACTGTACCAAGAGCACCAACGGCAATTGGTATAACCGTTAATTTCATGCGCCACAGTTTTTTTTTTTATTCCCTTGCAAGATCGAGGTACTAATCCTTCTTTTCGCTTTTTTTTCAATTTTACTCTGTGTTCAGCCGGAACAGCAAAGTCCGCTTTTTTTTGTTGATTTATACAAGGTTTGGTCGTCTGGCTAAGATTACGTGATCTGTTTGTACCTCAAAATCCTAGAAGAGTTTGTGCGTCTCATTTTCCAGGACAGATTCTGGGTTGTGCATATACCATTTGTTCGTTTGGTCTAACTTAAATTTCTTGCACAGTTCCCAGTGGATCACCTTTTCACCCACTCGTGTCTATTTTTATATTCTTTCCCTGTTAATTATTATTATTATTATTATTTAAAAGTTTTTCACTCCACAATTATCGGAAGGTTTTCCACTCTAGTCTTGAGTCACAGCATGTCTTCAGGATTCTTTCCAGTATTTTGGCCGATCTCAACAATGTAGTAATTTGGATGGTCTCCACTTGTCCTCTTAATTCCGTGTCCTCCAATCCCTGTACTCATCTTTTGGTGACTGTAACGAGTGCTCCAATTACAACTGGTATTACCGTCACTTTCGTGTTCCATAATTTTTTTCAGTTCTCTAGCAAGATTTCGGCACTTACTTCTCTTTTTTCGCTTTCTTTCAGTTTTAACCTGTGGTCAGCCAGAACAGCAAAGTCCAATACTATACAGGTTCTCTTTGTTGACAATCATTCGGTCTGGTCGTCTGGCCGAAATTAAATGATCTGTTAGTATCTCAAAATCCCAAAGAATTTTGTACGTCTTATATTATTATTATTATTATTATTATTATTTTCCTCCTTGTGAATTTTACACACCTGTGCTAAATATTTTTTTTTAGGAAATCTGAGTTGCAACTCAAATTATTCAGGACTCCAGCCAATCTCAGAAATGCTGTTGTCTGACCATCTCAGTAATTTTCGCCCATTTCGTCTTTCCGCATTTTCCCTTGTTTTTTTTAAAATTGCTTCGAATGATCCGACTTTGATTGGTATCACTGTCATCCATATTTTTTTGCTCTCTGGAATGTCTTCGTATTTATCCAGTTATCTGCTGTTTTTTTTTTTATTTTCAATCTACTATCAAGTAAAACGACAAGTTCTCTTTTTTTGCTTCTTTTTCTTGTTAACTAACACAACATCCAGTCTAGTGACTGGGGATTGGAAAATCTGTTTTCTTTCAAAACCTCAAGGATTTGGTGAATCTCATTTTCCAGGATAGGTTATCTGTGCATGTACCATTGGTCTGCAAGGTCAAACTTCAGTCGTTTGCATAGTTCTCAGATATCACCTTTCCCACCCAATCGAGTCTGCATCTTCTGTGGTAGGTAGAAGATCTCACTTATAAAGTACTTGATTGTCTTATCTCTCTCCTTCTCTTCGCATTTGATCTAATTAATTCTTTATTATTATTATTATTTTGCATGTTTTGAAAGTAGGTCTCTCCAAGTCTCCAGGACTAATTGACGTATTCTCACTGATTTTCTCACTACTGAGGTCTGGATGGTCCCAATTCTTCCTCTGCTCCTCAGTTCTTCCAGACTCTGTTTCAGTTATTTGAGGACTGTTTCAAGGGCTCCAACTACGACTGGTATCACCGTCATGTTCATGTCTCACAGCTTGTTCTGTTCTCTATTTTTAGTATTTTACCCATCCGAAAAGTTTTCTCTCCTGCGTTTTCTGACAGATTTCTACTGGGGTCTGAATGACAAAAAGTGTCCTCAAGTCTCCAGGACTCCTCTTAGTATTCTAGCCGATCTCAATAATGCTATTGTTTGGATGGTCTCCACTTGTCCTCTTATTTCCGTGTCCTCCAGTCCTTGTACTAGTCCTTTGGTGACTGTACCGAGTGCGCCAATTACTATAGGTATCACCGTCACTTTCTTGTTCTATTGTTGTTTTTTTTTTCAGTTCTCTAGCAAAGTCTAGATACTTATCTCTCTTTTCTCTTTCGTTCAGTTTACTTTATTTTTTATTTTTTGGAGGGGTGAATTTGTGTGTCATACCAAAAGGGGTAAAATTCTCTTACGTTTTGATGATTTCAATCATACACATAAAAATTCATTTGGTGGCAATGCACCTGAAGTTACAAGCGGACTAATTGTTTATATATATATATATATATATATATATATATATGTGTGTGTGTGTGTGTGTGTGTGTGTGTGTGTGTGTGTGTGTGTGTGTGTGTGTTATCCACTTTAGTCATCGAAACAATGGTACCTGTCCTCTTTGGTGGCTGATGAGGACAGGGTATTTCACGTGTTTTCACCGGTTGTAAGATAACTTTAAGAATATAAAAATATAAAGGTATATATCTGTATATATATATATACTTCTGTTTTTAGAAAGCATCTTATTCGTAAGTACATTCTTTAATGAATGAACATGAACCAACCAGTTTATTCGAATTAGAGAAATATTTGATTTTGTTCGATTTTTAGAATTGAGATGTAATTCACGAACAAATTTGTCTTCATTCAACTCATAATATGAAAACTTCGTCTTACAGGGAAAGCAATTTTTCAAATACATTCTCTTGTTTTTTCGTTTTTTAGAGAAACGCAAATAAATTCAAACGTTTGTTTAAAATAGAACAACGATTAAAAATTTCGTTATTTTTACGGTAATGTACGAAAAAAAAAGATACTTAAATATAATACTTACGTTCACCATCCCAGAGTAAGTTTCTGTTTTTATCTTTATTTTATGTATGAACCGTGATGCACTCTAAAATAACGTCCTCTACCAGGCACAAGTCAACCATTAACTATCGGCCATATTTCTTAAGATTCTTCTTTCCCATCGTGCAAACAATTTTTCAAATACAAAATTCTTTATTTTTCTTAAAGTAAATTAAATAATTTTTCATACCTGATTTTTTTCAATTCTCTTTCTTACGAATGACAATTTAAAAAAATGAAATTAAAATTTTTACTGGTTATTTTTTTAACGTTTTATTCTTTTCAGTTTATTTTACTTCGTTATTTTTTCTTTGCGTGTGTGTGTGTGTGTGTGTGTGTGTGTGTGCTTGTGTGCGCTTATTTAAATAATTCTTTTTTCTGTTAATCGTTTAACTACACTGATTTTAGGATGCTCTCAATACTGATATGTTAAAAGGGAGGAAGACTATGTTGCGCCTAATTTCCTCCTTGAGATGCATGCCTTGCAAATCAGCATTTAAGAATAAATCTTTTTTTTTCTTGTCACTCATCTCATTGAGAACGTATGCAATTGTCTCCAACTTCCTTTCTTTTTTACACTCATTTTTTTCTTTTTTTTCCTTTTGTTCATTTCTTCTTTTACTTTCATTTACTGGTTTTCTATCCTTTTCTTCGTTGTTCTCTTTCCTTTTAATTGTTTTCTTTCTTCTTCTTCGTTCTTCTCTTTTTTAATTGTTTTCTTTCTTCTTCTTCTTCGTTCTTCTCTTTTTTAATTGTTTTCTTTCTTCTTCTTCTTCGTTCTTCTCTTTTTTAATTGTTTTCTTTCTTCTTCTTCGTTCTTCTCTTTTTTAATTGTTTTCTTTCTTCTTCTTCTTCGTTCTTCTCTTTTTTAATTCTTTTCTTTCCCTTTCTTCGTTCTTCTCTTTCTCTTTTAATTGTTTTCTTTCCTTTTCTTCGTTCTTCTCTTTCTCTTTTAATTGTTTTCTTTCCCTTTCTTCGTTCTTCTCTTTCTCTTTTCATTGTTTTCTTTCTTTTCTTCGTTCTTCTCTTTCTCTTTTAATTGTTTTCTTTCCTTTTCTTCGTTCTTCTCTTTCTCTTTTAATTGTTTTCTTTCCTTTTCTTCGTTCTTCTCTTCCTCTTTTAATTGTTTTCTTTCTTTTCTTCGTTGTTCTCTTTCTCTTTTAATTGTTTTCTTTCCTTTTCTTCGTTCTTCTCTTTCTCTTTTAATTGTTTTCTTTCCTTTTCCTTTTCCTTGTTCTTCTCTTTCTCTTTTAATTGTTTTCTTTCTTTTCTTCGTTCTCGTCTTTCCTTTTAATTGTTTTCTTTCCTTTTCTTCGTTCTTCTCTCTCTCTTTTAATTGTTTTCTTTCTTTTCTTCCTTCTTCTCTTTCTCTTTTAATTGTTTTCTTTCTTTTCTTCGTTCTTCTCTTTCTCTTTTAATTGTTTTCTTTCTTTTCTTCGTTCTTGCCTTTCCTTTTAATTGTTTTCTTTCTTCGTTCTTCTCTTTCTCTTTTAATTGTTTTCTTTCCTTTTCTTCGTTCGTCTCTTTCTTTTTTAATTGTTTTCTTTTTTTTCTTTCTCTCTTTTTTTTCTTTCGATTTTTATTTTTGTTTACTTTCTTCTTTTAATCCCTTTCTTTCTTTCTTTCTTTCTTTCTTTCCCTTATTTAAAAAAACAAACTTTTTCTTCTTTTTTTACAGGGTTCTTTCTTTCTTTCTTTCTTTCTGACTTTCTTTCAAAATACAAATTTTTTTCGGTAGATCTCATTATTCGACAAAAACTTATATCTATTCATTTATTCATTTATCTATTTATTCATTTTCGGTTTGGAATTTTCTTCTTTAAGTATTTTCCTTCGGATAATATCAAATAATATTTTTTTGACTTAAGTTCCTGTTTATTAGTGTTCAGGGACCAATAGTAATAATATTTATATTTCTTGGAGATCTTTCAACACTGAACTAAACAATATTTGTTTCTTTCCCAACGTACGGCCGTGAACCTGCAACAAAAAAAGCCTTGTGTCACATGGAATCAAGCTGGAATGTTCTCTGAATATTGTTACAACAAGATCTTTTACGACAATCATTTTTAAATCCCCACCCTATTTATAAGTTTATTCCTCGATCTTAATGACTATGTCGGTCCGATGATGGGATAATAAATGGTTGCTTTTAAAACCATTCAGAGGGAAACTACAGACTACGGGCCTTGTGCGGCCCACTATACTTCATGTTTTTTTTTTAGAAATACTTTTTTACCGAAGGGAACAAAACAAAACAAAAACACTTCGCGCAATTTCATTAGTAATTACTTACACGTACTGTCTTCTGTAGTAAAAATGGTTAAGGTACCTTCAACATAAAATTGCCATGAATGTTTTTTAATTGTGTGGCCCATGTCACATGCAGCCCATTTCTCGAAAAAAAAAATGCTCTTACCAGCCTTAAATATCAATCGCGAAATGTATAGCACTTTTTTTCTTTCTTCCCACCAAATAAAAATCTTAAGTTTTATTTTTAAGCATATTTATATATTTTCCCTCTTAGTCTTTTGTGAGATATTGTTCGTTCCGTACACTAAAACACTATCAGGAAACTGAGTGGGTGACGCTGACGAAATATAAAAATGAAAAAAAAAAAAAAAAAAGTTACTGATTTTGACAGACGTACAGTAATTGCACAGGTCTGAGTAGGATTGGTATAATCCGTATTTTTGAAACTTGTGGTATTTATTTGTAAGTAAAGTAAAGTTAGCGACCATAGTCGAGGGTGACCCGAAGGCTCCCTTTTCGATAGCTACTACACCAAGGTGTAGGGGAGGGCGCTACTCCATTCCCAGGATTGCTCCACTTTACCCTTGAACCGTACCTTATAATGCTGAGTGTTAAGCAAGGTGGTATCAAGTTCCATTTTTAAAGTTTTGGTATGACTCGACCTGGGATTGAACCCAGGTCTCCCGGGCCATTGGCGAACACTCTAACCGCTGGGCCAATGTTGTTATTTATTTGTACTTATGAATATTTACAGCGATTGATTATATATTTGAATCTTGTGCCTTTTGGTTGGTTTCTTCGTTTAATATCATATCAACCTTCGTGGCTTATTTCAAGCCAAATCCACCTTTGTAGAAGGAAATCAGTGATTTACGCAAAGCAGAGGAGAATAAGGATGTCTATGCCTTTCCTAAATGTATTTAATCTAGAATTAGCTAAAACATAAATTCAGGGAGCTGTAATTTTATTTTTTCGACTGGATGTTTTCTTACAATGAATTTAAAAAATATTACGCTGTTTGAAAAGTAATTCCATTTTACCGGAAAGGACATAAAAACAATTGTTAGATAAATCATAAAATGTCATTATAAAATGTAATCAACTTCATTTTCAACAACTGCTTCCCGAAAGGAAAAAAATCGATTTGGCGGTGAGAGGGGTTGTCTTTGATTCTAAAAAAAAAAAAAAACGAAGGTTGAGAATCTTTTTCTTAACTTTTTAAAAAATATATTCAATCGATCGAAATAAATTAAAGTCTGCAGATGTTAAGAGTATTGAGGATTTAAAAGAATTATCGATCGTGACGATTTTATCTTTTCTTGGAATTGTTGGGCTGCAGTTATTTAGAATGAAGTTCGTAATATTTCTGATGATAATATTCAAATTTAATTTACTCTTGTTTTTATATTTTCTCTGTTAAATCGTAATTACTTTTCAAATATCCCAATAGTTTTAATCCAGAATCAACCATACTAAGATAGTTTCTTTTTATCTATTTTTTCATTTATTTATTTATTTGTCTTGTAATCAATTTCGAAAGACTAATTTTGTTTTTTTTATAAAGTAATCTTTAATGTTTACAATATATTGATAGGGATGTAAAAAAAATAAAAAAACACATTTGATGAAGCATCGTTTTGTAAAAATTCCTTCCAACATTGATTAATTAATGGAATTTAATAAAATATTTCAGTATTTGAAGCAATAAGGTTTCTTTTAAAAGACATTTTTTCCTCAAATTCTGAAGACATTTTTTTATAATGCCCCCCCCCCCCCTCAATCAATTTGGTAATTTGGCTCCATAAATAAAAATGAAGGAAAATGGAAAACTCATTTTCCTTTTTTTAAGATAAATCCATGGAGAATTTCGTTTTCATTTTTTTTTTTATAACGGTTTGTCTATTTTTTTTTTTCTTTTTTACGGGTGCCTTATTTTTGAAGTTCGAAAATCCGTAAAATAAGATCCAATATTGCTCTTCTAAGAATTTTTTTTTACTTGATTCGTTTTCCTAGTTTAATCTTCTAAGGAGGTATTTAATAAAAGAAAGAAAAAAAATCAGGTTAAATCTTTCTTTTTAAGGGTTTAAAATTGACATCCATAAATTAAACTCTTCCACTCACAGCAGGTAATAGAGATTTTGTTAATCGATGTAAAAATACTCAATAAATAGATTTGACTGATTACATTTTAGAAAAAAAGTATTTTATCTAAATAAAACTTTATTAGTCTTTTTTTTAAATGGTTTTTTGGTGGACGATATTTTTTCAACGGAAACTTGCAAAAAAACCCAAACATTTTCCGAGAATTTATTAGCTAAAAAAAAAACGAACAAACAAAAAAAACACAGATTATTACGGATTTGATCATCCATAATTTAGAAGTAAAGACACGTGTCTCTGGTCAATAGCAAAATCATAACATTGCTGATAAAAAGTACGTTTTTTTTGTTGTTATTTTTTTTGTTCGGAACTATGTCATGACCATCTCAATTTTTATTATCTTTATTCATAAGATGAAACATTGCCAATTATTATTAATTTCTTGACTGGTATTTCTTTCATCTTAATTTCAATTGCTTTTTATCTCAACTCTCAGACTCTCATTTTACAGTTAGCAGTAAGCAGAGAAGATAGACAAGAAAGAAGCCCTCGGCATTTTATAAAAGATAAATTTTCCCAGGCACCTTGTTCTTGAGTAAACAAAGCTTATATACCCTACCTTATTACCAAGGATTAAATAACATGTATGCTATCTATTAGGCTTATGCCTTGTCGTCGAGTAAAAAAAAACCCACAATACATACATACATATATACATACATACATACATGTTTGGAGGCGCTCGTGGTGTAGCGATTATCCTCATTGATAACTGACCCTAGTTCAAATCCTGTACGAGGTTGTTTGCATTTCACCTAGCGCTAATACCCTTGGAGAAAGGTATGAATCCAATAATTCTCCTTCCAGCTAGGGGTAGAATAGTAGGGCAGATGGGGCAATCAGAAAGAAGGTAAAATCTGAATTCAAAACCTGTTAAACTCCTCTTGAAAATTGACCTTGTGT
>OY757921.1:69189108-69196608 GCA_963585895.1 Sepioteuthis lessoniana | reverse complement strand
CTCCAGTTTTCTTTGTAAGTCTTTTGGTGCTCTTCATTTACAGTTGGAATCTCCGTCACCTTCATGTTCCTCAAACTTTTCCGGCTTCTTGCAAATAATAAAAACAATAATAATAGTTTTTCATACAAGTATTACCTAATGGTTTCTTACTGGAGTTTGAGTGACAACAAGTCTCCTCAAGTCTCCAGGACTCTTCTCAGTATTCAGGCCAATCTTAATAATGCTGTAGTCCAGATGATCTCCACTTGTTCTCGTATTCCCAAGTCTTCCAGTCCCTTTACCAATCATAGGGGATTGTTCCAAGTGCACCAATTATAATTGGTATTACCGACGCCTTCATGTTTTAGTTCTTTTGCCAAGTCTAAAAATTTATTTCACTTTTCTCTTTCTTTTAATTTTACTCTGTGATCTGAAGGGGCGGAAAAAGTCTACTATTCGATAGGTCCTCTGTTTTATTTATTTATTTTCTTTGTTGGCTATCACTTGATCTTGTCGTCTGGCCGGGATTAGGTGATCAGTTTGTATCTCAAAATCCCAGAGAAGTTCGTGCGTCTCATTCTCACTCACAGATTCTGGTTTGTACATATATCATTCGTTCGTATGGTCAAATTTGAATTTTTTGCATAATTCCTAGTAGATCATCTTCCCCTCCCCGTCATGTCTACACTTAAACTCTTTTTGCGCTAAATTGATCGTTTCGTCTCTATCATGTCATAGCCTACATATTATTATTATCATTTACTCCTTCATAGTTTTTGACATCAGTGTTAGCTGATGGTTTTTCACTGGAGTTTGAGTGACAGCAAGTCTCCTCAAGTCTCCAGGACTCGTCTCAGGATTCTGGCCATTCTTAGCAATGCTGTCGTTTGGATAGTCTCTACCCGTCCGCTAACTTCTAAGTCCTCCAGGCTTTTTAATAATCCTTTAGTTAATGTGCCTAAAGCACCAATCACAATTGGCACAATCGTTACTTTCATGTTCCACAGCTTTTTCAATTCTCTAGCAAGGTCGAGGTACTTATCCTTCTTTTCACTTTCCTTCAGATTTATTCTGTGGTCCGCCAGGACTGCAAAGTCGACAATTTTGCAAATTCTCTTTTTTTTTTGTTGATTATTATAAGGTCTGGTCTACTGGCCGGGATTAGTTGATCCGTTTGTATGTTAAAGTCCCATAAGAATTATTATTATTATTATTGCTCCTTGAAAGATTTTTACATCAGCGTTAGCTGATGGTCTTTCACTGGAGTTTGAGTCACAGTTAGTCTCCTCAAGTCTCCAGGACTCTTCTCAGTATTCTAGCCGATCTCAATAGTAATGCAGTTTGGATGGTCTCTACTCGTCCCCTAATTTTCTAGTCCTCCAGTCCCTTTAATAATCGTTCGGTGACTGTACTAAGAGCACCAATTACAATTGGTATAATCGTCACTTTCATGTTCCACAGTTTTTTCAATTCCCTCTCAAGGTCCAGGGACTTATCTTTATTTTCACTGTCTTTCAATTTTACTCTATGGCAGCCGAGCCTGCAAAGTCCACAATTTTGCAAGTTCTTTTTTTTTTTTTTTTTTTTTTGATTATCATAAGATCTGGGTATCTGGCCGAGATTAGGTGATCCATTTATATCTTAAAATACCAGAGAAGTTTGTGTGTCTCATTTTCTAGGACGGTCAAACTTCAATTTCTTGCACAATTCCAAGTGGATCACCTTGCCCACCCAGTCGTGTGATTATTTAATTCCTTGCGAGGTTTTCACGCCAGCATTACCTTTCTCTTGAGTCTGAGTGATAGCAAGTTTCCTCAAGCCACATGACTTTTCTCAGTATTGTAATTGATCTTAATAGTGCAATGGTCAAGACGATCTCGATTCTTCTTCTTAAAGCCAGTTCCTCCAATCTTTTTCCAAACTTGTAGGGACCATTCCAAACGCAACAACTGCAATTGGTGTCCCACATACCCACACGTTCCATAGCGTTTTCTTTTAAATTCTCAGGCTAGGTCCTAGTATCAGTCCATTTATTGTTAATCAACTGTAGATCTTGTCGTCTGATTATTATTATTACTATTATTATTAGACAGAGAATCCCTAAAAAATGTGTTTCATATTCATTTTTATTTTACTAATTGTGATTATTTATTCAATTTTTATTTTATTTTTCTTACACCTGCAGTAACTTGCCGGTTGTTACAAGCGACAGCAAGTCAACTCAGTTCTCCAGGACTCTTCTTAGTATTCTTACTGGGCTTTGATCGGGACAGTTTCAATTCTTCCTTCCGACTTCTAGTTCCTCTATGGTCTATTTTTTTAAATCACCACGAAAGATTTGTTCCGAGTACTCTTACTGTGATGGGAATTACAATCACCTTCACTTTTCTTCGTTTTAACGCAATCTGTTGGATTGGCGAAGTCTACTAGATGACTCGTGGATTTCTTCTTCTTCTTCTTCTTCTTCTTCTTCTTCTTCTTCTTCTTCTTCTTCTTCTTCTTCTTCTTCTTCTTCTTCTTCTTCTTTATTATTATTATTATTATTAGTCGATTTTAGTGTCAGCGTGTAGAGATTAAATTCTAGTGTTTTTTGAGTGGTATAATTTACTATTAAATCCTTTCGGGATTAAGGTCTCTACACATAATAGCTGTCTATCTTTAAGGGTTTTTACTCTTAATGTGACGTTACTGGATATGTTTTGCTATTCCAACCTCTCTATTATAGTAAATTTTATCGCCTCTGTTCAAGTCGTAGTCTGCTAGGCGGAAGTATTCACACACACACACACACACATACACACACATGTATGTATGTATGTATGTAACTATATATATATATATAGTTGTGTATGTATATGTGTGTGTACATGTACACGAGGGTAATAAATATCATATATATATATTTGAATATATATATATATATATATATATATATATATATACAGAAAATTTATGAGTAACACTATCAGCAAAGAGTTTAGAGGAAAATATTTATATCGAAATTCAACTGCGGATTTATCATTGCAGTAATGTGTGTGTGTGTGTGGCTAAAATATTTTGTGCATAATAACACAAACATCCATAAAAACACGAACACAGACACAGATTTACACACACACACACACACACACACACACACACACGTACGCACACACACACACACACGCACATATATATATATATATATATATATATATATATATAGTTAATGATGTTGCATGCATATGTTTTTTCAGTGTTTTCTTTTGTTAACAAGTTCATATATATATATATATATATACAGCGTAGAGTCTAACATGCTGGACTGTGACTTCGAAGTAAGCGACTCCAAACTTTAGTCATGTTATTACGGTCACTTTTGAACTATTACCCTTGGGCGAGGCATGAAACGCCTTGTTCCTCGACTATGGGTTACATAATAACATTGCTGTTCTTCTGCAAGAACGACTTTGGGATTAAATATATAAATGATATCTCGATCACTGTTGCTCTGTCGGCTAGGGCTGAAGAATACACGGACTGCTTCTCTGCAGAGGAGTAAGACTCCCTCAACGAATGTCCTGTATATGACACTAATTAATCTGATGCTGAAGTTCCAGTAATGTTGGAACTTTGGGGAATGCGGAATACTCCTTCAGTGCCATCACCCCCAGGTCCACCCTGGCCTGGAGTGGGTCCTATCTATGGGTCAAATAGAACTAAACTGTGTACTTATGTTAAACTGAATTTATTGAAATAGAATTGTTTTGATAGATAAACTGCCTACTTATGCGAAACTGAATTGCTTGAAAAAGAAATGTCCAGACATTTAAACGGCGTATTTATCCTAAACTGAATTGTTTGAAATGGAACTGTTTTTGTATGCTAAACAGAATTATTTGAAATAAAACAGTTTGACTAAACTTAATAGCTTGAAATAGAAATGTTTTTGACAATTAAACTGTGTACTTATGATAAATTGAATTGTTTGAAATAGAAGTGATTATTTGTATAAAATGGATTTGGCATTAAATAACCTTCTAAGGCTGATATGCCATAAAACCCAAACAAACTCAATCATAATGAAGGAAGATAACCTGACTCAGTGCAGACGAATATAAGTTTAGTGAATTTCTTTTTTACATATTTTTGGAATGTAAAAAAAAAAGAACCTCAATAAAGAAAAGTCGAAATATAAAGTTGGGAGTAGTGCCAGTCAAAACTAGAGTACTGGGAACGACCCAGGAAATCCAGCCGAAAATTTGGAAGTACGGAAAATTTGAAAAAAACTAAAACTATAAAGACTGCAATATAATAAAAAGCAGGTGAAAGGAGGGAGCAGGTGTAGCGAGAATACTTATTGTCACTTGATCTCGAAAGTATATCACTATTTACGACTATATGAAACCCCAATGAGCGTTGAGCTTTTACTATTACTACTACTATACTGCTACTACTACTACTTATTTAGTGTGATAACAGGACACTCGTTGGGGTAGTCTTACTCCTCTGCAGAGATGCAGTCGGTGTATTCTATGGCCCCAACAGACAGGGCCAAATAGATTATGAATAGAATGACATAGATAGATAGATAGATAGATAGATAGATAGATCAACTGGATAATTATTGAATTATATATTACGCAACAAATACTAATTTTTTAAATAATAATCTGCTTCTTTGTCCATAAATCTAATTCGTAATAGTTTATCAATCACAAAGATGGAACATTTTATTAAATGAATCTAGCTACAGATTTTTTTTTCAAATCATTGGATATTTCTAAATATCTAGAAACGCTGGTACAAGTAGAACGACAATCAGCTCAACAAAACAAAATTAGTGTTCAATTAGCCGGCCATTTACTGAGTATACTATGAATAAACATTGAAATATTAATAAAATCAAATTCAACACTTGTGGCAAACGATTATTGATTACGCCTTCTGCCGGTATTTTTAAAACTCTCTCTCTCTCTCTCTCTTATATATATATATATATTGATTGGAGTTTTGCAAAAAGACTAACGTTATATATCAATTTGATTGTCCTTTAGGCTATTTTATCTCTGAAAACAACAATATATACGTCGGTTTAACCTTAACTACCCTATCAAGAAGACTTAAAATGCACCTTTCTGATACCAGTTCCATAGCACAATTTCTAAAAAAAGAAATTCATGCCCGACAACTGAATTTCGAAAAATTCTTACCGAAGATATAAAAATATTAGAACAACAAAATAACAAGCAAAAACTACAAATTCTCGAGACACAACATATAAGGAATTTACAACCCAAACTTAATAGAATTAATTTGGAATCCAGTGCTAATGTACTAGAATGTCTGACGTTATTTATAGAAACAAATTTTAAAAAGTAAACACTACACAATACACAAGTAGAAACGCTTATTCTTACAAAGTTGTAATATACATACAAAAAACAATCATCACTTTTGTAATCCGAACCTCATGGTCAAAAAGGCTGGGCAAAAGTATTCGGAAAATAACTAAATAAGGAAAGTTTATAAACCCATTACCGCCGGATATCGAAAGGATTAACACACACACACACACACACACACACACACACACACATATATATATATATATATATGCCTTAACAAATATTTGTTTATATATTAATTTACATATATATATATACCTTTACAAATATTTCTTATATATTCGTTTACACACACACACACACACACACACACACATATATATATACATTCCTTTAAAATTCTACCTGTACCTACGTACAGTGAGCCACAATAAATAGATGAATAAATAAAATCATATGTATATATATATATATATATATATATATATATATATATATATATATACACGCACACTCTGATTGTTTAGGAATATCAACTCTTGTCTTTACAAGTAATTGTTGAAACGTTCTCGGACTAACAAAGGTATGCTTGAACTATAGCCACGAGTCGCACATGTCATACTAAACATTCATTCCAATCAAGCTGTACTTGCTTGTCAAGGCTGAATTTTTTGCTCTGTGCCTGAAGCGTTCCTGAAAGAGAAAGCCTTTTTTTCGCAAATGGCCACGCACTAATCTCGATTCGTGCTTCGTCCTCCCACACCACTATAAATTACTTTCATTTCAAATGTGACTGGGTGAGAAGTCATTAAAATCCATATTATATATGTCATTTGTCAAGTTTCTTTATTCCTTTGAAAATCACATCAAACCAAATGAATGAATAGATAAATATATAAATGAAAATTTAAGTTATTTGTCTACATTTCCGAGATGAAACTTGATATTTTTTATCACTTAGAATATTCGGACTATTGTCTTCATCTTCAATGTTGTATTCACAACGTTTCGGCCGATACATCCTTCGGTCTTCTTCAAGTGTTTTATGTGTAACTCGGGAGAGCCTACACGGTCCCTCAAAACAGAACCCCTTATCTAAGATGAAGACAATAGTCGAAGTCTTCAAATATTTAATTTTTTACTATTAAAGTTAAAATTAAAAAGAAAAAAAAATGAAAATCAGTCACTGGAAGAATTTTTCAGCTTGCACTCAAATTCAATAGATAGAATTTCTCATTTTCCTTTTAATTAGCAGAAAGAATTTCAGATATAAAAGTTTCATAAAAGACTTCTTATTTGTTTTTGTTTTTTAATGCTAAAATGGCTCAGGATTTAAAAAAAGAAAAAAAAAAAGGTAAAAGAAAAAAACGTTTTATACTGTGCAGACATTTAAAAAAAAAAATTCTACAGATAATTATCAGATAAATTCAAGAGAATTTTTTTTTTTAGGCTGCTGTCTGTTAAAACGTTTAGTCTTTGATGGTGTTTCAAAAAATATTCAGATAATCACGAGAGACGCTTTTTCATATAAAAAAAAAAAAGAAATCTTTTTTTTTCTTTTTGGAGGAAGGACATTTGGCACCCACATACGCATTTTCACACAAACACACACACACACACACACACGCAAGCACATACACACACACACGTATATATAATCTTGTCCGCGCGCACACACACGCACTTAGAGAAATATGAACATATACATACACACATGCACACACACGAACAGCTCTACAAAGGCATATATATATATATATATATATATATATATATATATATATATATGCATGTATGTTGAGAGATAGAAATAGTGAATATGATAAAGTTTAAAACTTCATAAAACTAAACAGGTGTTATGATAAATCGAAAATAGTTACATGCATATATACATAATCATACACACACTGACACAGACAGACAGACACACACACACACACACACACACACACACACACACACACACACACACACACACACACACATATATATATATATATATATATATATATATATATATATATATATATATATATATATGTAACACTAATGGATATGCAACGTTACTGGTACATTTGCCGTCCCTTCTTTTTAAAAAAGACGTTTTAATCGTCTTTGTCTCTTTGTCTCTCTCTCTCTCTCTCTCTCTCTCTCTCTCTATATATATATATATATATATATATATATATGTATA
>OY757921.1:69164108-69184108 GCA_963585895.1 Sepioteuthis lessoniana | reverse complement strand
AAAATTACTGACTTATAAAATAAATCAAAAGCCAATATCATGTACACTAAACCTAAAATGCTAAAACTTGTGTCGTAGACACGGTGAAACAAACAGAAAAATATTTTTTTGAAATATTCATTCAATTAATTTTATTTTACTGATTGGTTGCTTGTTTGGTTTTGCGGCATATCAACCCTTTTCGGGTCATTTAATGTCGATTTAGATTTCAGACAATTAAGTTTAGTATAAGTATAGTTTTTGTTTACAAAAAGTTAAATGTCAAAACAGTTCAATTTTAAACAATTAAGTTTAGCAAAAATTCAGTTTAGTTCTGTGTATTGCAGTCGTCGTATGCTGCTCCCCCCATACAGCACCCTGATTCTGGCTTCACGTCAAATTTAATTATAATTAGTTTTTCTTTTTTTTTTTAATCGTTTTTGGGGATCAGAATCGTTTTTGGGGATTTTAATCGTTTTTGGGTTAGCGAAGTGGCCTAGCTTATCGTTACTAGTGAGTTCAATCTTTCCAGTCCGCTTCGCTAGTGCCAAGGATACTTTTCTGGTAGGTTTTCTCTCTCCTCTCTCGGATGGTTTTGTACCAGACTAATCCTAGTTGAGGCAAAGTGTAGATTATATCAAATGCTGAAATTAAAAAAGGCTAACGAAACTAAATCGTATTTATGTCTACTTTATTTTAATCGATTTCAACGCCTGAACCGAACTTTATTTTCAATGACTTAGAATAAGACCAGGATTAATCGTGAATGCTAACAGCTCTCTCATGACTAAGTTATTCATGTAATAACCCTGGCTTTATGAGAAAGTAGTAAAAAAATATGAATAAAACTTATATTAAGCAAAGTAACAAAAAATAGCGTTTAATACTATTTAAAATGAAATCACAACATTGAAAATACAGGTTATCTCAAAATAGATGCAACCTGTTAATATGATAATGATTTATAACCGAGACGTGCGTTATGGCGCTCATTAGGAATATGTCCTGTAAAAAATGCATTTTTTAAGTCAGTCATCTAATCGATGTTTTTTTTATTTGTTATTATATCAGCTCCTAGTTGCCCTGTTGGCTGGGCTGTAGAATACTGCACCCCACCACAACGAGTGTCTTGGATATGACTCTAAGCAATATGATGGTGAGGTTCCAGTGATGCTGGAGCTTTGGGGAATGCGGAGAACTCCTTCATTGCCATTGCTCCCAGGTCCACTCTGGCCCAGAATGGTAGCACCTGATAGAGCCCTATCTATGGGTTAAATAGAATTAAACTGCATACTTATGCTAAGCTGAATTGCTTGAATTAGAACTGTTTGACTAAACTGAATAGCTTGAAAGAAAAATGTTTTGACAATTAAACTGTGTACTTACATTGAAAGTGTGTACTTATGCTAAACTGAATTGTTTGATATGGAACTGTTTTTGATATTGAAACTTATACTAAACTGAATTGTTTAATATAGAACTGTTTTGACATTTAATTGTGTTTAAACAAAACCTACATTTATACTAAACTGAATTTGCTGAATTAGAACTATTTGAATAAACTGAATAGCGTGAAATAGAAATGTTTTTGACAATTAAACTGTGTACTCATGCTAAACTGAATTGTTTGAAATAGAACTGATTATTTGTATAAAAATGGATTGGCATTAAATAACCTACCAAAGGTTGATACGCCATAAAACCCGAAAAACCAACAAACCACGAGCTTCTACGATATGAAATCGTTTTTTTGTCCCAGTAATAAATCTTTATCGTATTAATTAACTATTTTGAGGCAGTTTTCAATGATTTTTGTCTCCAAATAAGTAGTGACGCAAAATATTTTTCCTCTCTTCTCCAAGGCATTGTGATCAAGGATAATAATTGTTATAGTATACTATTTTCAAATCTGAAATAAATAAAAAGGACATGACATTATAATTTGTTGAGTTATTAGAAGTCATATGACTACCATGTATATTGAGACACCTTATATAATCATGTATATCTAGACACTATATAAAATGAATATTGAGACACCATATATATGCATGTATATTGAGACCCTCTATATAAACATATATATTGTGACACCCTCTATTTGAACAGAGGAGATATAAAGCAAGAATAAAACAGCTTGGACGTCAGTACTTTACATCACTCCTGGCTTTTATTGCTAAATTTTCCTTATTTAACTAAATGATAGAGAATAAAATTACAATTATTTCTTTATGTGACTGAATTTCTTTTAAGATTTATCGACAGGAATTTTTGCTCATGTTGATTAAAATAAACTCAAACAAATTAAAAGCAATTATACCTAGCTGATAGTTATTAAGACCAAAATTTCAAAATCAATAAGCCCAATTACGGTTATCCCGCTGGATGCATTGGTTCCCGTTAGATCACTCAAGTTTAGCAACAATGAGCCTGTTCAAAATGTAGATGGGTGACCACTTAGGTAGTTCTTCAGGGCTACATCCTGTATCGGCACAGAGCTGTTGTATATTGGTTCTAGTAGGTCGTCCTGCCTTTGCTCGTCCATGTGAAGGGGTCCTCAAGAGAATGTCACTTGTGAGTTCGTCCCAACTTCTCCAGTAGTTCTAATAAACAACAATAATCTTTTACCGACAATTGTATATATTTAATCATTCCTATCGAAAAATTAATAACTTATGAACGTTTATATGCATTTGAGTAATTATTATTTAATCGTTATAGGTATGATAATTATCCCACGAATATTCTAATAATTTGCACAAAATTAGATTATTCGTTTGAATATCAATGTTTTCTTTAATTGTCATTGTACTTGGTACGACAGAAATACTTCCCATAGTTTTATCTGTCACCTGTTTGGTGAATGTGATAATGTGGTGAACTGATAATAGTAGCTCTACCTACCTAATGTCTCACAATTTATTTCTTTTTTCCAGGTGTGGTTTGATTTGGTTAGGTTTGGTTTCATGGTATATCAACCATTGTAGGTTATTTAATCCTATTTACCAACCCCTCCGCTCGGGCAGGATATGACACAAGGTCAATTTTTAAGCGGAGTTTGACAGGTTTGAATTCAGAGTTTTCCATCTCTTAGACTAGTTGCATCACCAAGGCTGAAGAACCCAGTCTGTCCTACTATTTACCCATAGCTGGAGGGAAGAAAAAATTGGATTCATACCTTTCCCAAGGGTATTTGTGCTATGTGAAATGCAATCAGTCTCGTCCAGGATTTGAACTCGCGTCGCCGTGTTCATTTCCTACGACGATAACCATTACACCACGAGCACCTTGTAGGTTATTTAATGGCAAATCCTGTTTATATATATATATATATATATATATATATATATATATATATATATATATATATATATATATATATATATATATATATATATATATATATATATATATATATATATATATATATATATATATATATATATATATATATTGTAGATGACATTTTTAAACGAGATTGAGGTCATTTTTTTAAACCTTATTTCTATCTAATACGAATAGTTCTATTTAGTATTAATCATTTGTTTGCTCACAGTTAAATGCTTTCAAGTATTGCTATTTAACACTAACAATTCAATTTAACATCAATCAATTGTTTACACACAGTTAAATATAAACAGTTCTATTTCAAGCAATTCAGTTTAGCACAAGTCAATAATATTAAATGATTTCAAATATTGCTAAGTATTATTAACAATTCAATTAAACAACAGTCATTTGTTTACACACAGTTAAATGAGCAAAAAGTTATATTTGAGACAATTCAGTTTTGCATGTGTCATTTGTTTGCACACACTTTAAATGCCAAAATTTTCTATTTGATCCATGAATAGGACCCTTTGTATTTGATCCATAAATAGGACCCTTTCAGGTGCTACCACTCCGGCCCTGGGAGGACATGGAATCCATGGCAATGAAGAGGTACTCCTCATTCCCCAAAGCTCCTGCATTACAGGAGCCTCACAATCAGATTTCACAGTGAGCAAGGTCTGGACTATAGGGAGGCTAAGGAACTGTCTTGATGCCGATCTTGCTCAAATAGTCAGTGACAAGGATGGAGTTGTGGACTGGTGTATTTTCCTGCTGGAAATGCCACTGACCCGATTTGAAGAGTGCTGGCCTCTCCGACGGAATCTCTTCCTGAACTTCCTTAAAACCTCAACATAGTAACCCTAACCCTAAGCCTTTGGCCAATCAAATCTTGTGTATTGACTTCCTTACACCTCCCACACCTCTCATCACCCCTCACAGTTTCCCTGCCTTCCTTGAATCTCTTATGCCACTCAAAAACTGATGCTCGATTCATGCAAGATGCTCCAAAAGCAGTCTGAAGTATTCTATATGTTTCTGTGGCATTTTCTCTAAGTTTAAAACAGAATTTTATTGCATATCGTTCTTGTAACATGTCCTCACGTCCAGATTGCATTTTTGAAATTCACCAGCTGTGACAATCAGGCTTTAGTAGAGTGTATTCCAATTGCTGCTGTAGCTGTTGATTTGAACCTGAAATCATAAAGATTGGTCAGTCATCTCATAGGTGTATAGCAATAACATACTGAATTTTCAAGAGTCTACGACTATTTTAAAAGCCTGTACAAAATAAGTCTGGAAACTTATTGAATGTAACACGTATTTCAACTCCTTGCGAGTTTTTCTCACCTGTTGAGAATGGAAATGGTTCTATCTTGTTTAAACACGTGAACGTTGTTTTATCTTAGTTAACGTAGAGACCAATGCCTCTTGCTGTCTGCTCCAGGCTATAGAGCTGGGATTAGTAGAGAGATGGTATGTTTATGAGAAGCGGTTGATCATCTGCGTAATCTGAACCCATGACAGTCTCTGCGAGATAACACCTGCTTCCATGGGATCATTTGTCTTTCATTATATATATCGATCTTCATTGCACGTAATCTTGGCAGATTAAAAATAAACCCTATACAAATGCCTCTCCTAGCAGGACTCCAACGATATATATATATATATATATATATATATATATATTGTCATCCACAATATATAGTCATATATATATATATATATATATATATATATATATATATGTACGTGGTACATTCAATAGGTTTCCAGACTTTTTTTATACAGGAATTTAAAATTGTCGTAGACTCTTGAAAATTCACTATGTTATTGCTATACATCTTATGAGATGACTGACCATTTTTTACGATTTCGGGTTCAAATCAACAGCTACAGCAGCATATCGTTCTTCTAAAGTATCCTCATGTCCAGATTGCATTTTTGAAATTCACCAGCTGTGACAATCAGGCTTTTGTAGGGTATATTCCAATTGCTGCTGTAGCTGTTGATTTGAACCTGAAATCATAAAGATTGGTCAGTCATCTCATAAGATGTATAGCAATAAATTTTAGGAAAAGTGTGGTGGAAGGTCACACCGATTTGGGAGTTTGTTCTGGCAACGCAACTAGGAACAAAATATTGATAATGATTTTAGCTGCTTCACGAAGAACAGGTGCTTTCAATATAAGCTGACTGTAAGTGAAAGACAATGTTTCTGTTGTTGATTGTATGAATTTGCAACAATTTATAGATCTGAAATGTTAGTTATGACTCACTACATTTAGTTTGGTTTCTTTGTTTAATGGCATATCAACCTTCGTGGGTTATTTAATGCCAAAGCCATTCTCATAGAAGAACAGTGGTGGTGCTATTTAACCCATAGCTGGGAGGATAAGGGGGCTCATACCTTTCCCAAGGGTATTTGTCCGAAAGTGAACGTAATAGCGCGATTGGAGTTCGAACTCGTGTGCTACGATTTTGAAGACCATCGCTTTAACCATTACACCACGGGGACACCCACTTCACTACATTTAGTGGTCAGGGGCTTAAAATAGAGAGGTCAAACGGAACAGTATACAGTATTAGAAAACACCTTTCTCAATTCTGTTTTAAAGGTGTTACAAGATTTAAAAAAACTAGTCATACACATATACTCACATGTACATTTTATGCTTTTTATTGATATATTAGACCCGGGAAAAACTGAGGTGTCGGAAACAACACCTTTAATTTCAGACGCCTCAGTTTCAGAAAAGAAAAGCATTAACGTAGGTCTTTCTATGAGGCCGTTCACGTGCTAAATATTAACAAGATATCACTTTAGCATTTGAACGGGTGTGGTGTCGAAATCAACACCTGCAGTCTTTGACGTCAGGGAAATTCCTTAATGTAATTAGATAAGAATTTCTGATTTACGAAATAATTACTTTATTAAAGAATGTATACATATATATATATATGTGTATGTGTGTGTATGTCTGTGTGTATGTGTGTGTGTGTTCCTCTGGATATTTCAAGGTTCATTGTTTAGTTGTTTGGGTTTTATGGCGTATCAACCTTTGTAGGTTATTTAACGTCAAATCCATTTTTATACAAATAATCAGTTCTATTTCAAACAATTCAGTTTAGCATGAGTACACAGTTTAATTGTTAAAAACATTTCTATTTCACGCTGTTCAATTTATTCAAACAGTTCTAATTCAGCTAATTCAGTTTAGTATAAGTATAGATTTTGTTTACACACAGTTTACTGTCAAAACAGTTCTATATCAAACAATTCAGTTTAGTATAAGTTTCAATATCAAAAACAGTTCCATATAAAACAATTCAGTTTAGCATAAGAACGCAGTTTCAATGTAAGTACACAGTTTCATTATAAAAGAAACAGTAATCTCTTTCAAGCAATCCAGTTCAGTCAAACAGTTCTAATTGAAACAATTTAGTTTAGCATAAGTATGCAGTTTAATTCTATTTAACCCATAGATAGGGCCCTATCAGGTGCTACCATTCCGGACAGAGTGGGAGATGTGACAATTGTTTATTGTCATATCAGGACACTCGTTGGGGTGTGTTACCCTTCTGCAGAGGTACCGTCAGTGTATTCTACAATCCCAGCCAACTAGGCAATGGATATTTCAAAGGGATATATATATATATATATATATATATATATATATATATATATATATATATATTGTTTGCCAAATGTTCGGGAGACTGGAGTTCAATCCCAGGTCGAGTCATACCAAAGACTCAAAAAATGAGTTAAACACTCAGGATTATGAGGTATGGATCAAGGGTAAAGTGGAGCAATCCAGGGAAAGGAGTCGTGCCCTTTCCAACAACGCGGTGTATGAGCTATTGGAAAGGGAGCCTTCAGGTCTCCCTCGTCTACGGTAGGCATCTTTACTTTATATATATATATATATATATATATATATATATATATATGTGTGTGTGTGTGTGTGTGTGTGTGTGTGTGTGTGTGTGTGTGTATTTAAATTTGCCAATATTTTTGATCCTGAGCTCAGTATTAAGTCATTGTAAAAATTTAGCATTTTGAAATATACATTTCAAATATCATATATATATATATATATATATATATATGAAATTTTTAAAACGTAAATTATATATATACACACACACACACACACACACACACACACACACACACACACACACACATATATATATATATATATATATATATATATATATATAAATTAAAACTTATACCTTAAGAAATGTTTAATTACTAATATAGTTTTTATTCCTTCCTGAAACCTCATTCCATTTGTCAACAAGTGTATAGATGCCATACTTAGAAAATTGATGCGAAATATGAGGCCAACTTGTTTTTACTCTCTTCTCTTAATGTCAACCTAAGACCAAATAATTCTTTAATCCTCTAAATAAAGAGATAATCAGAAGGAGCAAAGTCAGGAGAATATGGAGAATGAAGACGTTTTTTTCCAACCGATGTCTTTTAAGAGAATTTTAGTCACTTGAGCTGTGTGGGGAAGAGTATTATTGTGATAGAGGATGACTCCCTTTTTTTATTGACTGTTTATTGTCCAATAAATCAAGGTGACTGCAGTTGAAATTAGAAGTGATTGATTATTATCTAAACGTTTGTAATGGATAATTCCTTGAATACCCAACCAGACAGTCAAAATGACCTTTTTGGATGAAGGTCACCGCTAATTTGCTCCCGGCTATTAACGTTATGATAAAGGATCCTTTTCTCATCACAAGTAACAAGCCTGTTTAAAATGTACCTGACGGTGTCGTATAAGCAATGACTCGAAGTAAGTGATTATTGAATCATTTGAATGGTCTTACTTTGACAACAAGGGAAGAGGTTGAATACGAATTGGCCTCATATCTTGCCTCAAAAATCTAAAGAATTTTCCAAGCATTGAATCTATAAACCTGCTGACAGATGGAATGAGATTCTAGGAAACAATGGAGGTTATGCTAATAATCTAATAATCTAATCTGATGTACGTATCAGGGTTTTCATTTTTAATATAGATACAACAATCGGACATTACATTCCAACTTTATATATTGTAATTAAAAATCAAAATATATTCGTGCAAGTGAAATCAAGCACTTACCTAATCAAATGACTTATCGTGGGATAGATTTAAATGAAAAAATTGTATTCGATTCTGAAAACATTTTTGATGAAAATATTGTTTACATTGAGCAAAGATTTAAAACAATGGGAGAATTCAGATTTGTTGAATTGTTAAATCCGAAACTTTTTCCCACTTACGAAAAGAAAAAAAAAATTGATAGAAGTGTGTTCAATTTTAGATGTATGAAAAATACATATTGGATTTTGAAGGATCGAAATGCAAGCTGAAATCAGTTTATGCAGCGTATTTTCCCATAATATTTCGGAACATGAATTAAAGCAATCTCTGGCAAAAATAACCAAGTTACTTCATTTGATTCTGACCATACCTGCCACATCTGCTTCCGGTGAGAAATCATCTTCTCGATTAAAGCGTGTAAATAATTATATGATGTTTTCTCAAAGTGAAGAGCTATTAAGTAATTTGATTTTGATTTGTATGAATAAAGATATTTTGATGAAATGGAAGTTAGAACGTGGTGCTGATTCTTTTTACAACAAAGTATTCGATGAATTTTACAAGCACGGCATCTATAAGCTTGGGGAAAAATGTTATGAAATTCTTGGAAGCAACAGAGGTTATGCTAATTATTTGATATTTCTGTAGGCATAAGGGTTTTTATATATAATATAGACTCTACAATTGGGCATTTTAAAGAACAATATATCATATTTAGGTTTTAATACCTCCCTGGCCTTTTGGCTGGGGCGTCTGGCATTCGTGTCGGATGGGGTATCGAAACCAATGGCAGATTCGAGGCCGAAAGGCCCCCAACTTCGGTTGGGCTACCCTCGGGTGGGCGAGCTGCTTTTCAGACCCCTATGCACCCCTTGTATAGCACTAGACCGTGAGGTCTAGTTCAAGCTATATTCTGGCATTCGTGCCCGGATCTAGATTTAGGTCCGTGATACTGCTTGACTCATTAGACCCACATTGCACTTAGTGGGTCAATGACAAGCAGGGTTCGAGTGTCGGCTCGTTCTCGACCTTCCCCTCCGCTTTATCCCCACTTTAATCGGCCTTCGGGCTTTTGATCTTGTGTCAAGTCCTGCCTGGTGAGAGGCAGCGACAAATACCTTTAAAAAACAATATATAAAACTGGAATGAAATGTCCGATTGTAGATTCGTCAAATAGATTTAAGATCTATTTAAGCCACTTTTGAGACCCAAACAGGTACTATCACTCCAGATCAGAGTGGACCTGGGAGTAATATTTTGTGGGATATTGCTTCCAGGATTTTTTCAGTACAGCCCATAACATTTTTGTGAAATTACCGTTAAATTTTTTTCTTTTTTTCTTTATATATATATATATATATATATATATATTTGGGGAATATTATGCACATATTAAAAGTCATCATCATCATCACCATCATGTCGTGTTGCCAGCACGGATCTCCCTGATCCTCTCTCGCCACCCGTCTTTATCATACATCGCTCGCGGGAGGTCTTCAAGGCTATATCCTGTGTATTAAATGTCATCATCATCATCATCATCTCACGCTATCAGTACGGATATTCCTGACCCTCTCTCACCACACCTCCCTATCGTCCATTGCTTTCGTCAGATCCTCAGGGCTACATCCCGTATCAGCACAGAGCTACTGTATGTAGATTCGAGCTGGATGTCCCTCCTTTACTCGTCCATGTGATGCGGTCCACCAGCCAACTGAACATTAAACAATTGGTACAATAGCTATTTATCGCAATATCGTCAGATCAATATCAGCTCAGATACGGGACTGCAAATCACAGAATATCTATTGTGCCACATGCCCCCACATTAAGTCATAATTTATGATTTGTAGAATGTGATATATCATTCTTCTCTGGGTTACTAGAATTCAAATGATCGATATGTCCCGATTTAATTTTCAAATATGAGAATAATCTTTTCTGTTTGCTTTGGTCTAGTTTAATTGTTTAACGGAATACGAGGATCATTAAATAAGTTTCAAGAGTTTTTCCGTATGGACACTTTTATTGATAGTACTCACATGAAACCCTTCTCCCTTTCGAAGTAATCTCCTCCGGCTGCAATTCACTTGTTGTACCGTTCCAACAACTTCTAAAAGGCCCCATGGAAGTTCTCTTGTGTGAGCGTGTCAATGACCTTCGTCACAGCCTCTTTCATTTCCTCAATTCTCTCATAACGACAGCCTCTGAGCTCAGGGAATAACCAAAAGTCATAGAGAGCAAGGTCTGGACTATAGGGAGGTGAGGAACTGTCTTGATGTCCATCTTGGTCAAATAGTCTGTGACAAGGATAGAGTTGTGGACTGGTGCATTGTCTTGGTGGAAATACCACTGACCCGATTTGAAGGGTGCTGGCGTTTTCCGACGGAATCTCTTCCTGAACTTTCTTAAAACCTCAACATAGTATTCCTTGCTGACTGTCTGTCCAGTGGGAACCCAGTGCAAGTAGATCATGCCAGTGCTGTCAAAAAAAAAAAAAAAGGGATAATCAAAAGTCTGTGGGTGGATTTGCTCTGTCTGGCCCTCTTGGGTCTGGGAGAGCCAACATGCTTCCACTGGAAACTCTGTCTCTTGGTCTCCGGGTCATAGCAGTTAATCTAGCTTTTATCGCATGGCATATTTTCCAAGTTTAAAACTGAATTTTATTGCATATCGTTCTTCTAAAATCCAGATTGCATTTTTGAAATTCAACAGCTCTGACAATTTAGTAGGGTGTATTCCAATTGCTGCTGTAGCAGTTGATTTGAACCTGAAATCATAAAAATTGGTCAGTCATCTCATAAGATGTATATCAATAACATAATGAATTTTCAAGAGTCTATGACAATTTTAAATGCCTGCACAAAAAAGTCTGGAAACCTATTGAATGTACAATGTATCAACTTTCATGGGTTATTTCATGCCGATTTTTTCTTACTTTGCTAATATGTGATTGTCATCGGAACTATATTTTCAATATTCCATTGAATGTTTTTAAAATCCTACTTTTTTATTTGTCTATAATCATTTGTTTGTTTATAGATGATAGCAATTATTCTAATATGAACAATTTGCACATAATATACAATTGTTTCTAATATTCTAATGTAATAACAATAATTTGTACACAATTATATGATTTCAAGAAAATTATTTCTGTAATAATCAATTCTTTGGATAGTTATGTGATTTAAGGAATCCTATCTGAAATCAAAAACTTTTCAGAAAACTTAAAACAATTATTAGTAAGCAATTATATCTTCAAGTACCTATTGTTTATACAAAAAATTTGCACAGTTATATAGTATCAAGTATTCCTTTCCAATAGTAATAATATTACACATATCAATTTGATCTATATTTGGGAGTATTGGCAATGAAGAGGTACTCCCTACAACCTAGAGCGTTTGAACTTGAATCCCACTCAGATGAGGTTGTAGAATACACCGACTATGTCTGTGCAGGGGAAGTCAGACTTCCCAAAGAGTGTCCTAGATATGAAATTAAACCATTTGATGGCGAGGCTCCAGTCAGTGGAGCTCTGAGGAATATGGACTACCCATTCATTGCCATTGCTCATTGTTCTATTCTGATTCGGAGTGGTGGCTGTTGGATTTTAGGGCATATCAACTTTTGTAGGTTATTTAACGCCAAATCCATTTTTATGCAAATAGTTCTATTTCGAACAATTCAGTTTAGCATGAGTACACAGTTTAATTGTCAAAAAACATTCCTATTTCAGTTTCAATGTCAAAAAGAGTTCCGTCTCAAACAACTCAGTTTAGCATAAGCACTCAGTTTAAATGTAATTATAGTTTAATAGTTAAAAACATTTCTATTTCAAGCTATTCAGTTTATTCAAACAATTCTAATTCAGCTTATTTAGTTTAGTGTAAGTACAGATTTTGTTTACACACTGTTAAATGTCAAAACAGTTCTATATTAAACAATTTAGCTTAGTGTAAGTACAGTTTCAATGTCAAAAAGGGTTCCGTCTCAAACAATTCAGTTTAGCATAAGCACTCAGTTTAAATGTAATTATAGTTTAATAGTTAAAAACGTTTCTATTTCAAGCTATTCAGTTTAGTCAAACAGTTCTAATTTAAGAAATTTAGCATTAGTATGCCGTTAGTTCTATTTAACCCATAGATAAGGCCCAATCATATGCTACCATTCTGGACCAGAGTGGACCTGGGAGCAATGGCAATGAAGGGTTCTCCGCATTCCCCAAGGCTCCAGCAATATTGCAACCTCAACATCAAATTGTTTAGTGTCATACCCAGGGCACTCGTTGGAGGGGGTATTACTTCTCTGCAGAGGTGCTGTCGGAGTATTCTACAGTCCTATCCAACGGGACAATGGAGTGGTGGCACCAGATCGGGTCCTATATTTGGGTCAAATAGAATTGTTTGACATTTATACTCTGTGCAAATGATTCACTTGATTTAAACCGAATCATTAGAGACAGAATTGTTTGATCACTTAACGGTGTGTAAACAAATGACTAACTGAATTGTTTATGATAATATATAGCAATTCTTGAAACTCTTTAAATTTGTGCCTCAGTTGAATTATTGGTAATACAAAGCAATACTCGGAACCATTTGATTAATATCGAATAGAGTTATTAGTGTTAGATAGGAATACTTGAAACCATTTAACTGAAGAAACACTACTAATTCTTGTACACAAACAAATTACTTTTAACTCATTTAAAAATGAAAATACCTCTAATGTGTGCAATGACTGATGTTAAATTCTGACCGTCACATTGCAATAATTGAAACCTTTTAACTCTGTGTAAATAAAATGAGTTTAGGCTCGTTTAAAAATGTTTTCAAAGTTTACACATCAGATATTCGATAAATATGTATATAAAGATGATTAGGCATTAAATAACCTACAATGGTTGATATGCCATAAAACCCAACCAAACCAAAAATTGTGTATTTAATATATATGTATAAAGGGGATTTGGCATTAAATAACCTTCAAAGGTTGATATGCCATAAAACAATGGTTGATATGCCATAAAACCCAACCCAACCAAACCATCCAGAACTGAATTTTTTTAGAATGGGATGTAGTAAAGGGTCATACTCAGGATGTCCAATTTAAATTTTACTTGGGAGGAAGGGGTCTTACCCCTCTGCAGAAGATACAGTTGGCGGGCCTGAATTTTTTGGTAATACTCTCGAAGAGTGAAACTATTTGTCGAAATATGTGGTTTTAATTTTGGGGGCTTTTGAGCCTTTATGTACTTTCTTCCATATATCGAGATCTTTTCTTCTCTCTCTCTTTCTCTCTCTTTCTCCCCCCTCTCTTTCTCTGTGTGTGCGTGTGTGCGTGTAGATATTGCAACCTTTAAACAAAGCATTATATATATATATATATATGGAAATTTTACCTCAGAATGTTATGAGGAAATTCTACCCCAAACAGGCGAGGCTTTGAAATAGCACCTGTCAATTCTCATCACCAGCTGACGATCAGTTTTTAATTTGCAGTTGAAACTTAGACATCGCAACAATTACCGTCATCTGTCAATTCTGCGAAAAGCCAACAGGTGGTAAATGCTTAAAACGTGAAACAAGAATCAGTAGCGTAACAGGAAATCTTTATATATCAGGGTTTATCAAATGTATTTTCGTTTTCTAATTAACTGGGTTTTCAGATAAGAACTCCTGTTTGTTTTGGGGATCTTATGTCGTCTTCTACATATGGTATCTTTCTATGACGCTAACCCTCCTGAAAGTCTTTGAATCTTATGCAATGTCCAACGTTTGGCATGTTTCTTCAGAGAGTTTTCAAGTGGCTGGGTTCTTCTACTTTGTGCCTTTAAGTATCGTTATCGACAGCTGATGGTAATGCGACTCTGGGCTTTAATTCAAGAAAAATTCACCACTTAAAACGTTCAAACCTGTTTTGGACTGAAAGAATTTATATGGCTCCTTCTAATTTCTCGATTACTCTGTGTAACAAGCGCTATTCCCTTATGCGACGACAGGCGAATATTTTACTATTTACAATTTTTTTAATTCTGTACCGCGTGCGACTACAGTCAAATTCTTACTGCTATGCCCTTATTCCTAGAGAGATGTCCTTATGCGACTACAGTCGAATTCATAGTGCTGTGTTGTTGGTTGGTTGGTTGGTTTGTTGGGTTTTATGGCATATCAACCTTTGTAGGTTATTTAACGCCAAATCCATTTTTATGTAAATAATCTGTTCTATTTAAAACAATTCAGTTTAGCATAAGTACACAGTTTAATGGTCAAAAACATTTCCATTTCTAACTATTCAAGCAGTTGTATGTAACAATTCGGTTAAGTGTAAATACAGTTTTAATGTCGAAAAACAGTTCTATTTCAAATAATTCAGTTAAGCATAAGCACGCAGTTTAAATGTAAGTACGGTTTAATTGTAAAAGTCATTTCTATTTCAAACTATTCAGTTTACTCAAACAATTCATTTTAGCATAAGTATGCTGTTAATTCTATTTAACCCATAGATAGGACCCTTATCAGGTGCTACCACTCCGGGCCAGAGTGGACCTAGGAGCAATGGCAATGAAGGGGTACTCCGCATTCCCCAAAGCTCCAGCATTGCTGGAACCTCACCATCAGATTGCTTAGTGTCATATCCAGGACACACGTTGCGGTGGGGGCTTACCCCTCTGCAGAGGTGCAGTCAGTGTATTCTACAGCCCCAGCTGACTGGACAAGTGCTGTGTTGTGTGCAAAAATTTCCAGATTCTAAAAGCTGTGCCGCGTGCAACTGCATTCGAATTCTCAGCGCTATGCACTTATGTGACGACAATGGAATACTTTGCGTATTATTGTGTGTAGTTATTTCTTAATTTTTTTAAAGCTGTGCCACGTGCGACTATAATCGAATTCCAACTCCTGTGCCCTGTACAAATTTGATAAATTTTTGCATTTTTTCCTTATTTTGGCACGAAATTCAAATACTTTTTTTTTTACATATTTTCAATCGGTTCTATGCCATGGAAGCACATGGACGTAAAGGATCTCAGGTTTCATAGTAATCTTTCAAGAATCAGTTATTTTTACTCGAAAATACGACATTGGCAGTTACCAAAAACTGGAAAATTCAGTAGCAATAGGTTTAATATCAATAATCGTGTCTCAATACATTATACAAATATATATATATATATATATATATATATATATATATATATATATATATATATATAATGTTCGGCAAATATACTTCCTATATTTTAAATAGTCCTCTGTCAGGTAAGAGTGAACTTGAGCAAGTGCCAATGGTAGCTCTATCTAACTTAGGTCTAATAATTTTTTTCTTTTTGATATGATCAGTTATGATCATAGCTTAGATTGGTGTCCATCATGGCTTTGATGTTGAAATTCTTTTTTAGACTGGTAAACCTGTAATCGCAACACAAACAGCTTTTTGTACTCATTTTATGTTACATCGGAAGGATGCTGTTCCGTTTAGAAAATCAATACTGCTGTAGGTTGAAAAAAATTTTTTCGGAATAGCTTCATACTATTCCAAACAAATTTTTCAAAAAACTGACTTTTCATCACATCATTCCGGGGCTAAATAAGTACAACAGGTCATAAGGATTCAATGAAAGTAGCGTCATTTGAAGACTTCCAGCACTATTTTCAGTTGTCGGCACTACGTCTTTATTGGTACGTAGATTCACAGTGAAGCTATTTCGAGCTTTCTGTTTTAGCATTTAACTCCATCACTATGGGAAGACAGATTTTAGTAAAAGAATAGTTAAGTTAGCCAACCGTTGTCACGAGTTACCCGAAGGCTTCCTTTTCAATAGCTACTACACTGAGGTGAAGGGAAAAGCACTACTCTTTTCTCTGGATTGCTTAACTTACCTTTAATCCATACTTAATAATGCTGAGTGTTAAGTAAGGAAGCATCAAGTAACAGTTTTTGTGTCTTTGGTATGACTCGAGCTGGGACTGAACCCCTGTCTCCCAGGCCATTGACGAACACTTTACCCACTCTAACAATAGGGGAGGCTTTCCTCTTTTGGTATTCCGTATTCTATGGAAACACTCCAAGACATATACAATAAGGAATAAATAAAACAGTAAGGTGTTTGATACTCACTGTTGACTTGTACTAGACTGATTTAGTTTGATTGGGTTAGTTTTTATGGCATACCAATCATTGTAGGTTATTTAATGCCAAATCCATTTTTATACGTATAAACAGTTTTATTTCAAACAATCCAGTTTAGAATAAGTATTGAGTTTAAATGTAAAAATAATTCTATTTCAAGCAATTCAGTTTAGCGTAATCACACAGGTTAGTTCTATTTGACACGTAGATAGGACCCTATCAGGTGCTACCACTCCTGACAAAAGTAGACCTGGGAGCGATGGCGAAGAAGAGGTACTCCGCATTCCCCAAAGCTCCCGCATTACTAGAGCCTCACCATCGAATTGTTTAGTGTTATACAGCAGGGCATTCTTTGGGTGGGTCTTACCCCTCTTTAGATATGCATTCAGTGCATTCTAAAGCCTAAGCCGACTGGACCAGCATTGTCCAAGACTAAGTTAAGTATCAGGACTTGCTATAATTCATCAGACAAAATAAGCTAAGAATATTTGGAGGTTTAGATCCAGGGAATCAGTTTTCCTAAATGAACCTCTCCATTGCACTCCATGAGCAACCCTTGACACTTGTGACAACAAAGCTAATTGGATACTATGCATCTGGGTGCAGATTTGCACCTGGAAAAAATTGTGCAACTTCCTAACCTCGTACGATGATTACATTCCTCCAATTAAATACGGTGATGGAATGCGAATATTATCTATGTTTATTTAAAGATGAATATGTTGATAAGAGTAGAATTGCATGATTCTCTGTGGACCAACATTCCTACCCAGTCATATGAATATTTGTACGACGTTTACTACCCCAAATATACAGCATTAATGCTTTCAAAAAGAAATAGATAAAAATCCTAGCTTGCTCTGTGAGAGAGGCTTAAAATACACTGGCTGAATACTCGACAGAAGGTTAAGAATCCATCAAAAAGAGGGATGACTTGGATATTACACTCAATTGCATCAAGTTATCAAGCTCTAGGCACCCCAGTCGGCTGTGAGGAGGCTTTGCAAACTAGTAAGACCCCCGCCCCCAACGAGTGTCCTGTATATGACACTGAACAATCCGATGGTGAGTTTTCAATAATGCTTAAGCTTTTAGGAATACGATCCCCGGTTCACTTTGATCCAGAGTGACAGCACCTGGCAGAGTTCTATCAATGGTTCAAATAGAACCATTTGACACTTAAACTGAATGCAAACAAATGACTTATGCTAAATTGAATTGTTTGAAATAGAACTGTTTGATCCTTTAATTGTGTGTATCTATAAAATATATTTACATATCATATATTTAGTATGTATATAAAAACAGGATTTTGCATTAAATAACCCACAATGGTTGATATGCCATAAAACCAAACCAAACCAAACTGTGGGGAGTGTGAAGAATGCCATTACTCCCAGGTCCACTCTGACTCGGACTGGTCGTACTTGTTAGAGTTCTATTTACGACTCAACTACATCTATTTAAAAATTGTTGATATTAGGTAGGAATACTTGATACCATATAACTGTGTGTAAATTATTTGTATGAAAAAAATTGGTTTGGAGATAGTGAAGCCTTAATTGTTTACAAAGGATATTGTTATAAATTACTTGAAAATATATAACTGTTAGCAAATTATTGATACGAGATAATATTATCTGATACCACGTAGCTATACGCAGATGATTTTAATTACTAATAGTTCCTTGAAATTATAATTGCCTACAAATGTCAATTGTTATTAGTTCCTTGAAATCATATAATCGCTTTAAAATATTTGTAGCATACAATTCGGACGAGTTGGTTGGGACTGTAGAATACACCGACTGCATCTTTGCAGTGAGGTAAGATTCCCAACAAATAGAGTCCTTAATATGGCACTGGACAATGTTACGGTAATGTTCTTGTAATACTGGAGCTTTGGAAAATGTAGATTACCGCTTCATCGCCATTGCTTCCAAGTCCACTCTGGAGCAGAGTGGTAGCACCTGATAGGTTCCTACCGATGGGTCAAATAGAACTGTTTGACATGTATACTGAGTGCAAACAAATTACTAAATTGAATTGCTTGAAAGAGAACTGTTTCCAATACTTGGAAGCATTTGATTTTGTTGACTTATGCTAAATTCAGTTATTAGAAATAGAACTGTTTGATCATTTAACTGTGTGCAAACAAATGATTGATGTTTATTGAATTGTTCGTGATACATAGCAATACTTGGAGCCATTTAATTTTATTGACTTATAGTAAATTCAGTTATTAGAAATAGAACTGTTTGATCACTTAACCATGTGAAAACCTCTTGATTGATGTTTTATTGAATTGTTCGTGATACGTAGCAATACTTGGAACCATTCAACTGCGTGCAAAGGAATGAGTTTTGGCTCGTTTGAAAATGTTATCAAGAAAATGGGTTTAGATGTACATTTAATATATATCTCTATATATAAAAAAAGATTTGGTATTAAATAACCTAAAATGGTCGATATGCCATAAAACCTAACCAAACCAATTCATCTATATTTAATATATATGTATAAATAGGATTTGGTATTAAATAACCTACAATAAGCAATAAGACAAGATAAAACCAAATCATGTGTGCACAAATTAATAGTATATGATAGGAATACTTCAAACCAAAAAACTATTTGCATATTATTTCTATTAAGAATAGTTTATTGACGATACAATTGTTTATAAATGACTATCATTATTTAGAAGAAAATATGTAATTGTTTGTAAAAAAAAAGACAGACTTCGGTTTTAAAAGGTTCAACAAAGGTTGGTAAGCCGTAAAACCAAGCAAGCAAGCAACTAACAAAAAATCTAACGTCTATATTCTTTAGTGCTATTCATTAATATTGTTTCGTTTTCCAAACTTGGAGTTGGCACCTGCATTTTTGCTCAGGGGTCAGTAAAGTTCTATGAAATATTGGCAGTTGTTCCTGCATCAAGAGATCGGTGCAGATACTACCCTTGACAAAATGATCCTACTTACCAACCCCTCCACTCGGGCAGGATATGACACAAGGTCAATTTTTAAGCGGAGTTTAACAGGTTTCAATTCAGAGTTTTCCTTCTCCTAGACTAGTTGCCTACCCAAGGCTGAAGAACCTAGTCTGTCCTACTATTTACCCATAGCTGCAGGGAGAATAATTGGATTCATACTTTTCCCAAGGGTATTAGTGCTATGTGAAATGCAATCAGTCTCGTCCAGGATTTGAACTTGTGTCGCCGTGTCCATTGACAAAATGATAAGGGATAGTCCTAGAGGCGTAATAGCTTAAGTGCTGAACTGCGGCCTCGAAGTAAGCGAGTTGGAACTCCTGTCGCGCTATTACATTCACTTTCGGATTAATACCCAAATAAAAGGCATGAACTCTCTTATCCTCCTAGCTTTGGGTTAAATAGAACCACAGCAGTTCTTCCACATTAGATAACGAAGATTAATACATCTT
>OY757921.1:69151608-69159108 GCA_963585895.1 Sepioteuthis lessoniana | reverse complement strand
GTCTCCTCAGGTTGCCAGGACTCTTCTCAGTATTCTGCATGATCTTAAAAATGCTGTAGCTTGGATGGTCTCCAATCGTCCTCTTATTTCCAGTCCTTGTACCAATCCTTTCGTGATTGTATCGGGCACGCCTATTACAATTGGTATTATCGTCACCTTAATGTTTCATACTTTTTTCAATACGCGAACAATGTCCAGGTATTTATTTCCTTTTTCGCCTTACTTCAGCGGTTAGCCGAAAAGGCAAAGTTCACTATTAAGCAGGTTCTCTTTTTTTTTCTTTTTTTTTTTTTTTTTTTTTTGTAGACTATCACTTGGTCTGGTCGTCTGGCCGAGATTTGATGATCCATTTGTACATTAAAATTGTTATCGTCGTAGGAAATGAACACGGCGACACGAGTTCAAATCCTGGCTGAGACTGATTGCATTTCACATAGCACTAATACCCTTGGGAAAGGTATGAATCCAATTATTCTCCCTCCAGCTATGGGTAAATAGTAGGACAGACTAGGTTCTTCAGCCTTGGTGAGGCAACTAGTCTAGGAGAAGGAAAACTCTGAATTCAAACCTGTTAAACTCCGCTTAAAAATTTACCTTGTGTCATATCCTGCCCGAGCGGAGGGGTTGGGTAAGTAGAAAAAAAAACCCTAGAGAAGATTGTGCATCTCATTTTCCAGGACGGATTCCGGGTTGTGCATACACCTTTTGTTCGTATGGTCAAATATAAACTTGCACAATTCCCAGCGGATCACGTTGCCAACCCAGTCGATTCTAGTCTTATACTCTTTCTGTGCTAATTTGCTGCATTCGCTTATTATGTAATTGATCGTTTTGTCTCTATCACCATATAGTCGACACCGGCAATTATTATTATCATGATTATTATTTTCACTCTTTTCGAGTTTTTCACAACAGTCTTATAGTCTTGTAGTTTGTTTTTTTTTTGTTTTTTTTTTATTGAAGTTCCAATTATTTGTATTTCTTTTCGAAATCTTTTATTTTTACACAGTGGTCAGCCACAACGACAAAATTCACGAGATAACTAGTTTTTTTTTTCATTAACACAAGTTTAATACTACTACTACTTCTACTAGGGGTGTCCTCGTGGTGTAATGGTTAAAGCGATGGACTGCAGAATCGTTGTAAGCGAGTTCGTACTCCGGTCGCGCTATTACGTTCACTTTCGGGCAAAGACCCTTGGGAAAGGTATGAACCCCCTTATCCTCCCAGCTATGGGTTAAATAGTAGCACTACTGTTCTTCTAGAAGAATGGATTTGGCATTAAATAACCTAAAAAAGGTTGATATGCCATTAAAAACAAACCAAACTGATATCAAATTGCTGTGTACAAATTATTTGTATTAAATAGGAATAATTGAAACCAAATAAATGTGTACAAATTATTTATATTAGGAATATTTGAAACCATATAACTGTGTGCAAATTATTTGTATTAGATGGAAATACCTGATATCAAATTACTGTGTGTACAAATCATTAGTAGGGGGTGTCCTCGTGGTGTAATGGTTAAAGCGGAAGATGGACTGCGGAATCGTAGTAAGCGAGTTCCAACTCCAGTCACGTTCACTTTCGAACAAATTGGGAAAGGTATGAACCCCCTTATCCCCCCAGCTATGGGTTAAATAATACCACTACTGTTCTTCTAGGAAAATAGCTTTGGCATTAAATAACCAACAAAGGTTGATATGCCATTAAACGAAGTAACTGCTACTACTACAGCTTCTATTACTGCTGCTTTAAAGTGTTAATATCTTAACTGTTATAATCTTGTGATTCATGCTTCCCTAAAATTGTTTAAATGTATCTTTTTTTTCAATTTGAGGAAATAATCTTGTGATGAGTTACTTCGATTGTTTTAAAGGCTACTGAACTTGATTTGCAAACCGGTTGTTCGTTGGTTCAATTCCCAGAGTGTGACATTCTCTTGACTTTGTGCTCAACTGAGCTAAGGTCAGAAAATAAGTGAATATCGTAATTAGACTGGGAAGAACAGAAAGTTGTACGGTAAATTAAGAGTGAATGTAATATTGTTTTATCATCTTATAAGTTTCTTTTTTTTGTTTTTGTCGTTATTTTTTTCTTTCTTAACAGTTTCAAGTGAAAAGAACGTGCTTCTCTGATATAATATTCAAACAAACAGAATAGAACAAATTAGATAAAGAAAAAAAGGACTTGTTTAGAATATATATATTTGTAATATCAAGTCAGCGTCCAAAGACAATGGGTGTGGATTATTCTTGTATAGAATATATGAGGAATATCATATAAATCTATGTGAGTGCTCCATGTATGGCTAATGACAACTTAACCAGGTTTGGGTTTCCTTCTAATTGCACTATATATATATATATATATATATATATATATATATATATATATATATATATACGCGTATATATATATATATATCTAAAGAAATTTTTATATATAGATGATGTCAATAAATATATTACATATATATCAATGGCTAAGCAGAGTAATGTGCTCCTATGCAAAAACGATTCAAATCTATCTCTCTATCTATGTGTTGTGTGTGTGTGTGTGTGTGTGTGTGTGTGTGTATGAAGTGTGTGTATATGAGAGCGTCTCCGTGTTCATGTGTGTACCATTGTGCATGTGTGTGTGTCTGGTGTGTGAGTGGAAGCGTGAGTGTGGTTTAATAAATTAGAAATCCACTGAGATAGATCGATCGATCGATCGTTAGATAGATAGGAATAGATTATGACGGAGAGACAGACAGAGACACAGACATCTGTATGAAAAGAACGAGATAGATAGATAGATAGATAGATAGATAGATAGATAGATAGATGAACAGAATGAAATATACAAATAGATTTAATGGACTTAGAGAAACTAAGCATCTGTTAAATCCGCGGCGGAAAAAAGACTTTGGTACAAGGAATATTATTGACTTCTAGTCTCTTAGATTGTAATTTCTGATTCGTTGTCTCTTTCTACGAATTTTTTCTTCCATCCTTTCTTTTCATTTGTCTTCAGTAAACCTTTGAGCACGTCTTTTTCGTTGAGGGACACTGCTAGTGAAGTAGGAGCGAACTAATCGTGATGCTCTCCAATTTATCCCGACACATGGATGTGCCTATATTGGTCGAGCAGCAAGAACCTACATTCAACAGCTCTGCGCGGACACAAGATGCAGTCTGGAAGACCTGGTAGGAACCATGAATGATAGGGACGGATGGAGAGAGAGAGGGGGGGATTTGTGTACTAGCAGCATGACTTGATGATGAAACATTTGACCATAATATTTAACTGGCCCTACTAAAGATGACTTACAAACAACAGAACAAAATAAAACTCACAAGAGTTCAGATTTAGGCAAGACGTCCACACACACCCATATACGTGGGGCATTCAATAAGTTTTCAGACTTTTTTTGTAGAAGCATTTACAATTGTCGTAGACTCTTGACATTCAGTACGTTATTGCTATACATCTTATGAGATCACAGACCAATTTTTATGATTTCAGGTTCAAATGAACAGCTACAGTAGCAATTGAAATACACCCTACTAAAGCCTGATTGTCACAGCTAGTGAATTTCAAAAATGCTATCTGGACGTGAGGACACTTTAGAAGAATGATATGCAATAAAGTTCTGTTTTAAACTTGGAAAAAATGCTACAGAAACGTATGGAATACTTCAGACTGCCTTTGGAACATCTTGAATGAATTGAGCATCAGTTTTTGAGTGGCATGAGAGATTCAAGGAAGCCAGGGAGTCTGTGAGGGATGATGAGAGGTGTGGGAGGAGTAAGGAAATCAATACACCACAGTTGATTGGCCAAACGTTTAGGGTTAGGGTTACTATGTTGAGGTTTTAAGGGAGTTCAGGAAGAGATTCCGTCGGAAGAGGTCAGTACTCTTCAAATCGGCTCAGTGGCATTTTCATCAGGACAATGCACCAGTCTACAACTCCATCCTTGTCACAGACTATTTGACCAAGATGAGCATCAAGACAGTTCCTCACCCTCCCTATAGTCCAGACATTGCTCCTTGTGGCTTTTGGTTCTTCCCTAAGCTCAGAGGCTGTCGTTATGAGACAATTGAGAAGATGAAAAAGGCTGTAACGAAGGTCATTGACACGCTCACAGTATAGTACTTCCATGGAGCCTTCCAGAAGTTGTTGGAACGGTACAACAATTGCATTGCAGCCGGAGGAGATTACTTCAAAGGAGAGTAGAGTTTCATTTGTGTGCTACCAATAAAAGTGCCTATACGAAAAAAGTCTGGAAACTTATTTAATGATCCTCGTATATATATATATATATATATATATATATATATATATATATATATATATATATATAGGGTTAAACGATAACATTTTCGCCCTGGAAAAGATGACATGATTCCATTTCCGTTTAATGAAAACCGTTTTTGTTTTTTTTTGTTGCAGACCATCTATTATTTGGCCAGTTGTGTACAAATCCAAAGAACAATAGAAGCCTTCTATCATGTCTGAAAGTGACACAATGTTCAACGAGCGAGATCGGAGATGCACCGCTGTACAACTCATGCTCTCTACCGATCCAAGTTATGACAACAGGACCACTGCCAGCACCCTCAAATTGCAACTCCGGACGGTTCAACGCTTGAGGACACCACTCAACGCATCAGACGACCCTTCGGACGGCTACGGTTATGGTCTTTGGTGAGGTTTCAAGTAAGGGCCACACCATGCCACCTCACATCTTCGAAGTCGGCTTGAAGGTTAACACCAAAATGTACATGGATATGCTGAAGAGTGTGGTGATCCCCTGGTGCAGTCAGGTGGCCGGTGGCAGACGCTGGGTGTGGCAGCAGGACTCGGCGCCGGTCTACAAGTCCAAAGAGACCCAGGCTTGAACCTGCTGGACTACTTCGTTTCATCATACGTCGAGAATATCACCAATATGACCTCCAACAACACCAAAGCCAGCCTGATCGCAGCCATCTGCCGAGTATTCGCCGAGCTCCCGCCGGCGCTTGTGGAAAAGGCATGCTCTGGATCCGTATCGAGGCGGTGATTGAGGCTGAAGGTGGCTAAACTGAATAGATGTCAGCTCTACTACACAATCAAGTTACCTGAATTAATTTAAAAAAAAAGTTTTAAAATAAAGCTGTAGTTTTGTTTTCTTTAGGACGACAATTTTATCGTTCCACCATATATATATATATATATATATATATATATATATATATATATATATATATATATATATATATATATATATATATATATATATATATATATATATATATATATATATATATATATATATATATATATATATATATATATATATATATATATATATATATATATATATATATATATATATATATATATATATATATATATATATATATATATATATATATATATATATATATATATATATATATATATATATAAGTTCCCTTAGCCAATGTGGTCCGCTTGGTGGCCGAAAGGTCTGAAACTTAGCCTAACGTAAAGTTGGGCGGGTTTCGATCCCGGCTTCGAGCGTCCTGCGTGTCTAGCCACACTGAAGAGTTCTGATAGAACGAAACTGTGGATGACTATATATATATACTCGTTATAGCCATATAAATGTTTTCAACTAAATAAACGGGAACAGAATGAAATAGGTTTGGTCTGGTTTTGTTTCTTAGTTTAATGACATATCAACTTTCTTGGGTTACTTAATGTCAAAGCCATTGGAAAACAGTAGAAATACTAAGTCCCTGCTGTAAGGATAAGGGGGCTCATAGATTTCCAACCGGTATTAGTCTGAAAGTGAACGCAATAGCGCCACTGGAGTTTGAACCCGCTTCCTCCGATGACATATTCAAGCACCTTAGCCTCTATGCCACATGGACTTCCTTGAAATAGATAGAGATGGACAACTAAAATACATATACAGGCATAGAACCGTAACAAGAATTTTGATAATGAAAACGCACACACACACACACACACACACATATATATATATATACCCTTTAAGGGTAGGATCGAACTCACTTTTACATTATGGTAAGTAGCTTTCATATATATGTATATGTAGATGGAGGTGCCCGTTGTGTAATTGTTATCGTCGTAGGAAATGGACACGGCGACATGAGTTCAAATCTTGGATGAGACAGATTGCATTTCACATTGCACTAATACCCTTGGGAAAGGTATGAATCCAATTATTCCCCTTCCAGCTATGGGGAAATAGTAGGGCAGACTGAGTTCTTCAGCCTTGGTGAGGCAACTAGTCTAGGAGAAGGAAAACTCTGAATTCAAACCTGTTAAACTCCGCTTAAAAATTTACCTTGTGTCATATCCTGTGCGAATGGAGGGGGTTGGTAAATATATATATGTATATATGCATGTTAAAAATTCATAATTTCTAAAGATGGAATTAAAATACATGACAGATAAATTCTTCGTAGAATTTATTTCTTCGAAGGCTTTTTTTAAAAATAAAATCAGCGTCAACATTTACTGGCACTTTCGAAATCAAAATCATTTATATTCAAAAGAGTACGTTTTAAAAATATTGCTTTTTGGTGATATAAAAGTGTCTAATTGAAAGTCCTGAATATATATATATATATATATATATATATATATATATATATATATATATATCGTTTGTGTATATATAAATACTAATACTATTAAATAAATATATATATATATATTACGTATATACTAATGTTATTATTATAGATATATTTATATATGTATATAGTTGTAATTGATATCATTAGTATTATTATATATGTAGAGTATATATATATATATATATGTAAGAAGCAATCAGTGAGTAAATATAAGCCACAAAATTCTAAAGTTTGTCCCTGTGCTTTGTTGATCGTGATTGCAAATGCCAATCGAATTGGGAATTGCAATCTCTTAAATTGAAATGACATATCTGTTGGAATCATAGGAATTCACGGGTGAGGACATCTTCACCTTTGAAAGGCCCTGTCAAATTTTTTTTGCTTCTATGATGTTGGTCATTATTTTTTTTACTGAAAGACGTGTGCCATCACAAAGCTTGGGCTGGTTAATATTTCGCAACATGATAATTGGCACACCATAAAATATTTATTAAACAACAAAATAAATGGGATATCAATAGTAAAGAAAAGATTTAAGAATTAGTTTTTAGAATAAAAAGAAATTTACGAACTACTGAACCAACGAAATATGGCTTAAAGATTATTAACGGTGAAAACTTTTTAAGGAATGTCTTTCGTTGAATTTAAACAAAAAAAAAAAAAAAAAAAGGAAAAGAAAATAAAATATTTAGTAAAGAATTCGTTAACACTGAACTAACGAAATATGGTTTAAAGTTTAGTGTCTTATTGATAATAATAAACGAAAGAAATAAGAGAAAAATGTCATAATGAAAAAAGAAAATAAAATATTTAGTAAACAATTTGTTACTACTGAACCAACGAAATATGGTTTAAGAAAGAAAACTTTTCAATGGATGT
>OY757921.1:69044108-69149108 GCA_963585895.1 Sepioteuthis lessoniana | reverse complement strand
TATCTTTTGTTATGGAGTACTTTTGTCTACTTTGTTTTGATCTACAACATCTTTTTCTCGTTACCAATTCATCCAATACACACACACACACACACACAAACACACACACACACACACACATATATATGTGTGTGTGTGTGTGTGTGTGTGCTTATCATAATTCATCCCCCAGGCAGCACCGGCCCTTTCGTCTATGACATATATATATATATCATCATCATCATCATCATCATCATGTCGTGCCGCTAGCACGGATCTCCCTGACCCTCTCTCGCCACTCCTCCCTATCATTCATCGCCTCCGGCAGGTCTTCAGGGTTACATCCCGTGTCCTCACATAGTTGCTGTATGTAAGTTCGTGCTGGTCGTCCTGCTTTTGCACATCCATATGTGGGGGTCCACAGGAGTACATCGCTTATGAGCTCGTCCTTGCTTCTCCAGCAGTGTCCCGCGTGTCTGGTTCGTCTAACTTGTATAGTTTTCGTGATGGGGGGCAAGTGTCCATATAGTTGGTGTCTTGTGGGGTGTTTTATATATATATATATATATATATATATCTTTAAGAAAAAACAACGAAACCAATCACAAAGGATTATAAATTTATTTCCACCCTGTTATGCATTTTTGAAATTTCCAAAAACACGAAAAAAAATTAACTGGACTTCTTCAGATCTTTTTGATAAAAAAAAAATAGAATAGACACAGAAGAGTGGGAGGGGATTTCTTGTCCTGATGGAATTACTGCCAACTCCGGTTTAACTGGAATAAGTATATATATATATATATATATATATATATAAACGTGTGTGTGTGTGTGTTTGTGTGTAGCCTAATTTCAAAACCTCAGTTATAGACAGTGCTAGCTGAAGCGGTACGTTTGGTAAGAGTATAAAAATTAGAAATTTAAAATAACTTTGGTATATCAAACTACTTTAAAAAATTTTAAATAATGTTATTAACACAAACAAAATAATATATATCTTTTTAAACAGATTTCTTTCAAGCCAGTAAAATTAACAGCAATTTGATATTGCGACCAGATTTTAAAATCATATCAGACTTGAATAGTTATATCTTACAAGGCCCAAACAGAGATCTATGGTAAGACTTCTTTTTTTTCTTTTAGCTGTCCACGAAGCTAAAATAGACACAATGTCATTTTAATCTGGAGTCCCACGCAGGAAGCAAGTCTCCTATACGGTGTTTTAAAAAAAACTGCTTAGAATCCGTTGGCAGGCGCAGGGTGATAAACCCAGTCCTTAAAAACTTTTAGACGAAAGGGCCGGTGCTGCCTGGGGGATGAATTATGATAAGCACACACACACGCACACACACACACATATATATATATATGTGTGTGTGTGTGTGTGCATGTGTGTGTATGTGTGTGTGTGTACGTGATAAAACATTATCAAATAAATACAAAAAATCCACGTGAAAAAACTATTCAGCTGACTTCATCCTTTGTAGAGGGATAACCCCACCAAAAATAGAGGTGTCTTAGTATGATACTAAAGTGCTTCTGATGGTGAGGCTCCAGTTCTGGAGATCCGGAGAGTGTCGAGTACCCCTTCATTGCCATTACTCCCAGTTCTGACACGGAGTGGTAGTACCTGTCAAAATCCTACCTATGGGTCAAGTAGATCTGTTTATAAATCATTCAAACTCGATAAAAAAGTTAAAAAAAAGAAAAAAAAAAGAAAAAAGAAAGAAGTAAAACTTTAAAAATTTAACAACACAAAAAATGTAAATATGAACAGTATTTCCTAACCTTTAAACCTAATATAACCCGCGATGGGTTGGCATGCCGTTTAAGTCAATCAGTAAATCATTATTTCTGATATCAGGAAATCTTTCCACCGACTCAGAGTTTCACGGAGTTCTGATGTTCAGGTGAGCATTGAGAATCTACAGATTCACCATGCGTTTAATATGTGAGGATTAGCTCAGACATATTTAATTGTTGGTTTGGTTTGGTTTCATGGCATATCAAACCTTGTTGGTTATTTAACACCAAATCCTGTTTTTACATATGTATTAAGTACATGATTTGGAAACACATTTTGCAGAAGCATACAGTTAAATGATTAAACAGTTCTATTTCTAACTATTCAATTTAGCATAATTCAACAAAGTTAAATAGTTCCAAGTATTGCTATGTTTCCCAAACCATTCATTTAAACATCAGTCATTTGTTTACACACAGTTTAAATGTCAGACAACTCTATTTGAACTATACATAGGACTCTATCAGGTGTTGCCACTCCGGGTCAGAGTGGACTAGGGAATAATGTCAATGAAAGGGTACTTTATCATTACTGAAGCCTCACCTTTAGATTGTTTTATCTCATATTCAGGACACTCGTTAGCGGGAGTTTCTTATCCCTCTGCCGGAATGAAGTTAGTGTATTCTGCAGCCTCTACCAACAGGGCTGTCAACTGATGAAAATCTCACTTTAAACGCCCGTTATTCCGAAGACTTTTTCGTTTCAAAACAAAAATGAAGCCTGACTCCTACTAGCAGACACGTTCACTTCTACATTCATAAGCAATAGAGGCACATGTTAGACATTGAGATGTTCTGTTAACATCAAGTAAGAAAGATTTCATTTTCGCTTTAAGCAGCAGGGAACATGTTGATTTATAAATTATGAAGAGCTCCAACCACAAAATAAAGAAAAAATGAGGAAAAAATGAACACAGAAAGAAAAACGATTCTCTAGACAAAATAAATAAATAAATAAAAACAACAACAAAAGCAAGGAGCAAAAAACAACAAGGAACATATGCAGACACGTATGTAATTTATTCCTAGCACTCAACAGTCGCCTATTTTACAAGCAGACAAATGTACTGATCTCCATAAAAGAATTTTTTAAAAAATTTTAAAAAATAAAAACAAAAAACAAAAAAAAACAGCCTTTATACAACTGACCTTTTTTTTCCCCCATCTTCCGTCAAGTTCTGAATTTTGACGTGAATCTTATTTTAAAGCAGTTTAAGATCAAATGTATTAATCTTGATTCATAAAGTACATGCACACGTACATACCTTACTTTATTTATCATATTCCCCGTATTGAAATGCAGTACATAAGTGTTTGGTTAGTTTGGTTTGTTGGGTTTTATGGCATATCAACCTTTGTAGGTTATTTAACGCCAAATCAATTTTTATATAGATAATCTGTTCTATTTAAAACAATTCACTTTAGCATAAGTGTACAGTTTAATTGTCAAAAACATTTATTTCAAACTATTTAAGAAGTTATATGTAACAATTCAGTTAAGTGTAAATATAATTTTAATGTCGAAAAACAGTTCTATTTCAAATAATTCACTTAAGCATAAGCACGCAGTTTAAATGTAAGTAGGGTTTAATTGTCATAAATATTTCTATTTCAAGCTATTCAGTTTACTCAAACAATTCAGTTTAGCATAAGTATGCTGTTAGTTCTATTTAACCCATAGATAGGGCCCTATCAGGTGCTACCACTCCGGGCTAGAGTGGACCTGGGAGCAATGGTAATGAAGGGGTACTCCACATTCCCCAAAGCTTCAGCATTACTGGAACCTCACCATCAGATTGTTTAGTGTCATATCTAGGACACTCGCTGGGGGGGGGTCATACCCCTCTGCAGAGGTGCAGTCAGTTTATTCTACAGCCCCAGCCGACGAGGCAATACATAAGTGTACACCATAATGCATAAATTCACTGTCTGGAGGTGCCCGTGGTGTAATGGTTATCGTCGTAGGAAATGAACACGGCGACACGAGTTCAAATCCTGGACGAGACTGATTGCATTTCACATAGCACTAATACCCTTGGGAAAGGTATGAATCCAATTATTCTCCCTCCAGCTAAGGGTAAATAGTAGGACATACTAGGTTCTTTAGCCTTGGTGAGGCAACTAGTCGGAATTCAAACCTGTTAAACTCCGCTTAAAAATTTACCTTGTGTCATATCCTGCCCGAGTGGAGGGGTTGGTAAATATGATAAAATAAAAACACTCTGTAAGGAAAGCTGTTTGATCTTCTCCAAAATGCTTCAAGCTTCTCAATGTTTATATATATATATATATATATATATATATATATATATATATATATATATATGTAGTACAATTTAATGGAGACTCAAACTCGGTTAAGTCGTCATAATAAATTTATTTCGGCGGAGAATATTATTGCTATACTCTCCGTCTCGTCAGATGACTCTTTACATGCTTCCCTCCAGTCGCAAAGTAGCAAATGTGGAGTTTCAGTTCTTATTCAGAAGATAAAATAAGGTAATTAAAAATAAAATTAAAAAAAAGAATCAGAAAAAAAAGAAAAATAAAATAAAATAAAAAAAGAAAAATTTAAAAAATAGAAATAAGGTGGAAATCAAATTACAAATTATTTCATTCATAGGCGTGAGCAGAGGGGGTTAACATGTTATATGCTAGAACGATTAAGAAACAGGACAGGAATTAATCTATTGGTCAGTCCCTTCTAATTTTGCGTTCTTGTAGTAGTTCCTCCTACTTGACAGGTGTAATTTTCTAAACAGACTAAGATCGTTTAACTAATGGCTATCTCATACATGATTTACATATATATATATATATATATATATATATATATATGTATATTTTGGCAGAATTTCTTCGTTAATACAAATTTCATTAAACATAATAGACATTTTATGTCTACATATTTTCTTCTGGATCCGTTTGAATTTCCGTATTACTTTTATCGTATTCGGGGGGGGGTGATTTATGTATTGTCCATAGTTGTATGTATCCCTAGTACTTTCTGCTCGACTTTGGGTCATCATCATGGAAGGATCTATTTCAAAAGTGATGTAACTTTTGTTTTAGCATACTATTACTATGCAAGAGCGTCTTTAACGTTGAAGTTTAAAAGCAAACGCCATAATCTTCAACGGTAAAGACGCTCTTACATAGTAATACGATAAAAGTAATACGGGAATTCGAACGGATCCAGAAGAAAATATGTAGACATAAAATGTCTATTATGTTTAATGAAATTTGTATTAAAATAAAGAGCCTGAACTATATAGTTATATGAAAAAATCAGGGAAAAAGGGGTTCTACATAGAAAGGCAATAAGAAAAAAAATTGAAATAAGAGAAAATGAAACAAAGTAAAGAATATTAGGTAAATGTCTAAATAGAGACACAATTTAAACGTCAAAAACAGTTCTATTTCAAACAATTCAGTTTAGCATAAGGACGCGGTTTAAATGTAAAAAACAGTTCTATTTCAAGCAATTCAGTTTTGTATAAGTTGACAGTTTCAATGTTAAAAATTGTTCCATGTCAAACAATTCAACTTAGCATACGGTGTTTAAATGTCAAAACATTTCTATTTCAAACAATTCAGTTTAGCATAAGTACAGAGATTAGTTCTATTTGACCCATAGATAGGACCCTATCAGGTGCTACCACACTGGGGCAGAATAGACATGAGAGCGATGGCAATGAAAAGATACTCCGCATTTCCCAAAGCTCCTGCTTTACTGGAACCTCACCATCAGATTGTTTAGTGTCATACCCTGGACACACTTTGGGAGCGGGTCTTACCCCTCTGCAAAGATGCTGTCGGTGTATTCTATAGTCCCAACTGACTGGACAAAAGATTGAATGAGGAGAGAGAAATAATATAAGAAAGGGATATATATATATATATATATATATATATATATATATATATATATATATATTAGAATAGCTTTAAATAGAGAATACATCGTAAGTTTTAAAAAGGATCTTTTTATAACTTATGCACTATGCTCTATTAAAAGCCATTGTAAACGTACCACATAGTACTCTCTCTCTCTCTCTCTCTCTCTCTCTCTATATATATATATATATATATTTACATTTATATATATATTTATAAATTTGCGTGAGGATGGTTGTTCAGAAAATACTGTCCAATTTTTGAATAAGCTTTTATTCCCGAATTAATGAATTTAAACAATGTTTTAATCAGTCAAAATATGATCCCTAAACATCGATGCCTTATTGCTATTGATTAACAAGGTTATTCATGCGTGAATGATACAAACCCTTAAGCTTTTGATGCCAAGAAATCTTTAAATGCACATTCTACTTCTCCTTTGGAACGGAGTGTTTTTTTTTTCGCGTAAAATATGTCCAAATGCTTGAAAAAAAAAATTGTTGTCGATAGGTGAGAGATCAGGAGATTATGATGGATACGGCAAAGTCTCATATCCCAAGTCAGTGTGCTTTTGCTGTGTCATCCTGGCAATATGTGGCCAAGCAGTGTCATCCTGGCAATATGTGGCCTAGCAGTGTTATCCTGGCAATATGTGGCCAAGCAGTGTCATCCTGGCAATATGTGGCTAAGCAGTGTCATCCTGGCAATATGTGGCTAAGCAGTGTCATCCTGGCAATATGTGGCCAAGCAGTGTCATCCTGGCAATATGTGGCTAAGCAGTGTCATCCTGGCAATACGTGGCCAAGCAGTGTCATCCTGGCAATATGTGGCTAAGCAGTGTCATCCTGGCAATATGTGGCTAAGCAGTGTCATCCTGGCAATATGTGGCTAAGCAGTGTCATCCTGGCAATATGTGGCCAAGCAGTGTCATCCTGGCAATATGTGGCCAAGCAGTGACATCCTGGCAATATGTGGCTAAGCATTGCCATGAAATCAAATTAGGACCAAATTTAAAGGCATGTAGAATGTTAAATGCACCACTTCTTTTTTCATGTTCATGATTTAGAGCATTTGGTTTTAAGAATAAGTTTCTGATTGAAGTGATTGAAAAGTATCAAAGAGGACACTTCTATCGTGAGGAGTATGATTTTTTTCATTTAACTACCATTAAAATATGTTAGAACAGAATTTAAACAGTTTATTGTAAAATCCGACACCTAATATATGTATATATATGTGTGTGTGTGTGTGTGTGTGCGTGTGTATGTGTTTGTGTATGTGAGTGTGTATTCTAGCTATGTTTACGATTGTAAGGCAGATTGGGCTCTCTGGCTTTGGTAGGGCAACCAGTCCCCAGAAAAGAAAACATTCTGAATGTTGAAGGAGTATCAGCTTAGACACGACTGGGTTGAAAGAGTATAAGACTAGACATGACTGGGTGGGCAAGGTGATCCACTGGAAGATGTGCAAGAGATTTAAATTTGACCATACGAACAAATGGTATATGTACAACACAGCACCTGTCCTACAAAATGACATACATAAATTCATTTGGGACTTTGACATACAGACGAATCACCTAATCTCGGCCAGAAGACCAGACCTAATAATCATCATCAAAAAAAAAAAAAAAAGAGAATTTGCGAAATTGTCGAATTTGCTTACACTCCTTCACCGAGAAATGGTGTTCAAGAGAATCTGTGGCACATTGGTGAACCATTCTTCTGTCATCAGTTTATCCAAGAAGTGTGACTAGTTCTACACAAACCGTCACCACTATAAACAAATCATGAATATAGATAGTCCAACTGTTTATATATATATATATATATATATATATAATGTATAAACTCCCCCTCCTTCATGTGTTCTTCTTCCTACGCTTTAAAATAATGCATATGACTCATCATTGTATTTGTCATTTCAATGTTCCTTCAATCAAAGATTGCTCCAGATGGGGCCGAAAGTACTTGGCAAGAATAAAGCGCCCTTTCAATTCATTGCATCCTGATGTCAAACGACACATACGAAGACTTAAATAGATCAATTAAAAATTAAGAAGCAAAGGGTCTGTCTTAAACATCCCCTTATATATATATATATATATTATCCGCTTTGAATAAATCCTCCTAAACGTTCCATTTTTAATATTATATACTATTATATACTATTATATATAGGAGGTGCTCGTGGTGTAATTGTTATCGTCGTAGGTAATGGACACGACGACACGAGTTCAAATCCTCGACGAGACTGATTGCATTTCACATAGCACTAATACCCTTGAGAAAGGTATGAATCCAATAATTCTCCCACCAGCTGTGGGTAAATAGTAGGACAGACTGTGTTCTTCAGCCTTGGTAAGGCAACTAGTCTGGGAGAAAAAAAACTCTGAATTCAAACCTGTTAAACTCCGCTCAAAATTGACTTTGTATCATATCCTACTCGAGCGGAGGGGTTGGTAAATATGATAATATCATATACTAATCCGCGCAAAAAATCTTTGGGCAACCAACAAAGCCTTTTTCAGATTATGACTTTGGTGTCAGCTTTAGTTTCAGGGTTGAAAGTTCATTATGACTACACAGATTGCTCCAGCAGTTTTTTTTACAAACCAACACAGACACTTGGTTTGATTAAATGTTTTGTAAGTTAGACTAGCAAACCGTCAATTGTGATTTCAAGTCTCAACATGCACCCAATACATCCCGGCCTTTTGCCATACTCACCCAAAGCTTAGCAAATAATTACTGTTCCACCAGACTTTGTTGGTTTTCCCCCACGTAGAGGGAATGCCAGAGAGAATCCTTTGTTTTTTTTATAGCTTTCTTGCAATGAAGCCTTTGTTCAATGATGAAGATTTTAATTAACTGATTCGATGACATGTCGGTACAATGAATAAAAAATAGAATTTTTGTGAAATTCTTGTCTGACGACAGTCTATAAAATCTCAATAATTAATCACTAATTCAGGGATATTAACTTGAATTGTGTGAGAAGATGACATCGTCAAATTTATTGGAAAGGTTATTTTATGTGAACTTATCCATTTATTCTATCATTCAGTTGAGGTGCTCGTGGTGTAATGGTTATCGTCGTAGGAAAGGGACACGGCGACACAAGTTCAAATCCTGGACAAGGTTGATTGCATTTCACATAGCACTAATACTCTTGGGAAAGGTATGAATCCAATTATTCTCCCTCCAGCTATGGGCAAATTGTAGAATAGACTGGGTTCTTCAGCCTTGGTGAGGTAACTAGTCTAGGAGAAGGAAAACCCTGAATTCAAACCTGTTAAACTCCGCTAAAAAATTGACTTTGTGTCATATCCTGTCCGAGTGGAGGGGTAGGGTAAATAGGATCATTCAGTTTCCTATACTGAGAATTGGAAAAAGTTTGCAATGGCCCTTTTCCTTTTCTCTTGACCGCCAAATCTTGTTTGGTTTGAACATCAACATAAAATTCCCACAAGCCAAACACTTCTCCTCATTTACAAACTGTCTTCATTTGAAATGATTTTTATTATTCCCTATAAGTATTTGTTCTGTAAATATAAGATATGAATTTATTCATAAGAAGAGCATTTTACGTGTTTTTTTTTAAAGAATATCAACATTTAGTTAGAAACATTGAAATTAGATAGTATTTGTCATTCTCTCTCTTTATGATCCAATTCATATTTATCTTCTTCTTCTTCAAAAAAAAAAAAAGAAATAAAGATAGAAATAAGCTTATTTACAGGATACTTTATATGATCTACCATCAGACTCAACTTCTAATTTTGAGGTATCTTATTGCTTTAAACGGTTGACCTTAACAATCAGAGAATTATTTAGGTAATTTAACTCCTTCTTGTTTTCTATTGTCAACATGGCATTTTGGCCCATGCATTCTACTGCCTTCTTTGAATGTCCTGAGCATCTCGATACTTGCATCCTGATCACTTTTTTTGCAGAGAAGAAAATGGTATCCGACAGACTTTCTAAAATGAAATTCTTCTCAAATCTTTTCACAGAACTTTGTGTTTTAGTTCTATGGAGTAATATTTTTGTTTAATTTGGTTTATTTTTTAATGTCATATCAACATTCGTGGGATACTTAATGCCAAAGCCATCGATTTAGAAGAGCAATATTGAGTCTATTTAATTAATAGCTGAGGGATAAGGGGGTTCATGCCTTTCTAATAGGTATTAGTCCGAAAGTGAACGTAATTGCACAACAGGTGTCCGAACATGCTAATTTTGGTGTCGCAGTCTAGCACGTTTGTCACAATACCATGGGGTCTCGCCTTTGGTAACGGGAAACACGGAGAGAGTCAGGTATGGCAGACCATTTATGGAAAGAGAAAGAACTGCATATTGTTTTGCGTGAAGTCAAAATAACAGACAAGGGATATACTAGAAATTAAGGAACTAGGACGTGTTAAGATGCCACAGAACTGGATAAACTAAAGTAGTATGGAATTTAACTTGTCATGGCGTCCATTTCTCAGAAGAATCTGCAACTTCCGACAAAAAATTTGTTTTTCTTTGTCTGAAGATGCTGATCTAAGATTTAAAAATAAAGGGTATGCCGAAAGAAATATTATCACAAAAAATATGAGAGATTTTTAATGGTTTTTCATTCTCATCTTCCCTGGGGTGGAGTACCCTGACGGAGGAATATAACAGTTGCTACTCGCGTAATGCAAAGCTCTTCTAACGAAATGAGCTCTTCGATATCCAATTGCGCAAAATGTAAACAAACGAAATTTGATTCACATGTGCTAATTCCCAGGTTGACGTTGAGTCGCAGGCTTGGTTTAGGGGTATGTCATCAGCCTGCCGTAAAGTTAGACGGATTTCGAACCTAGTTTGGAACGTCTCACGTGTCTAGCCACATTGAAGTGTTGTGATACAACCAAGCAGTCTGTATTGTGGATGTGTGTGTATTGATACCGACTTGTTGTGGAGGTGCCCGTGGTGTAATGGTTATCGTCGTAGGAAATGGACACGGCTACACGAGTTCAAATCCTGGACGAGACTGATTGCATTTCACATAGCACTAATACTCTTGGGAAAGGTATGAATCCAATTATTCTCCCTCCAGCGATGGATAAATAGTAGGATAGACTGAGTTCTTCAGTCTTGGAGAAGGAAAACTCTGAATTCAAACCTGTTAAACCCTGCTTAAAAGTTGACCTTGCGTCATATCCTGCCCGAGCAGAGGGGTTGGTAAATAAGATACCGACTTATCTTGATATGATCATTTTACCTTATAAGTGGTTCAGCTGAACACATTAAAAAAAAAACTAAAGCCATACATTTTTGGTAATGTGATCTGTTTTATGTTTATTTCTTTGACGTCTAATAAATGTGAATATTTTCTATTAATTGTATAGATGGACTGGATTTTATACGCGCATGAAGTTACAGCCTAACATATTGGCAGCGGTTTCGAGGAACAAGTAAACAACTAACCAGCTTTGAAAAAAAGATTTCACAATCCGTTGGCTTTTAAGTCGAATCTTTCCGAAAAATGATTTACGTGAGTATCGATGCTCTTTTATTTTTTGGTCATGATCTAACTTCAACTTCAATCATCTCTATAATATGGTGTAAAGGTTATCGTCGTGGGAAATTGATACGGCGACACGAGTTCAAACCCTCGACGAGACTGATTGCACTTCACATAGCACTAATACCCTTGGGAAAGGTATGAATCCAATTTTTCTCCCTCCAGCTATGGGTAAATAGTGGGACAGACTGGGTTCTTCAGCCTTGATGAGGCAACTAGTCAAGGAGAAGGAAAACTCTAAATTCAAACCCGTTAAACTCCGCTTAAAAAACTGATCTTGTGTCATATCCTACCCAAGCGGAGGGGTTGGGTAAATACGATCATATATTTCTTTTAGATTGTTTTGATCGTTCCTAAATCAGAATGTAACGCTTCATCATATCTTTACTTCTGTAATAACGTTATGATATAAACTTTAGAATGAATGATATGATATCTACTGATTTATCGTAATTATTTGTGTATAACACGCACTCATGTATAAGTTTCACCTCAAACCCTGGGCAAATACATTCTGGAAAAAATACTGTATATAACAAGCACTGATGTTTTAGAATTTCAATTTCGCCTGAATTTATTTAGATAAGAATTTACGTTGTCTGCATGATGTCTTAAATTTTTAGATATTTAGAGAAAATCACGGACATGTTAACTAAAAAATGTAATAAGTTAGCGGTGAAAATAAGCTCACAGTAAGAGAAAAAGTTTAGACAACAAACTTATTCTTGCGGATATTTCTATGTAACGATAAAAAACACTTTATTTTCTAATATAGAGATAACTTATTTTCAGTCATTCCAACCCGAATATGGTGTGGTATGTGGCCGGAAAAGTCAATTAAATAATTATTCTGTATAATACGCACCCCTAACATTTGGTCTGAAAAGTCTGGAAAAATGGAGCGTCATATGTACAAATAATCACGGTATTAAGATAGAATTATCACTCATTTGATATCGATACTCAATAAGTGAATCAGATTAACAGATTAATGGATAATCCTGGCGGCTTAGATCCTAAAGTACGAGGCTATGACGCTATAGTAAGCAAGATCGAACTCCAGTCGAGCTATTACGTTCACTTTTGGACTAATGCCCTTGGAAAATGCATGAACTCCCTTATCCCTCCCAGATATGGTTTATATTGTACTATCACATTTCTCATGCATTCTTCTTAGGCGTTAAATGACAGAGTAGACAAGCAAATATCAAACAAAGAAACCAACCTAACAAATAACCGTAGTCGTTTGGTTTATTTGTTGTTGCATAGTGGCTCGTACCACGTGACTTCTGGTATCGCGGAGGAATAAAAGACATCGTGTTTCTTAAACACAGGGAGTACTGAAAGATCTCTGTCAATAGTAAGACCAACTTCGGACGTAACACCAACAGCGCGAGACTTATAATATTTGTTGGATTGTACCACTTCAGTTAATTAATAGTTAACTCTATTTTATTTTTTTTTTTGTGTATCTCTTCCTTAAGATGATACAGTAATTCAATTGATAACAAACTACCTAATTTTATCTTGCAATCTCACTCAAGAAATAAAGACCCCAATCTAAATGTTCGATTAAATGACTAACTTGCAAGAATAGACTGAAAAGTGCATCGTTTAAAAAGTTCATATGATGACGTCATATCTGTTGTTGACTGTTTTGGCCAATGAAATTCAAACATAGTAAAACTGAAGTGGACTATGTTGGAGGACTACGTTGAAAAATTAAACTTGGTTTGGTTACATTCCATCGGAGTATGTTGGTCAGCCGATGAATTTTTCAGCCGACCCTCGTATACAAGTTATAAGAATGTTACTTGGGTGGGTTACTGGAATAATAACTTGAACGGGTTTATTTTACATGACATACAAGGATGCTTTAAAAGAGGTATATTGATTGCTAGTCTAGTTAGGAAGACGGGCCCCGCCCGGGCAACACCGTCAATGCTCATCTTTCGAAAGATTAGTCCATTCTCTACAAAGGGGTATTATCTCGTCTCTTCAACACTCCACCCCACTCGAGATTATTTTCCTCGGAATTTAATTCTTTTTATTTTAGTATCTAGACTCAAAAATTCTACTTGCTTCCTTTTCTTTTATTGGACCTGGGACAGTCATTTCGATTGGGATGTAAAAAATGTATAATAAAGTACATCCATTGGTACTTTTTCATGTGCAATTACATCCTCAACGAATCTGGCTCTCAACTGATTTTGATGTATTTTGTTGGCTAGTTAATTGGTTGGGTTTTATGACATATCAACCTTTGTAGGTTATTCAATGCCAAATCCATTTCAAACAAATAATCAGTTCTATTTCAAACAATTTAGTTTAGCATACAAAAACAGTTTCATTTCAAACAATCCAGTTAAGCATAAGTACACAGTTTAAATGTAATTACACAGTTTAAATGTAAAAAAACATTTCTATTTCAAGTTATTCAGTTTAGTCAAACAGTCCTATTTCAAACAATTCAGTTTAGCATAAGTAGGTAGTTTAGTTCTATTTGACCCATAGATAGGTCCCTATCAGGTGCTACCACTCCAGGCCAGAGCGGACCTGGAAGCGATGGCAATGAAGGGGTACTCCGCATTCCCCAAAGCTCCACCATTACTGAAACCTCGCCATCAGATTGTTTAGTGTCATATCCAGGACACACGTTTGTGGGGGGGGTCTTACCCCTCTGCAGAGGTGCAGTCGGTGTATTCTACCGCCCCAGCCGACTGGGCAAGATGTATTTTATGCTCTTATTTTGCACTGTGAACCATATACATGACTCTCCCAACTCATTTGGTAATAACACCGTCTTCCCAAAATTATCTTCCTCTTTTGAACATCATGGAGAAAACTTTATCTCCAGACCGAAAATATTCTATTAGGCTTCTAGTATTATTTGAAATTTTTGTTTACGACTTGGCAACAGTTTGTCAAAAACCGATTTTATTTTCCGAGCAAACATCAGTTCGGCCGGTCACATTCTAGATACTGTGTTCGGGTTTAGTTTTATTCTGCAAACACTAAAGAATTGCTGAATATTACACTCTTCTATCTCTGTACCGTTGGACATTTTAAGGGCTCTCTTGAGAGTATCTACGAACCAACCAGCCTGCCCATTTGATTTTGAATGGTATGGGGATTTAGTGATATATTTGCAAAGATTTTTTTGAATTCGATCCCCCTGTACTGTGTCCCATTGTCAGAGAAAATCGTTTTGGGAGACCTAAACGAGTGAATAGTTCCTGGGAAAAAAAAAACTTATCGTAAATGTATAAGTGTGTCTTCTGCTTGTGAATACTTCAAGCCATTTGGTGTAGCTGTTCATACCTACGAGATAATGTGACCCGTTAAATGGTCCGGCATAATCTATATACAGTCTGGACCAAGGAATGTCAATTTTGGGCTAGAGTTGAAATTTCACAGACGGAGATTTTGCTGCAAGAGTATCACCTACGCAGGTTTTCTTTAATTTTTCAATGTCATTATCCATCCGTGGCCAATTTGTTTTGCTCCTCATCAGAAATGTTATTCGCGAAGTCCGGAGAGCCCTAAATGAAATCCCTTCAAAATCCTTTTTTGAAGAGAAAAGGAGCATTGCTAGCCTATACGCGTACATTAGTAATTCATCACATATTTAGAATACAGAAAATGTCTTATTTTTCTTTTTCACTTTAATTTCTTCTCTCATTTTTATAATGAAATCTTTTTTTCTAATTTCTTCCTATTTAAGGGGTAATTCTCGTGCCGTATTACATTATACCTCTTTTAACTCTTTCATAGCCAAATATTGCCAATAAAGGACGGTGAACTGTCTGCAACACATTCTTCCATAAACAAATAACATTTTTAAAGAGGAAATATGGTTAAACTTTCTTTTTCTCTCTGGTTGTAATTTTTTTTCTGTCGCGAATAAAGTTCTTGAAGTACGTGCTATTGGCTTTATCGTAGCTTCTTCAAATTTGTGAACAAGCAAAGCCCCAATACCATATTCACTTGCGCCCGACGCAACAACAATCTCAAGTTTAGGGTCAAAATGTGTTAACGATAAGTTCGATACGAGAATATTCTTTATTTTGTCAATAGTTTTCGGGCATTCCACTGACTATTCCCACTTCCCTGCTTTTTTTTTTTTACTAAATTGTTTAACAATTAAGTTGTGCCTATTTGGTACATCATCATCATCATGTCGTGCTGGTAGCATGGATATCCCTGACCCTCTCTCGCCACTCTTCAATATCGTTCATCGCCCTAGGCAGGTCTTCATGCCGGTAATGTAGTCACATTTTTGAAGTTGGTCTGCTTCTTATCGCCTCTGCTCTGTTTGCGTCAATAATTTCTCCTAAATACTTTATTTTTTACATAAAAAATTTACACTTCTCGCGGCAAAGTCTGAAACCACATTTTCTGATTCTTTTGAATACTTTTTCAATGTGCTAATATTGTTGCCTTCGATTTCCCCTCTTTATCAGTACATCGTCGAGATATGCATCGGCAAAAGCTAAACCATCCAATATGGCTTCCATCATTTGTTGAAAAATGTTAGGCGCGACCTTCACACGAAACGAAAGTAAGTTAGATTTATTCAACCTCTTGAGAGAACTGATGTTCAAAAATTTTGAGCATTCTTCATCGACTTGTACCTGAAGGTTCGCATCTGATAGATCCAGCATCCCGCTATTTTATTTAGCGAAAATGTCTTCAGGTGCTGGTAACAGATACGTATGTGGTTTACTATATTGCTAGATAGTCTCGCTAGGAATAACGGGCGGTAATTGTCTGGATCCTCAACCAGAGTGCGGTGCGAAACCTTTTTATGGTGGGAGATGGGCACTAACTGAAGCTCATGAGCGGCAGGTATAAAACTACCTTGACTCCGTCGGCATTCCCCTTAAAGCGACGCCTCAGTCACCAGGCAATCTAGCTAACCCTGCTAGAAGGTAAAGTATCCAGTAATCATGTTGGTGGCCACGACGGAAATGCTCTGTCGTTCGAAATGACGGGCCAGCCTGGCCAACACCCTCAATGATCATATTCAAAAAGAATAGTCCATTCTATACTGAGAGTTATCATATCTTCTCCGTAACCCAAGTAAATGCTTTCAGTTTTGTCGATGATGGAAACTGTATGTGCATTCAACTGGAAATTCTCCATCCAGATCTTTAAACGTCACACCAACAAGCAATCATTTCAATGCTTCTCATTGGCTGAAAAAACCTGGTATTTGTTATATCCCGATTGCGAATTGGTCATACAAGGCTTACTCACTCTTTCATTTTGAAACAGGAACCACAACCGCAGTGTTTAACATGCCAGACAACTTGCACGGTTAAACACATTCTTATAGAATGCAGAACTTTCGCTGTTATCAGAAAGCGATTTTTCAAAATAAATAACTTAACCGATCTGTTCGAGAACATCAAAATAGATTATATTCTTTCCTTCTTGAGAGAGACAGAGTTGTACCAAAAAAGATGACAACTTAAAACTGGTTAATCTTGTGCAAACAAATGAAATCCTGCTAATAGAAAATTCTACCTACCTTAATATTCGTTTTGAAATCTTTGGTTGAATATTTATGTATATATAGACAGAATTTGGCGTTGAATGACCTACAAAGGTTGATATGCCATAAAACCGAAACAACCAACCAACCAACCTGGTATTTGTGAAAAATAAGTTTGAAAGATTCCACTTATGTAAACGTCGCTCATGTCTTGGCTTAAATTGTCAGGATTGAATGACAAATATTCCCAGCATAAAAGAACCCAACAGTCGGAAGATCGAGAATCTCATTAGGAAGCGCCAACTCCTTCATGATGAAACTTGTCTGGCGCATGGACCAAACAAAACTGCTTATGCAGGTTCTATAAAGAGATCTTGTCAATGGATAATGTCTCGATGGGTCCCAAAAACATCGCTATGAAAACAAGTTTAACCGTACACTAAAAAAATCAAAGAACCAAATCATCGGACCGGCGAACATCTCTGTTAGCGACTGTACCTCTGCAGAGGAGTAAAAGAGAAGAAAAAACGAGTGCCCGGGGTATGAAATTAAACTGCATCTGATGGTGAGGCTCCAGTCTTGGTGTTTGGAGTACTCTTTCATTAAATATACACACAGGTTAACACTAAGCCCGAAGTGATACAACCAGTAAAGGTCAAATCTATGGATCAAACCAAAACATTGAAACGAATCCAATCTACACCAGGCCTGGGAGACGGAGGTGGCAGATGGAGATTTGTGGAGAGAAGTCATCGTAAGGGCATTGAGCTATTTGAAATGCATAGAACAGTAGCCGTCGAGGCCAAGAGAAGAGAAGGCAAGATTTGACGGTATGCCCACACCAAAAAAGTAAACGTAACACCGATTTTCAAAGTGGTCAATAAGTAGTTTTCCCATTAGTGCTAAATATATATCATGTATGGGTTGGTTATGTAGGTGTGCTTTTTGTTTTGTTTTATGGCATATCAAATTTCATGGGTTTTTTAATGTTAAAGCTACCCTTAATGAAATGCAGTTGTGGTACTATTTAGCCCATAGCTGAACGGATAAGGGGGAATCATGCCTTTCCTAAAGGTATCAGCTCCAAAGGAAAATTAATAGCATATCTGAGGTTCGAAGTCGCTTACGACCACATCACAGTGTAGCATGTTAATCACAACTGTTCCGAAACTTCCCTGGTCTGGTATATACATGTACAGAAAACATAAAATATACCATGGTTACAAATATATTATGATCACATCGATGAACATTGGGTTAATAATTTCTTGAGAATTTTTAAAAACTATTTACTTAGCTTAGCTTAGTCTGGCACACAGTCTTCATGTTACTTACAACATGTGTTATTACTAAGTGGTCACCAATCTCAGGACCGAAAAGGTTCATCTCTGCTTAACTTCTGGGATCTAACCCTAACCTCTGTTTAACTTCTGGAATCTAACCCTAACCTCGGCTTAATTTCCGGGATCTGAAGAGAACTAGTAAATAACAATACTGCAAGTCTTGTTATTTACTTAGCTTTGCTTTGATAAGGCACACAGTATCTGCCGTTCATGTTATTAACTAGGCTTTGCTTGATTAAGTTCACTGACAACAGGTTGTTCACTGTACCTGCTGTTCCTATGCGGTCACCAATCTCAAATGTGAACCGATGCATCGCTGCTTAACTTCGGGGATATTACGTGAACCGGTGGTTTCAGCGTGACTTGGCGGTAAGTCTTGTTATTTACTAAGCTTTGTTTCACCGGTTACGCAAACCTCAGGTTACTTACAGAACCTGCAGGCCACGACAGAAAAGGTCTAATTGCGTGCAGACAGTCATCTATGAATTGTAATGAATACCTAGAAAGAGGGTAAGCACTGTAAGATGGGGGCTTAGTTGGCTGGCGCTATAGTATACATCGACTGGATCCCTGCAGAGGGGTAAGACACCCCAACGAGTTTCCTGGATAAAACACGAAATAATCTGATGGGGAGGCTCCTGTAATGCTGGAGTTTTGGTGAGTGCGGACTACTCCTTTATTGCCATCGCTCCCAGGTTAACACTCGGGCCCGGGGCGAGGTAGTACCTGATAGGGTTCAATCTATGGGGTAAATAGAAATTTCTCTATACTTATGCTATACTGAATTATTTGAAATAGAACTGTTTTCACATTTAAACTGCGTACTTATGCGAAACTGAATTGCTTAAAGTAGAACTATTTATAAGTATATAAGTATACACGTTTAAAGTCAGAACAGTTCTATTTCAAGTAATTCAGTTTTGCATAAGTACAGAGTTTAAATGTTAAAACATTTCTATTTCAAAGAAATCAGTTTAGCATAAGTACACAGATTCAATGTCAAAAACCAGTTGTATTTCAAACAATTTAGAATAGCATACGTACGTAGTTTAAATGTCAAAAGAGTTCTATTTTTTTAAAAAATCAGTTTAGCATAAATACACTGATTCAATGTCGGAAAATAATTCTATTTTGAACAATTCAGTTTAGCATACAAAACCAGTTCTATTTTAAGCAGTTCAATTAAGCATAAGTACACAGTATAGTTGGGCAATCTATCTATCTATCTTGAATAGTGTATATCTAGGCAGCACGTTGTTATGAATGCATGATTTATTAAAGACGATGGAACACTGTTTATTATTTTCAATTGTAATTTTTCAAGCCTTCTTGCTATTTTTCTTGTGTCGGGATCCAGGTGGCCTCTACCCAAACGCTTTCGACCATATTTTCGGTCGTCATCAGTAGTAGTATCGTTTTGAGTTTACAGTTTGAGTTTTTATTGTTTTGATTATTTGTAGCGTTTGGTTTTGACGTTGTAGGTTGGAACGTTTTCAGCGTTTGGTTTTAAAACGTTCGGTTGGAAAGGTTTATAAATAAGTTAATGATTTTCGTTATTGAAATTATTCAATATGTTGGTGCCTGTGTTAAATGCTATTTTATTCATTTATTTTTTTGTTTTTCATGCATAATGCTTCTAGGATTTGAAATCGTTTATTATTATTATTATTATTATTATTATTATAGTTTTTTCACATCAGCTAACTCTGATGGTCTTCCACTGGAGTTTGAGTGAGAGAGAGTCTCCTCAAGTCTCCAGGACTCTTCTCAGTATTCTGGACGTTTTCAATAATGCTGTCGTTTGGATGGTTTCTACTCGTCTGCCAACTTCCTAGTCTTTCAGGCCCTTTAATAATTCTTTTGTTACTGTGCCAAAAGCAACAGTCACAATTGGTACAATCATCACTCTCATGTTCCACAGCTTTTTCAATTCTCTTGCAAGGTCGAGGTACTTATCCTTCTTTTCACATTCCTTTAGATTTATTCTATTGTCAAGCGGGACAGCAAAGTCGACACTTTTGCAAATTCTCTTTTTTTGTTGATTATTATAAGGTCTGGTCTTCTGGCCGAGATTAGGGGATCAGTGTGTATTATTATTATTATCATTTTATATATGGTTGTATTATTGGTGAGAATTTTCCTTACACCTGGAGATGTAAGTTGGTCAATGGTATTGTTTTATAATTAGATGCTTTTTTACGGCGCTATTTTCTGAAAGGGAGACGACGAGATAGTGTTTCAGTCCTATAACCAATGTAACTTTTTCGAGAGGCACTCTAGAAATGTACACATAAATTTATAAACTACATTAAATTTGGCTTAGGAGTGTTTTAGCTGAGTTGGTGTTATTTTTAAAAATGAGGTTTGCTGTTTAAAATTAATATAGTAGATGATAAGTTATATTTGTTTTTGATTTCGTAAGGTTTCATAATGTTGGTTATTGCTTGTTCGTCTCAAACTGTCAAGTCAAAACTACACTACTCCTGGTAACGATCAGAAATACAGTCGAAAGCATTTGGGCAGAAGTTTCTGGACAATTTTTTTACCACCTGGATCCCGACTAACTTGAAAGTTTACAATTAAAAATAATAAAAAGTGTTCCATCGTCTTTGATAAAAGTTGCATTAACACCCCCCATATATATATATATATATATATATATATATATATATATATATAAGTATTTGACGTTAAATAAACTACAATGGTTGATATGCCATAAAATCCAACTAAACCAGGCTCGTTTAAAGATATTAACGGCAAATGTGTTTACAAATCATATCTAATATATATATATATATATATATATATATATGTTTAAAGAATTTGGCACTAAATAACATACAGTGGTTGATATGCCATAAAAGCCAAGCAAAACAAATCAGGATTGTTTAAAACATTATCCACAAAATATGTTTACAAATCATATCTGATATATAAAGTAAAGTAAAGTTGGCGACGATAGTCGAGGGTAACCCGAAGGCTTCCTTTTCGATAGCTACTGCACCAAGGTGTAGGGGAGGGCGCTACTCCTTCCCTGGATTGCTCTACTTTACCCTTGATCCGTACCTTATAATGCTGAGTGTTAAGCAAGGAGGCATCAAGTACCATTTTTGAGTCTTTGGTATGACTCGACCTGGGATTGAACCCAGGTCTCCCGGGCGATTGGCGAACACTCTAACCCCTAGGCCAATGTCCGGTAAATTACCGGACATCTGATATATATATATATATATATATATAAACGGGAATTTGGCATTAAATAACCTAAAATGGTTTATATGCCATAAAACCTAACCCAAACGTAAATGCTCACTAGGAAATAAAACGAAATTTGTTCCAGGCAGTAACCGTGTTCGTACTTGTATATGCTAATACTACTTTGACTCTTTTAATTTAGAGGTCGGTTTTACCCCTCTGCAGAGGATACAGTCAACATACTCTAAGCCCCACCAACAGGACTATTTACGGAAAGAGAAATCAATAAGATGTACCGGAAACAGTATGCTTTATCCGGTGATAGAAATCGATAGGAATCAAGTATTATATCGATTTTTTAATAAACACCGGAAGTTCCAGGGATATACCTCCCTTGACTGTGCTTGTACATATTTAGTGACGTTTATAAATAAGTAAAAGTTCTCGTAATAAAATCGTTGTAACAAGTATGAAAGACTATCTACCAAGTATTTTAGGTGTACTCAATTAAATATGATTACATCTTTTTTTTCTCTCTCTCTCTCATCTTCATTGAATTATCTGATCTTCTTGCCATCATCTAAATAATATAATTGACTTTGATTTTAAGCCAGCAGACATTGGACATTGCACTAATTAGATTTTTTTAAGTGATAACGCGTCGGGTTTTGTAAGATGGGTATTTGTAGGTTTTTTCCCCAAGATATCAAACCTGATTTTTTGCAAATGTATTTTTCTTATCTATTCGTTGTCCTCATTTTTTGAAGAGTTTTAAAGCAAAGGAAAACTCCTTTCAGAAAAAAAGAAATAAATATTTATATTTCCATCATATTACCATGAAAAACCAGGACTTTAATTGTTTGATTTTGTCTTAGACGAAAATAAAAGCCTTGATTATTAATGAAATAGCGCAAGACAATCATCCTCACCGCATCATGAGTTAGATTGTAAATATATAAGATGACGTTTTATTAGAAACCAAACGTTCTGGGAAGTGAAAAAAAATATTTTTGTCTCGTCGGCACACCCTCTTATGAAGAGTGCCTCAGTCATTGGACACTAAGCCTAAACCTTATCCTTTTTAAACAATGGGGTACTGCTGTCCAGAAAGGATGGCTTTTTGAGACGATTAAGATTGTTCTTGTTCGTCGTCACTCCTCATAAGGGGAGTTCTTCGGTCTCTGGACACTAAGCCTAAACCTTATCCCTTTTAAACAATGGGGTACTGCTGTCCAGAAAGGATGGCTCTTTGAGACGATTAAGATTGTTCTAGTTCGTCGTCACTCCTCATAAGGGGAGTTCTTCAGTCGCTGGACACTAAGCCTAAACCTTATCCTTTTTAAACAATGGGGTACTGCTGTCCAGAAAGGATGGCTCTTTGAGACGATTAAGATTGTTCTAGTTCGTCATCACTCCTCATAAGGGGAGTTCTTCAGTCGCTGGACACTAAGCCTAAACCTTATCCTTTTTAAACAATGGGGTACTGCTGTCCAGAAAGGATGGCTCTTTGAGACGATTAAGATTGTTCTAGTTCGTCATCACTCCTCATAAGGGGAGTTCTTCAGTCTCTGGACACTAAGCCTAAACCTTATCCCTTCTAAACAATGGTGTACTGCTATCCAGAAAGATGACTCTTTGATTGGTTTCTTTTTTTAATGGCATATCAACCTTTTCAGGTTATTCAATGTCAAAGCCATTCTCCTTGAAGAACAGTAGTGATACTATTTAACCCATAGCTGGGAGGATAAGGGGGTTCATACCTTTCCCAAGGGTATTTACTCGAAAGTACGAACTAGCGTACTACGATTCCGCAGTCCATCGCTTTAACCCTTACACCACCAGGACACCCCCATGACTCTTTGAGACGATAAAGACTGTTCTAGTTCTGTCGGTGTTCCTCTTTATGAGGGGCGCCTGAACCGTTGGGCATTTAGCCAAATCCTTATTCCTTTTAATGAATAAGAGCAAATGCTGCCCGGAAAGAATGGCCTACTGAAAAGTGATATGAAATTGTTATACTTTAAAAATGTTTTCACACACGTGTTGAATAGAAAAAAGTATATATTATATATAAACCTACAATTATGTCTTTTAAATAAGTAAGTAAAGTTGGCGACCGTAGTCGAGGGCGACCAGAAGGCTCCCTTTTCAATAGCTACTACACTGAGGTGTAAGGGAGGGCGCTACTCCTTTCCCTGGATTGCTCCACTTTACCCTTGATACGTACCTTATAATGCTGAGTGTTAAGCAAGGAGGTATCAAGTACTATTTTTAAAGTCATTGGTATGATGCGACCTGGGATTGAACCCAGGTCTCCCGGACTATTGGTGAACACTTCCTGCAAGTAAACTAAAGATTGTTACTTAAAAGAGAATCGAAACATGATTGTTAGTTTTATTTGTCTGTAAAATCTTTATTATTTGTTCATAAACAATTGTACGAACTGGAATCCCCACCAAAAAAACAAAAAAAAATAGATTACTGTGGGTCAGATATTTATAAATTTAACCTGCGTGCATGAACATTTTTTATTGTATTTCTTATGAAAGTTTTTTTTTTTATTAGTTTTGTTTTTAAGTCACTTTGTAAAAAAGAATGTAAGGGGAAGTGATGTTGCAATTTTCATAGACACACACACACACACACACACACACACACACGCGCATACACATTATATATATATATATATATATATATATATATATATATATTGTTACGCCGCCATGTGCCCAGCGGGCTTGCAGGGTACTGTTTGTGCCCACCAAGTCCACCGGTTAATGTCGGACACTGACGTTGGCTGTGGTTTGCCGAACGCTATTTAATGTCACAGATATCACCAACTCCCAAGCGGAACCACATTTTAAAGCCACTAAGCGAGTTTTAGGTGAATTATTAAAAGTCAACAGAGCTAACTGGCTAGCTTTTCTCCTCAAATACAAGGTCTTCGACAAATACAATTCTTCACAATGAAAGAAAGACACTGAACTGCCGTGTTTGGGTTAACAAGATAAATAACAATATTCTTTTATTGAATAAAAGAAAGAAACAAAGAAAACAAAACAATTCAGGTAAAAGCCAAGAACGAGAAAGTCTTTCTATATCTCGGAGGATACTCCACTAAATTATCCGTATTTCGGACTAAGCCCACATAAAATATCTTTATCCCTGGACGTGTCTTCCATAAAATATCTGTTAATGGCGAAAGGTGAGAAGGTAGGTCAATAACGATAGACACGGTCCGCTTTCCTTCAGACAATGGGATTTAATGGCAGAGCCCATGCTTCAAATCTCAAGTTTATCATTTGAGTATGGATGCAGCAGGATAAAGTTGAATATACTTAAATTGTATATTACTTACTTGGGATTCTGTGGAGTTTATTCCATTCTCCTTTTTCTTTCGTTATTGGATTTCCATAACACGTTGGTGGAAGGATACACGTCTTATTTCTGATAAGACCAGGATTAATTATTGTTCCTTTCCTCGTGGACAATCTTTTCTTTGGTTATTTGTTTAATGAGGGTTACCACATCTTGGAGTGCTGGTCTATCATTCAAAAGATAAGTTCTTTCTTTTCTCTCAAGATTCTCTGCGCCACATTATTTTGGAATTGGGGTTTCTTCCTATCCTAAATTATGTTCTTGGTTTTTCGACGAACAAAGGCAACTCCTTATCATATTTACCAACCCCTCTGCTCGGGCAGGATATGACGCATAAGGCAACTCCTTATGCGTGTTCATCCCTTGAGGAATAAACGGCAACTAACTTATTTCCGTAGTTTGAAAATTTACCACGTGTTGATTTTTGGCGGTATATTCCTTGATACCAAATATGGTCGAGAGGTCTACCTCTCCGCTGACACATACACGGCTAATAGAGACTGATGTCCTCCCATGCGCACATCACCTTGTAATGATAGAGAGGGTGAGGGAGAGATAGCCTTTCCCCCTTCCATTATTCTATAATTCCTGCTTGCTACTATCGTCAGCTGATTCTTGCTTATTACTATCGTCCACTGTCGGCCAAATGTATTTGGGAGTCATATTTCCTCGTCACAATATATATACGTGTGTGTGTGTGTGTGTGTGTGTGTAAGGGAAAGAAAAATGAAAATGAATCAGACAAATATGTTGAAAAGATAAACGGAAGAAAAATATTTTGTGTGCATAAAAAGATATTGAATTAACTATATTCACTATACCGACACGTGTTTCGACTAAAATTTGCTTACATATCAAGGTTTGTATAAAAAAATAAACAAACTTAAAAATGATGTAGAGTTCTGAAATGTTCATGCTATTTTCTATATTCATTTTACAGTTATCCTTTCCCAAGTTTGCTGAACCCTTCAAAAAAAAAAAAAAAAAAAAAAAAAAAAAACCAGCAAAAAAAAAAAAAAAAAAAAAACAATTAAAGTTACAATCTTGTTTGGGTCGAGAATATTTCTACACCTCTTAAATTAGATCCTTCCTTTCGTCATTAGTTAACATCATTATGCTGATGTATTAAAATCACAACCACTTTTAGAGAAGAGTTTCACCATCTATGCACTAATTACCTTCATTAATCTTTTGGGACTCCCATCTTTATTTATCATACAGATATTGAGTTAGTAGATGTATTTACCAAAATTGTCCCGAGCGCTTTCAGCCATCATCAGGGGTTGTTTACAAGTGTAAAGATTGTTTTTTAAAAGTTTTTAAAATTAAAAAAAAAAATTATTATAACATTACAAAACTTACATAAACTCATTCCTCCCCGCAGCCAATAGGGTGATTGTAAATTTTAAAGAAGTTATACTTTCTGACAATGTCTAAAATCATTACAGAAACGCAAACTGCGAGTTAAAAATAGAAAAGAAAATGTTTAACCCTCAATAAAATTATGCTTTTTTTTGTTCAATTTTAATCTTGTAAATTAAAAAGTAACAGTTTCAAGCTCTTCCCATGACAACTCGAAAGCCGTGTTGATTACATGGTGTAGTGTTTATCGTCGTATGAGATTAGCACAACCCGAGTTTAAATCATGAGCGTAGTAAATAATCTGGCAGGCTGGGTTCCTCAGTCTTGGGTAGGCAACCAGTCTAGGAGAAGGAACACTCTGGAATTATTACTGTTCAACTCCACTCAAAAATTGACCTTGTGTCACATCCTGCTTGTGTGGAGGGGTATGGTAAACACATATTCAGATGTTTCACTGACTTAACATTCAACATCAGAGAAAATGATTGATTAATTGATTTTAATGGCATGTCCAACTGTCTAGAGTTATTTTATGTCTAAAGGTCAGGGAATCGTGTTCGTTGTACGTTCGCAATCACATTTTTGTGTTATTGTTGCCTTTTTTTTTTGCTTTCTCCCCTATTTAATACAAATAATTATTAGTCAAATCTCTTCGATACCAGTCGGCTGCGGTTGTAGAATACGCCGACTACATCTCTGCGGAGGAATGAGATCCCCCCCAACGAATTGTGAGAATATGAGGTAAAACAATCTGATGGTGAGCTTTGGGGAATGCAATCGCTCCCGGGTGTTTGTAACTGATAGTGTCCTATCTATGGGTCAAATAGAACTGTTTGACATTTGTAAACAAATGATTGATGTTTAATTGAATTGTTTGAGATACACAGCAATATTTGGAACCATTTAACTTTGTTGACTTATGCTAAATTGAATTGTTGGAAATAGAACTGTTTAATGATTTAACTATGTGTAGCGACAAATTGTGTTTGCAAATCTTGCATTTAATTTATGTGTAAAAACAGGATTTGGCATTACAAGACCAACGATGGTTGAAATGCCATAAAACCAAACCAATCAGATTTATTTGATCCACAGATGTGACACAAACAGGTACGACGACTCGAGGTCAGAATGGACCTTGGAATTATGGGAATGAAGGGGATATGTCACACTCCCTAGACATATGAAACTGGAGCCTCACCATCAGATGTAGTTTAGTGTCATATCTAGAACATTCGTAGGAATAGAACTCAGCCTTCTTTTTGTGACACGGACAGCTACAGTAGGGCAATTTTGTGTTTGATGGTATGTCAACCCTTGTGAGTTATTTAATGCAAATCCTGTTTTATGAATACTTATGATTTGTTACCGAATAGTTTGTAAGTGACTTTATTTTTAAACGACTTTTCAGAGCTATTTGTTTGCAAACAGTTAAATGGTTTCAAGTAATCCCCCCTAACACTAATGATTTTATTTAATATTAATCATTCATTTGTATACACTAAAATGGTTTGAAGTGTTGATATTTATCATTTGTAATTCTATTGATCTACGTTAGTCGATTGGTTGGTTAGTTGGGTTTATGAGATATAAATCTTCGTAGGTTATTTGATGCCAAATCATATATATATGCATATATATATATATATATATATATATATATATATATATATATATATATATGTATATATATATATATAATTTGTAAATGGATAATTTGAAGGTCACATCTAAAATAAGACAGAGTTCATTTGTTTGCACGCAATTAAATAGTTTTAAGTTTTCTAATCTAATACAAATAATTATATTTTGTATTAACCATTTGTTTGAACATATTCAAACTGTTTCAAGTATTGCTATTTAACACTAATAATTTGGCTTGCACGCAGTTAAATAGTTTCAAGTATTGCTATATGATACAAACAATTCGATGTAGCAGTCATTTGCATAAAGTTAAATGATTAAACAGTTCTATTTGACCCATAGATGGAATAGTAACATGTACTACCATTCCGGTATAGAGTGGACCTGGAAATAATGGTGATGAAGGGGCACTCCATATCCCCAACACTCCAGGTCCGGAGCCTAATCATCAGATGCAGTTTAGAGTCATACCTAGAACACTAGTTTTAGTTGACACTCAGAGAGGACCCTAGCAGCTACTACCACTCATCGTTAGAGTGGACCTCGGAGTAATGGCAATGAAGGAATACTCTACACTCCTCAAAGCTCTAGGACTGGATCCCAACCATCAGATGCAGTTTAGTGTCATATATTTGGACACTCGTTGCTGAGAGGCGGTCCTATCCCTCTACAGCCGACAGAATTCTTTAAGAGAACAACTAAGGGTACAAATTCCCTCAAACAATGATTGGAATAACAAACATCAATAATTCTAAACAAAAATAGACATGTATTCACTAAATTAAGATTAACTAGATTGATATTATTGACAAAATTCTGAGGAAGAACCAAAATGGCTTCCGGAAAAATAGATCCATGACCTCACAAATATTGACTATCCGTAGAATTCTGGAAGGCGTACGGGCAAAAAAACCTACAGGCAACAATATTGTTTGCCGACTTGATTCCATTCACAGAGGGAAGATGGATCAAATTCTACTCGCCTACGGCCTACCTAAAGAAACCGTTGCAACGATAATGATTCTCTAATGAAACACCAAAGTGAAAGTACGTTCTCCGGATGGAGACGCAGACTACTTCGACATTGTCGCAGGTGTACTGCAAGGAGACAGACTAGCCCCATACCTCTTTATCATCTGTCTAGACTACGTGCTTAGAACATCGATTGATACAATCAAAGAAAACGGTTTCGAACTAACAAAGAAAAGAAGCAAAAGGTGCCCCGCAAAAACAATTACCGACGCCGACTACGCCGATGACATAGCGCTTCTGGCAAATGCACCCACCCAAGCCGAAACCCTGTAGCATAGTCTGGAACGAGCCGTTGAGGGCATTAGCCTCCTTGTCAATGCACACAAAACGGAATATATGTGCTTTAATCAAACAGGAGACATTTCCACACTAAACGGTATCCCTCTGAAACTAGTTGACAAGTTCACCTACATAGGAAACTGTGTCTCATCAAACAAGACAGACGTTGACACGCAACTAACAAAGGCATGGACTGCTATCAATAAGCTATCGGTCATATGGAAGTCGGACCTAACCGATAAAATGAAACACAGTTTCTTCCAAGCAGCAGTCGTGTCGATACTGCTATATGGATGCACTACATGGACGCTAACAAAATATATGGAGAAAAAGCTTGATAGCAACTACACAAGAATGCTGCGAGCAATATTGAACGAGTCCTTGAGGCAACACCCGAGAAAGCAGCAGCTATACGGCCACCTACAACCCATCACGAAAACTATCCGACTTAGACGAACCAGACACGCAGGACACTGCTGAAGAAGTAGGGACGAGCTCATAAGTGATGTATTCCTATGGACCCCTTTACATGGTCGAGCAAAAGCAGGGCGACCAGCTCGAACCTACATTCAGTAGAGGATACGGGGTGTAGCCCTGAGGACCTGTCGGAAGCGATGTACGATAGGGAGGGGTGGCGTGAGTGGGTCATGGGTATCCGTGCTGATGGCACGACAAGATGATAATGATGTGATTGATATTAACTAGATTAATGATAATGGGATTAACGTTAACAGTATTAATATCAACTAGGCTAATATTAACTAGATTGATATTAACGATATTAATATTTACTAGATTAATATTCACTAGATTAACATAAACGAGATGAATATTAACTGGATTAATATTCACCTGTGTAAAGGAATGGAAGAACACTAATTGGGGACGTCTGAGCACCGTCGGCCGCATTTGCACGAGGTATGCAAATAGTTCCCAACAGCAGATGTGTGAGACACATATAAGCAGGCCAGCTTATGGCACAGGACGTGATGGTTGCGTTTTTTACGAAGAACACCTCGGAGCCGGAGCCGGTCCCGACCTCGGTCCGGAGCGTGGCTCTGCAAAAGGAACAATGGCAGACTTTAGGCTCCTAGTTTCGACTAGGCTACGTCCGGGTGGGCGAGCTGCAGTTTTGCCTCCTTTGTAACCTACCTATAGCACTAGACCTCGCGTCTAGCTTAAGCCGTAAACTGGCATACGTGCCCGGACCCACATTTGGGTTCGTGAAACTGCTTGCCTCATCAGGCTCACATTGCACCAAGTGAGCCGATGAGCAGCATAAACCAGCACTTTAATCGGCCTTCGGGCTTTTGACCTTGTGTCAAGACTCGTCTGGTGGGAGACGTTGGCAAATATCGGCGCGTGTGGGCTACGGCTCTGCTTCCGGACCGGCCTTAAAAAGGCCTTGTGCCATAATCATCCGGTTAACAAATACCGCTATGGCACAAGACGTACCACATATACTTCCGGCTCCATAACTAGATTAATATTAAGAATAGTAAATAGATAAATAAAGATCAAGCAGATTCTGTTTTGGAAAAATATTTGTTTTTACTTGTTAAATCCAAATTCGTTCTTTATAGTTAATTCATATTTTATGTTCATATTTAATCTGTTTGCATACAGTAAATAGAAAATACTAATTTTTCTCTTTAAACTTAGCCTTTGTGTCCCGGGTAAGATATTTAGCCATTTTACTGAACATTCCAGGTTGATTCAGTGCTGGATAAGAAGCAGAACGTTTACTAGAATTTACAAGAACGTCGCAGAACTTTGATGAATTTTCAAGAATTTTGCAGAACTTAAGAAATTTTCAAGAAACTTTTTCGAAGGTGAACAACAGCCACAAGATCAACTGTAGAATGTCCCTAGGAATTTATCCTATTTACCAACCCCTCCGCTCGGACTGGATATGACACAAAGTCAATTTTTAAGCGGAGTTTAACAGGTTTGAATTCAGAGTTTTCCTTCTCTTAGACTAGTTGCCTCATCATGGCTGAAGAACACAGTCTGTCCTACTATTTACCCATAGCTGGAGGGAGAATAATTGGATTCATACCTTTCCCAAGGGTATTAGTGCTATGTGAAAATGCAGTCAGTCTCGACCAGGATTTGAACTCGTGTCGCCGTGTCCATTTCCTACGACGATAACCATTACATCACGGGCACCTCCTAGGAATTTATATATTCTTGTATCATATATTCTTATATCATATATTCTCATATCATATATTCTTATATATATATATATATATATATATTCATTATATCATACATGCGTTTTAAATGTAAAGACACGCTTACTCTACTATAAAGCCAAATTGATGTTATTCATTCCAATGTCAGCGAACAAGGCAGAATGTTTTTGAATGTCTTCTATCGAATAATTTAAAAATTCGTAAAAAAAAAAAAAAAAAAAGGCCCTAACAGTAGTTTAAAAGATAAAGCCTAAAACACCTAATGCTACCATAGCCCCACCCCAAGAGAAAGGGAAAAAGAGAAAAAAAAAATGAAATGAATTCCCCGCCCCCATAAGACCGCCTCCAAAGCTACGTAAAATTTCAGTAGTAAATAAAAGTCGAAACGAGGAAGGAGCATTTGAACTCAGGAGCCAACCGGAAGAAATATCAATTTTGGTCAGTATGTCTTTAAGTCCTATCAATTTAAAATGCTGAATTTTACAAAATGTTATGCTGTATTTTGTTTGTGAAATAATGCTTAAACTATGCGTTTTAAATGTAAAGACACGCTTACTCTACTATAATGCCAAATTGATGTTATTCATTCCAATGTCAGCGAACAAGGCAGAATGTTTTTGAATGTCTTCTATCGAATAATTTAAAAATTCGTAAAGAAAGCCCTAACAGTTGTTTAGAAGAAAAAGCCTAAAACACCTAATGCTACCACAGCCCCCCCCACCAAGAGAAAGAGAAAATTTTTTAAGCTCTATAATTCCTGAAGCCTGCTAGGTTCCCAACTGTAGTAAAAGAAAAAAAAAATGAAAAAAAAAACCTAGGAAAAGTCCCAATACAGCAAAAAAAAAAGCACAAGTCAGTACCAGTGAAAGTACCTTAATGTTGGACTTTAACTAAGTTAAAACTTAAGAAAACTTAAACCAAAATTACCCCAATTACCATTTGAATAATCCCATGTACGACCAAACTCAATACCTAAACGGGTCCTGGACGTGAGTTTGACGACTTTACGCTCAGGATCGCTAGTTCGATCGGGGAACTACTGCTGCTCTTCTATAAGAGTGGCTTCTATAGAAGAGAATAAAACAGCCATCGAAAGATAACCATGACCCACACTCAAACCACTTACACAAACCGCATCGCTCTTCGCGCGGGTAAAAAAGGGGCGCATCCTGCTGAGGTTGGAGCCCTGGCCTCGGTGTTCGAAAAATCAGCTACAGAGCTCAAACAATCAAAACTACTAAAATGCAAGCAAACACTACAAATAGCCACATTTAACGTTAGAACCCTAAATAGAATAGGACAACTCCCAGAGCTAATCGCATCGGCCGAAGAACATAAGATAGACATAATATGCATACAAGAACACAGATACACGCACTCCGAAGATATCAAATATCACGAAACTGGCAATGGCTGGTCGCTCGCCACTGTATCCGCATGGAAAAACTCTGTCAACGCCGCAGTAGGAGGGGTAGGATTACTTATAGGACCTAGAGCATTAAAAACGCTTAATAGCGTTGAGAAAATACAGCCTAGAATGATGGCAGCTACATTCAACGGAAACCCCAGAGCAACAATCATCTCATGTTACAGCCCCACCAATGTTAGTGAAGAAAATGAAATAGTCGCCTTCTACGATGAGTTATCCTCATTAGTGCGTAGCATCCCGAAACACAACATGTTAGTCATTGGTGGAGACATGAATGCCCAAATCGGGAAAAACGGAAACAACAAATACAGCCTCCACAACACGTCAAATAGGAATGGGCAACATCTAACAGATTTCATGATAGAAAATAGATTAGCATGCCTCAATACAAACTACTAAAAAAGAGAGGGCAAACTATGGACATACACGTACGCAAACAATACTAAAGCTCAGATAGACTACGTCCTTATAAACAAGAAATGGAAAAATAGTGCAATGAATTGCGAGGCATACTCCTCTTTTGAGGGTGTGTCCACCGACCACCGAATAGTCACGGCGAAAATACGGTTAAGCCTACGAAAGAACGCCAAACGAACAGCGACCTCCAAACACTATGACTGGGCCCTATTAAACAACAAAGATATAAGAGATAAATACGTATTAGAATTAAGAAACAGATTCGAAACACTACAAGAAAAGACGGAAACAAGTACACCAAACGACGAATATGAAAACTTCGTCAATGCACACCTCAAGGCAGCAGCAAAATACATTCCAACAAAACTTAAAACTAAATATAGAGGCCCATGGGAAACTTTAGCTGTGAGAGAAAAACGTGCACTAGTGAAAACAGCCTCCAAAAACTATCGAAAAAACCCAACAAACACAAATGCCTTAAAACTAAAAACGGCACAATATCAATTAGCAGGCATATATATAAAGGAACAGACAGAATACATTCAAAATCAGATAGATAAGATCAGAGACTCGGTGGAAGATAGGCAATCTAGGATAGCATGGCAAACAATAAACGAAGTGAGCAGAAGAAAGAACACAGCCAAAGCAAAACTTAAAGCAGCAAACCAACAAGAAAGAATAAAACTGTGGAAACAGCACTTCGAAAACTTACTTGGAAACCCACCAAAAATAACGCATGAACCAATCACCAGAATAATTTGCAAACAATTAGACATTAAACTAGGACCGTTCACACAAGAAGAACTCGACTCGGTTCTCAGAAAAATTAAAAATAGGAAAGCTGCAGGGCTGGACGAAATTCCACCGGAAGTATGGAAGACCAGACAATTCGACGACATACTGCTCCGCCACTGCAACGCAGTATACAATCAAAATCCGATAGATAGATGGATGAAGGGATGCATACTCCCCTTCCCTAAAAAGGGGGACCTCGGATTAGCTAAAAACTACCGAGGCATAACACTTACATCCATAGCTGCCAAAATCTACAATGCCCTACTACGAAACCGAATAGAACCCAAAATCGACAACATACTTAGAAAAAACCAAAATGGCTTCCGAAGAAATAGATCCACGACCTCACAAATATTAACCATCCGCAGAATCCTTGAAGGTGTACGGGCAAAGAACCTACAAGCGACATTAATATTTGTCGACTTTACCAAGGCTTTCGATTACATTCACAGAGGAAAGATGGAACAAATCCTACTAGCGTACGGCATACCTAAAGAAACCGTAGCGGCAATAACGATTCTCTATAGAAACACTAAAGTAAAAGTACGATCACCGGATGGAGACACAGAATACTTTGACATTGTAGCAGGAGTACTACAAGGGGATACGCTGGCCCCGTACCTCTTTATCATTTGTCTAGACTACGTACTTAGAACATCGATTGACAAAATCAAAGAGAATGGCTTCGAACTGACGAAGAAAAGAAGCAGAAGATACCCCGCAACAACAATTACCGACGCCGACTACGCTGATGACATAGCGATACTGGCAAATACACCTGACCAAGCTGAAACTCTTCTGCATAGTTTGGAACGAGCAGCAGCAAGCATACGCCTCTATGTTAATGCACACAAAACGGAATATATGTGCTATAACCAAACGGGGGACATCTCCACTCTAGAAGGAACCCCACTTAAACTAGTAGACAAATTCACGTACCTAGGAAGCAGCGTCGAATCAACCGAAAAGGACATCGAAACGAGGCTAACGAAAGCATGGACAGCTATCAATAGGCTATCAATTATATGGAAATCAGACCTAACCGATAAAATGAAACGCAGCTTCTTCCAGGCAGCGGTCACATCGATACTGCTATATCGATGCACTACATGGACGCTAACAAAACGGCTGGAGAAGAAACTGGATGGCGATTACACAAGAATGCTGCGTGCAATCCTGAACAAGTCCTGGCAGCAGCACCCCACAAGACACCAACTGTACGGCAACCTGCCCCCTTTCACGAAAACTATTCAAGTTAGACGAACCAGACATGCAGGACACCGCTGGAGAAGCAGAGATGAACTCATAAGAGATGTACTCTTATGGATCCCCACACATGGCCGCGCAAAAGCAGGACGACCAGCTCGAACGTCCATTCAGCAGCTATGTGAGGATACAGGCTGTTGTCCTGAAGACCTACCTAGGGCGATGAACGATAGGGAGGAGTGGCGAGAGAGGGTCAGGGATATCCGTGCTACCAGCGCGATATGATGATGATGATGATGATATTCATTATATCATATTATTATATCATATATTCTTATACCATATATTATATATTCATATATTTATCATATATTATATCATATATTATATATTTTCTATCATTGATCCTTATATTGATAAGCTGAAAGAAAACATGGGAGCATTTCATGGAATTTTAATCCTAATTAGACGATCCAAGATACTCCTGGAGAAGTAGGGACGAGCACATAAGTGATGTACTTGGGATCACTCCTTCACACGGACGAGCAAAGGCAGGAAGACCAGCTCAAACCTACATACAGCAGCTCTGTGCCGATACAGGATGTAGCCCAGAAGATCTATCGGAAGCAATGAACGATAAGGAGGAGTGGCGAGAGAGGGTCAGGAATATATGTGCTGATAGTGCGACATGATGATGATCATGATATCCCTTGCTACAGATATTCTATACAGGTATTTAAATAAATTTCAAATGGATTAATAAAATTTAAACGATCCTGCATTCGAAGCGTATTAATTTGTATCTACTAAATAAACTTCCTTTTTTTACTTTCCATTATTTAATTTATATTTTAAATATATATTAATCTTGAATCTAGAGATTCGGACCGACCTCAGTCCCAACCGGATAAATGATGCAAAACTGGTATACTCCTCTCACCTTTGCCAAAAAGTAATATATCAATTTATCCAACTTTGTTTATGAACCATTTTTTGATTTTTATTCAGCTAATACCTTCCGGCTGCTCGGATATTTATAACACTCTAACGATTTTTTTTAAAAACATTTTCTTCATCCTGGGTAGACAGTGTTATTTCCTAACTGCCTATGCCCGGAGTAAATGAAAAAAGACCTCTTTTTTTCTTCTAATCTAGGTTTTGTGTTCTGAGAAAAGAAATTTTCAAATCTACCTATTTTTCAGAAGATTTTAGATAAATTCAATGCTGTGTTACAGATAGTTTTCCAGGACTTAAAAGAACTTCTTTGAATGATTTAGAACTGAGATGAATTTTCAAGATATAGTGGACTTTGTTGGCCGTTACCAAAAAGCACATAACAGAAGCATGGTGGGAAACTATATCTGAGGACCGATGCTTGAAAGTGATGTACATAGAGAATTTTCCAGAACTGACAAGAATTTTCTAGAGTTTGGCCTATAGCCTGAAATCCGGCAAATTCAGAAACCCGACCACCTCCACGCCTAAAATTGCTTAATAAAAGATTCACTGTCGGGTCTAGCCAGTTTCTGCATGAGCAATTGAGACTAAAACTCTGTCTATTATTACATACTAACAAAAATATCATCATTATCTATACTTGTCTGGCTTCGTTCTTCAGAATCTATGAACTCACGAATATCCAACCGACTACAAAAAAAAAAAAAAAAAAAAAAAAAGATACAAATAAATAAATGAATAAATTATACCAAACCCCGTTCTAGAAAAGCAAACATAAAAAAGAAAAGTATAATAACAACACCCTCAATGAAATAACAAATGACATTTAGACGCTATAAAAATCAAGGACCACCAAGATATGAAAAACACTTAATTGAGGACAGCTGTTTCGTCCAACCACATTCACCGAAAAAATCTATTCAGTTGAATGTCCAATCAACCACGAACAAACAGATACGTTGGTAACACCCTGAGGCATTTGACGGAAGGGGACTTTCACAGGGACGAGAAAAAAGAAAGTTCAACTGCAACGCTCTGTTTTGTGAGGAACTTCACTTATTTGAAAAAGTGAAAGAAACACATGTTTTCAACATTTGAGTAATTGACAAGGAGTTGACTAATTAAGGCCTTGTGCCAGCCAATAAGTTTAATATATTTTAGAATCAACATTGAAAGAATAGATATTTTATATATAAAAATAATGGAAATATGGTTATTATAAGTTGGTTGATTGGTTTTACGCGAAGTCAACCCCTTGTTGGGTCATTTTTCTTACCAGTAATTATATGATTTCAAGTAAAAATTCCTATTCAATAATATATATATATATATATATATATATATATATGGTTTCAAGTATTCATATCTTATAAGAATAATTTTATATGGTTTCAAGTATTCCTATCAAGTACAAATAATGCTCTATAGCTTCGAGTATTCCTATTTACTACAAAAATGTTGAATGGTTTCAATACCCCTCCAATGAGAGTCCTGGATATGACACTAAACAATATGATGGTGAGGTTCCACTAATGCTGGGGCTTTGGGGAATGCAGAACAACACTTCATTGCCATTGCTCCCAGGTCCACTCGGGCCCGGAATGGTAGCATCTGATAGGGCCCAATCTATGGGTTAAAAAGAACTAATGCATACTTATGCTAAACTAAATTGGGGTACTTCACATTCCCCAAAGCTTCAGGATTGGAGCCTCACCATCAGTTGCAATTTAGTGTCGAACCCATGCGGGACACTACTGGAGAAGTAGGGACGAGCTCATAAGTGATGTACTCCAGTGGACCCCTCACGTGGACGAGCAAAGACAGGACGACCAGCTTGAACCTACATACAACAGCTCTGTGCCAATACAGGATGTAGCCTTGAAGACCCACTGGGAGCGATGGACGATAGAGAAGGGTGGCTGGAGAGGGTCAGGGAGATCCGCGCTGATGGCGCGACATGATAATGATGATGGCTCAAACGAGAAATCATTGAGCATGATTGAGCATTTAAGCTCTTGCTTTGAGAGGTCCTCATTGAGTAACAACGTGAAACATCGTGAAAGTTCCTTTTGTGTCTTGGTAAGGAAGCCAATGACCAACACAAAGAGAAGTAGGAGATATCTAATAATAGCGTATAAGAGGAAAGTCAAATACTTGGTAATAATATATTCATTCGATAAGAAATTCATACACAGACTGACTCGTCGTCTGTCTAACAGTTAATCAATAAGATGGACGCAACCATTCTTTTACGGTCCATAGGGAAAGTAGGTAATCCTATTCAACAGTTCCACACTGACTGTAGAACTGTTTTGGTCACCGGGCTGAAACCATCCAAAGGGAGCTGTGGTCTCAGATTGTAATCGGGATAAACAACTGTCAATAATACTCGTCATCATCATCATCATGTCCTGCTGGTAGCACGGATATCACTGACCCTCTCTCGCCACTCCTCCTTATCGTTCATCGCCCTAGGTAGGTCTTCAGGACAACATCCCGTATCCTCACATAGCTGCTGAATGTATGTTCGTGCTGGTCGTCCCGCTTTTGCACGGCCATGTGTGGGGGTCCATAAGAGTACATCTCTTATGAGTTCGTCCCTGCTTCTCCAGCAGTGTCCTGCATGTCTGGTTCGTCTAACTTGAATAGTTTTCGTGATAGGGAGCAATTTCCAATTTTCTTCGTCAGCTCGAAGCCATTCTCTCTGATTTTGTCAATCGATGATCTAAGTACGTAGTCTAGACAAATGATAAAGAGGTACGGAGCCAGCGTGTCCCCTTGTAGTACTCCTGCTACAATGTCGAAGTATTCTATGTCTCCATCTGGTGATTGTACTTTTACTTTGGTGTTTCTATAGAGAATCGTTATTGCCGCTACGGTTTCTTTAGGTATGCCGGACGCTAGTAGGATTTGTCATATCTTTCCTCTGTGAATGGAATCAAAAGCCTTGGTAAAGTCGACAAATATTAATGTCGCTTGTAGGTTTTTTTGCCCGTACACCTTCAAGGATTCTACGGATGGTTAATATTTGTGAGGTCGTGGATCTATTTCTTCGGAAGCCATTTTGGTTGTTCCTAAGTATGTTGTCGATTTTGGGTTCTATGCGGTTTCGTAGAAGGGCATTGTAGATTTTGCTGCTATGGATGTAAGTGTTATGCCTCGGTAGTTTTTGGCTAATCCGAGGTCCCCCTTTTTAGGGAAGGGGAGTATGCATCCCTTCATCCATCTATCTATCGGGTTTTGATTGTATACTGCGTTGCAGTGTCGGAGCAGTATGTCGTCGAATTGTCTGTTCTTCCATACTTCTGGGGGAATCTCGTCAAGCCCTGCAGCTTTCCTATTTTTAATTTTTCTGAGAACCGAGTCGAGTTCTTCTTGTGTGAACGGTCCTAGTTTAATGTCTAATTGTTTACTAATTATTCTGGTGATTGGTTCATGTGTTATTTTCGGTGGGTTTCCTTGTAGGTTTTCGAAGTGCTGTTTCCACAGTTTTATTCTTTCTTGTTGGTTTGCTGCTTTCAGTTTTGCTTTGGCTGTGTTCTTTCTTCTACTCACTTCGTTTATTGTTTTCCAGGCTATCCTAGTTTGTCTATCTTCCACCGAGTCTCTAATCTTATCTATCTGATTTTGAATGTATTCTCTCTGTTCCTTTATATATATGCCTGCTTATTGATATTGTGCCGATTTTAGTTTTAAGGCATTTGTGGTTGTATTTTTCCACTCAGGATTTAATTTTAATACCACACCGAAATGATATTACTGATTTATTGTATGAAGGATATTTTAAAAGTACAACGGCGCATCTATACACCATACCAAAAGAAAAAATTCAGTGGTGATTCAGACCAATGAAAAACTCCCTGGAATAAGTATACTGAATACCAAGGGTATTATTTTGAACAAGATTAATGTTTCATTTATAACACCTTCCTGTCTTAGTAAATAAAAATTTTGAATGCATATATACCTGGCCTTCGGGCACTGTACTCAAACTAACCTATGCTTGATATATATATATAATCAAGTCACACTGACAACACGGAGTTCTCTGATTTCCTCTTGCAATCGTTTTATATCAACCACCGATTTTTAAAGTTCTTCTTGGCTGCAATCATGTGTACGAGTCCATAAGAGAACGTCACTTATGAATTCATCCTTCAGAATTGCCTCGTACATCTTATTCGTTTTATTTGGATGGTTGGTGATATGAGAGCCAGGTGACCGAACAGTCACTATTTTGTGAACTGTTGAAATATATATTCAATTAAATGGTTTTGGTGGCAAGTAGTTAGCCTTTTCGTGGTAACCACAAAGCTCTGGTTACATTTCGTTTTGTTTATTTGTTTTACTGCATATCAACTCCAAGTGGATTATCTAATTTCAAAATTTGATTCATTTGTAAATGTGCGACTATATAAATAATTATACGTTTTTTCAATTTAACATTGCATTCTTTTAAATTAAATATTTTTTATTCGTTTATAATTATTTGCTTGTACACAGTTTTGTAACATCATGTATTCTTATCTAATATAAAGAAATTGCATGCAGTGGAGATGTTTCAGGAATTTTAAAATCTTTTACTAATAATTTATATGCATTAAAATATTGCACGTTCTGATTGAGCGAATAATTTGTTTTGGTTCCTGCTGAATAGCCTTGTGGTTCGAGGTAGTCAATCAAAATATTTTATGCTGTTATTAAAAGAGATTCAATATCTCTTTTCAGATATCCTTTTCATAGTTTTGTATCTTGAACAACCAGATAATTTTTTGTGTATAATTTCCAGAGCCAAATCTGGTTTATACATAAAATGTTATTATCAATATTACTCCTTTAGAGTTTTTCACATCAACGTTAGCTGATGGTTTTTCTGTGGAGTTTGAGTGACAGCAAGTCTTCTCAAGTCTCCAGGACTCGTCTCAGTATTCTGGCCATTTTCAGTAATGCTGTCGTTTGAATGGTCTCCACTCGTCCGCCAATTTTCAAATCCTCCTTAATAATTCTTTTGTTACTGTGCCAAAAACACCAATTACAATTGGTTCAATCGTCACTTTCATGTTCCACAGCTTTTTCAATTCTCTAGCAAGGTCGTGGTACTTATCCTTCTTTTCACATTCCTTTCAGTTTTATTCTGTGGCCAGCCGGGACAGCAAAGTCGACACTTTTGCAAATTCTTTTTTTTTTTTTTGTTGTTGTTGAATATTATAAAGTCTGGTCTTCTGGCCGAGATTAGGAGATCCGGTTGTATGTCAAAGTCTCATAGAAGTTTATGTGTGTCATTTCCTAGGACGGGTGCTGGGTTGTGCATATACCATTTGTTGCTATGGTCAAATGGTTAAATTTCCTGCACATTTCCCAGTGGATCACCCTGCCCACCCAGTCGTGTCTAGTGTTGTACTTTTTCTGTACTAATTTGCTGCATTCGCTTATTATGTGATTGATCATTTCGTCTCTGTCACCACATAGCCTACATTTACTGTTTTGTTGAGTCTTATCTATCCTCACTTTGATATTATTATTATTATTATTATTCCTTGTGAGTTTATCACACAAGCGTTATCTGATGGTCTTCCACTGGAGTCTAAATGACAGCAGGTCTCCTCAAGCGTCCAGGACTCTTCTCAGCATTCTGGCCGATGTTAACAATGCAATAGTTTAGGTGGTCTCTTCTCGTCGCTTTTTTCGATGCTTGGACAGCAAAGTCCTCTAGTCGACAGGTTTTTTTTCTTGTTTTTTTTAACTTGGTCTTCCTTAAGTAGGTCTGTTATTCTGGCCAAAATTAGGTGATCTGTTTGTATTTCAAAATCCCAGAGAATATTATGCGTCTTATTTTCCAGTACGGATTCTGGTTTGTTTATTGTTTACTCGGTAGGACGACGAAGAAATTGTTATATCAATGAAGTATAAATGGGAACGAAAAATCTTTGACTCTTAAAACCAGACACTTTATCACTTCAGTGTGTCAAAGCCTTATCTTTCAATAAACAATGAATGCAAAGGAACAAAGGCATGAACAGAATTTCCCTGGCGTTTATCTTATTTCTCCTTTACTATAGACTGTAAGGCTTTGCCTTCCACATTTAGAAAGAATGAGACCAACATTTAATGTTTGAATATAATTTCCCTGTTTTTCACATTAAGTAGGTTGGTGCATAGAATTTTTATTGGTATAAGGAATTTGAATCCCACTTGGGCTGTTTAGCGGAGCGGATAAATATTAACTGGGAGTGTCTGAGACTATATATATATATATATATATATATATATATATATATATATATATATATATATATATATATATCATCCAGAAGTAAGTAAAACCTAATAAGTTTTAACGAAAATTTAACTTTCTTTTCAATCAAAAATATTAGGATTTTATCATTCCGAAGAGAAAATTATTCATTCAAAACAGATATTATTAGATCATATTTGTTACCAAAATCTGCACTTTTAGCAAAAATATAAGTATGTAGCTGAATAAAATAGAGATGTTGTGAATTTCATTTTTGGTTGTTGAAGTATTGCAAATACATTTTTGGTTATAGATGTGTTGTGATTTTATTTTTAGTTAAAGAGTTGTTCCTATTTTTATTTTTGGTGATAGAACTGTAATAATTTCAATCTTTGTCACAGACGTGTTGTGAGTTTATTTTTGGATGCTATTTGATTTTTGACAAATACATTTTTGTTTATAGCGATGTCGCAATTTCATTTTTATTTATAGAGATGATGTAAGCGTATTTTGAGTAATGGTGGTGTTGAGATTTTGTTCTTTATAGAGGTGTTGCAAATTCACGTTTATTCCATTTTAAGCCAAAGAGGTTTGCGAATTTCATTTTTGTTTGTTTTTTGGTGGTGGTGGTGGGGGGGTTACGTATATCAACCTTTATAGGTTATTTAATGCCAAATCCATTTTTACAGAAATAAACAGCTCTATTTCAAACAATACAGTTTAGAATAAAAAAAACAGTTTCATTTCAAACAATTCAGTTTTGCATAAGTATGCAGTTTATATGTCAAAACAGTCCTATTTCAAGCAATTCAGTTGGGTCCTATTTGACCCATAGATAGGACCCTATCAGGTGCTATCCTTCTAGGCCAGAGAGGAACTGGGAGAGATGGCACTAAAGGGGTACTCTACATTTCCCAAAGCTCCAGCAATAGTAGAACATCACCATGAGATTGTTTAGCGTCATCTACAGGACACTCACAGGGAGGTCTTACCCCTCTGTAGAGGTGCAGTCGATGTATTCCACAGGCCTAGCAGACTGAGCAATTTCATTGAAGGGGTACTCAGTATTCCCCAACACTACAGTAATTCTGGAGCCTCACCATCATATTCTTTAGTGTCGTATCATACAAATAATCAATTCTATTTCAAACAATTCAGTTTAGCATGAGCGTTCAGTTTAATTGTTAAAAATATTTCTATTTCAAGTTATTCAGTTAAATCAAACAGTTCGAATTAAACCAATTCAATTTATTTGGTTGGTTGTTTGGGTTTTATGGCATATAGACCTTTATAGGTCATTTAACGCCAAATCCATTTTTATGAAAATAGTTCCATTTAAAACAATTCAGTTTAGGATAAGTACGCAGTTTAAATGTAAGTACAGTTTAATTGTGAAAAACATTTCTATTTCAAGCTATTCAGTTTAGTCAAACAGTTCCAATTCGGTTGATTCAGTTTAGTATAAGTACACATTTTGTTTACACACAGGTAAATGTCAAAACAGTTCTATATTAAACAAATCAGTTTAGTGTAAGTAAAGTTTCAATGTCAAAAACAGTTTATTTGTCAAAAACATTTCTATTTCATGTAATTCAGTTAGGTTAAACAGTTCTAATTCAAACACTTCAGTTTAGTATAAGTAAGCAGTTAGTTCAATTTAACTCTATCAGGTGCTACCATTCCGGGCTAATGTGGACCTGGGAGAAATGGCAATGAAGGGGTACTCCGCATTCCCCAAAGTTTCAGCATCACTGAAGCCTCACCATCATATTGTTTAGTGTCATATCCAGGACTCTCATTGAGAGGGGTCTAACCCCTCCGCAGAGATGCAGTCGGTGTATTCTACAACCCCAGCCAACTGGGCAATCTAACATTTGGCGTGATATACGCATAGGTAAGAAACTGACAGATAAAAAAGATAGATAGATAGATTTAGGGGGTGCCTGTGGCGTAATGGTTATCGTTGTAGGAAATGGACACGGCGACACGAGTTCAAATCCTGGACGAGACTGATTGCATTTCACATGGCACTAATACTCTTGGGAAAGGTATGAATCCAATTATTCTCCCTCCAGCTATGGGTAAATAGTAGGGCAGACTGGGTTCTTCAGCCTTGGTGAGGCGAATTGTCTAGGAAAACGAAAACTCTGAATTCAAACCTTTTTAACTCCGCTTAAAAAGAATTGACCTTGTGTCATATCCTGCCCTAGCGGAGGGGTTGGGTAAATATAGATAGATAAATACATAGAAAATGAATGGATTGAAAAAGATGGATTCCTCACTTGTTAACTAGAGAGAAAAAGATATTGAGCTCTCATTTTATATATATATATATATATATATATATATATATATATATATATATATATATATATATATAAAATTCAATTTTTTGGTGTCATTATAAATTTGTTTCAGGTCTATGATGACCCTCATCATATAGAGAAAGAAGATACTATTAAGTATTTGAATATCATTTGGCTATGTTTACATTGAAGCAAGAAGAAATTTTAAATTAAAAAAAAATCATTTTTTTTTTTTAATTTTTGATTAAAAAAATTTAACGGTGGAATTATCCTTATCAGATACTATGTTTATACATTTTATTTTTTTAAATTTATTTTTTTTTTTTTTGGTAATGTCTTTGACCCTTGATTTCATGCATTTTACATTCGTCGGACAGACTCCGTGAAATCCATGTTGGTTGGTTGGTTGATTGGGATTATGGCGTAGCAACCTTTGTAGGTTATTTAAAACCAAATCCATTTTTATGCAAATAGTCAGTTCTATTACAAACAATTCAGTTTAGCATCAGTACGCAGTTTAATTGTCAAAAATATTTCTGTTTCAAGTTATTTAGGTTTGTCAAACAATTCTAATCCAAACAATTCTGTTTAGTATAAGTATAGATTTTTTCCACACACAGTATGAAATCCAGGGTCATAGACGCTACTATGCAATATATATATATATATATATATATATATATATATATATATATATATATATATATGTAAATGCTCTATCATTGATACTGCGGACTATTTAACAATAATAACAATTGGTCCTCCATTAACTCACCAAGTGGCCTAGTTAGAATCATAAACCTCATATATATATATATATATATATATATATATATATATATATATACACCTGATCTTAACGATTATTTCGTTGACGGAGCAATTGCACTTAAGACCAGAATATTAACTATATTAATTAGTATTAATTAATTGATATCAATTAATCATTGAAAATAAAATTAATTAGTTATTAATTGTAAGGGAATTATTAAATATTATTAAATCAATTATTAGATTATCAAATTGTTAATTGATATTAATATTCTTTAATTTAATGTATATTAATTATACTAATGTATATAAATTTAATGTATATTACAATAATGTATATGAATCATCATCATCATCATTAGTGTACTCTCTCTCTCTATATATCTCTCTCTTTCTCTCTCTCTTTCTCTCTCTCTCTCTCACACTATCCGGCCCTTCCGTCTATCGTTCCCGGCATGTCTTCCAGAATACATCCAATGTCAGCTGGTCTGATGATAGTATTAAGGAAAAATTAATTTTGTGCTAACGTTACCCTCGCTCTCGCATACATAAAAGTTAGTAAAGCTGGCGACCGTAGTCGAGGAGAACCCGAAGGCTCCCTTTTCAATAGCTACTACACAAAGGTGAAGAGCAGGGTTATACTCCTTTTCCTGGATAACTCTACTTCACCCTTGATTCTTACCTGATAATGCTGAGTGTTAAGCAAGAAGTTATCAAGTATCATTTTTGAGTCTTTGGCATGACTCGACCTGGGATTGAATCCTGGCCTCCCGGATCATTGGCCAACACTCTATCCACAGCTCTCGCATATACTTACTGTTTTTTGTTACCATCGAGAGATGGAGCCGCGTATAATAAAGTCACGCCGTGTCCATTTTCTATGACGATAACCATTACAAAACGGGTACCTCCTATACCTCATATATATTAGCAAATCCTGGACGAGACTGATTGCATTTTACATAGCACTAATACCCTTGGGAAAGGTATGAATCCAATTATTCTCCCTCCAGCTATGGGTAAATAGTAGGGCAGACTAGGTTCTTCAGCATTGGCGAGGCAACTAGTCTAGGAGAAGGAAAACTCTGAATTCAAACCTCTTAAACTCCGCTTAAATATTGACCTTGTGTCATATCCTGTCCGAGCGGAGGGGTTGGGTAAATATGATAATAAAGTCACGTGGCACTGGCTGTGACAAAGAGAAAGTGTTTGGATATGTAATCCTATTTTAGTTTGAGGGTTAACGATTTGAAGACGTTATTGCCAACTCTTCAATGGCTCAAAAAGATGAGTATTCTTAACCCTTTATAAAACTCCACCAAAATATCCTATTACCCGTTGATCCATAAAACATTTACTTTTTTCGTCACAGATGAAAAAGTCAGGGTAGAAAGCTAATGTTACGCTCGAAAAAAAAAATCAGCCCCAGGTTTGAACAGATACGGGAATCATTTGCCCAACCCACTATGTCAATGAAACTTTGTTGCCTCATTGGGCCAAAGGAAGTGATGTAATAACGTCAAGAATTTAAAATTATAGGATGTCTCAGCCGAGCAGAATGTAATGGACAGCCTATCCCAAAACAGGCCAAGGAGCAAAGGTTCTATACGAACCTTGTCAAAGAATTGTTAGTTCCTTTGGAGATTATCTATCATCGTTATTTTGTATTCATTCATAAAAGAATTACGCTAGATAAGTAATGCCTCATATTATTGCTTAAATTAATGACAAAAGATACAGTGAGCTTAATAAGCTCGTTGGATAACGAAAATTTTGAACTGGAAAACGCTTGGTTTTTTATGTAGTTTACTAGGAGACCAAGAACACAAAACCGTCAAAAATCGATGAGTTGAGGGCAGTAATTGAAACAAAAAACAGTCTAATACCAATTACGCACGTTCACGTATACGTATATATATATATATATATATATATATATATATATATATATATATATATATATATATACATATATATATATATATATATATATATGTGTGTGTGTGTGTGTGTGTGTGTGTGTTGCCCGTAGTGACTGTCATCGGAAATGGACACGTCGAACCAAGTTCAAATCCTGGTCGAGGCTGTTTGCAGTACACATAGCACTAATATCCTAAGGAAAAGTATGAATCCGAATATTCTCCCGCTAGCTATTGGCAAATAGTCGGGTATACTGCGATTTTTCACTTTGAAAAAGATTTTTAACTTTGAAAAAAATTGAAACCGCTATCTTCTAAGAAGCCTCATCTCAAAAATGATTCCAATTAAAAGACAATTACAAAATTTGGTACGGACCCGACTATGGAAGACCAGATAAGGAGAATAAATAATTGGGTTTATAAGACCAAAAAATCCATCCTTGATCGCCCTTTGGGGCCCGTGGCGCAGCGGATAGAGGCGTTGAGTCTCTACGGTTCCAGGTGAGCATTGTCAGAAGATATCGGTTTCAAATCCTACCCAAGCCGGCCAGAAGTTTACTTGTTCAAAAACGTGGTTCCGATAGACAACAGCTATGGAAGGCAGTAATTACTGGGGATACAGTTACAAGACTCAGCATTCCTATCCGAGGTCGCGGTAAATCACCTGAAGAATGCCAGAGGTGAAATTTGGCTGAAACGTAGTGAAAGAAGAAACAACACAAAAACTACCAAGATGAGGACAAAAAGTCCGCAATAAATAAAAAAAATTAATTCTCATATAAAGGACTGCTTATAAATATTTTTAAAAATCTTTTTTCACTTTTTAAGATTCGAGGAGATCAACTAGAATTTTGAGTTCAGAACATTCAAATCAAACTCCTCTTCTAAATAATATATATATATATATATATATATATATATATATATATATATATATATATATAAGAAGATAGAAAAACGAATTATTCCAAATGTGATGACACTAATATAATGTAAAGTTAACGTTAAAACGTTTCGTTTTTAAATAAAACCTTCTTCAAGACTTAAAGAAGGTGAAAATGTAGCTTCTTGAGGTCATTCATACTTAAATATCGTATAAGTGTATTTTTCGTATTTGTTTTTCAAAAGGACAGAATGGACATAAATCATGGATATAAACCCGACAGTATTGTGCTCTTGGTCTCAGAGAGAACGATATAAAAAAAAAACATACTGTTTGATTTATTTCCGTAATTTACTTTCATATATATATATATATATATATATAGTCAAAAGTTTGATTTACTTATGACTGAATATTATACCCACGTAAATATCTCATTTTTTGAAACCATTATCACGGCAATGTTGATATGTAATATTGTTTCTTTTGATTTATATTCAAATTTTAAAATAAAACTAAAACCCCCAAGAAAATTCCTAAAATTCAATTACGGTTAGTTCTGTTTCAAATGTGACGTAATTAATTGTTGAAATTTTATATTATAGGGTAACATATTTGCGATCGATTTAAGAATTCTTCGAAACTTAATGAGAATTTAAAAAATACTACCTAAAGATTAACGTCTTCCTGTGGAGTTTTGAAAATTTAAAAGTTTTTCATTTTAAAAGGTTTATGAACATTTTCATCTTAAATTTATACTAAATAACGTTGCGTATATATATATATATATATATATATATATATATATATATATATATAAAGTAAAGTTGGCGATCATGGTCTAGGGTGACCCGAAGGCTCCCTTTACCATAGGTACTACACCAAAGTGTGGTGAAGGGCGCTACTCCATTCCCTGGATTACTCCACTTTACTCTTGATCCTTACCTCATAGTGCTGAGTACTAAGCAAGGCGGCATCAAGTACCATTTTTTGAGTTTTTGGTATGACTCGACCAGGGAATGAACCCCGGTCTACTGGACCATTGGCGAACACTACGCAATAATATTCGCTACAGTCCCAAAGAAACAAAGAAAACATATAAAAGAAAGTAACAGAGAAATAAAGATATTAGGCAAGAAAAAAGAAAGAAATAAAGAAAGAAGAAAAATAAGGAAGAAAAAAGAGTGAAACAACGAAGAAGAAAGAAAGAAAGAAACCAAGCAAACAACCAACCTACCAACAAGAAAAGGAAAAAAAGAAGCAAATAAAGATGGAAATAAGAAATAAAAAAGGAAAGACAGACAGAAGACAAGTAGAAGAAAGAAAAAACGGAAGGACGGAAAAAGAAAGAAAGAAAGAAAAAAGAAAGAAAAAAGAAAGAAGATAAACAGAATAAGAAAGAAAGAAAGGAAGGAGGGAAACAAAAGTTTTAAAAAAAGAAAGAAAGATAGTAGAAATGGATGAAAGAAAAATCTGAATTAAAAGAATGTAAAAATAAAGAGAAAATAATGTTTGTTTGGCAATTAATAATCAAATTCTGTTGTGTAGCGAAATTCACCCAAACTTGAAAAAGATGAACAGTACGAAGTGGTTTTCTTATTGCAAGAGACGTTTTATGAGAGACAACGTTAAGTAAGCAAGAAATAAACTAATTGAATTAGGTTTCATGGCTTTTGCATAAGTAGACCTTTACGAATCGTTTCAATTGACTCAAGGAATATGCTATAATTATGTTTCAATCTACCCTTATATAAGATAACTTAGCCTTGTCATATATATATATATATATATATATATATATATATATATATATATATATATATATATATTATGCACTTTGGCAGCAAGTCATTATTTAAGCATGTTCTGTTGAAGACTGCGGTGTATTTTCTTTTTAGGATCTTTGAGTGAAGATGTTTAAGTCCTCATTATTTTCCTTATGTCTGTGTCTAGGTGGTGAAGAAAGTGCCCTATACCAGCCAAAGCGCTTTCGACCCTTTCACTGGTCGTCCTCAGGAGTTGTGTTTAATTATTTGTTGCAGTAAGATTTTATATTTTTTGGAATGTTTTTCCTTATATATATTTGGCTCATTCTTTTACGATAGGTGCAAGGGTTAGTTATTGGATACGTTTAAATATTAATATCTATGTTGAATGCTATGTTATTTATAGTATTTTTAAAAAAATTATGCGCATTGCTTCAAGGATTTGTAAGCGATTTATATTGTTGTTTTTATACATGGTTTTTGTATCATCAATGAGGATCTCTCTTATATCGGATGGTTTGAGTTTGTTAGTGCTTTTGTTATGCCTTGTCATTTGATGGTGTTATATAGCACTTATATCTGAGGTGATATGTAAAACGACGAAAGACTGTAGTTGTGGTATGGTCAATGAAGGTATTTACGTTATTCTCAAAGAGACACTCGCCAAATGGGCAAGTAAATTTATAAACAACATTGGATTGGTTTAGTAAGGGGGCCACTTTTTTCACCATCTTGACCCAGACATAAGAAAAATAATAAGATCTGAACGTTTTCACTTAACATCATAAAAATAAGAATACCCCGCCAACTTCAAGAGCATGCATATATATATATATATATATATATATATGTGTGTGTGTGTGTGTGTGTGTGTGTGTGAACATACGAATATGAAAGAACAAGGTATTCTGAGGGTAATTTTATATATATAGTTGAAACATTTGCCAACGTTTAACGTTTCAGTTTTTAAATCAAACAATTATTAGAACCATTTTAAAATGTGATGTTGTATCTTCTACATTATTTTTTTATTTGATTTTTTTTAATAAAACGAACAAGTGAGAAAATTTTCAACATTCTATTTCCTTTTGTGGTGTTCTGTTTCAAAACTGTCTGATATAATGGGTATACTAAATTTATTTTTAAGACCCTTCCATCTGATCAAATCTCTGATGAAACCTGATTTATTTGACTCCAACAAGGTCCACCATCTACCCAGGCAGTTACAGTCAAAACTAATAACCCTTACCACCATCACTTAAACCCACATCAACCTCCTTATTTATTTCTTCCCTTTCTCTTCCTCTTGTCTTTAGACCCTCTCCCTCTCCCTGTTATACCTTTATTTTCTCAGTTATTTTATCTATTCCCTCATTTTAAACGATTCTAGGGGGTAGTCAGGACATTAAAAAAAACAAGAAATAATATAATAGAGAGAAAATTTGAAGAAATATAATTCTAACAATTATCTTAATAAATCCTCTGGAAAATAAAAAAAAACGTTTAAATATTCATTCAAAATTATTATTAAGTTTTGGAATTTTCGGGTATATCTGAGATCTAATTAACTCGAAGCTGTCTTCCTGTATAAATAAGGCTGTTATCTGTTGAAAATACAACTCAGTCAGCTAAGGCTATAGGATAATCCGACTGCTTCTCAAATGTGTCCTGGATATGACATTAATCAATTTGATAATGAGACTCCAGTAATGATGGGGTTTTGGGAATGCAGAGAACCTCTTCATTGCCATCCCTCCCAGGTCCAGTCTGGCTCGGCGTGGTAGTACCTTATAGGGTCTTATGTATGGTTCAAAAAGAACTGTCTAAAATGTAAACTTCGCAAACAAACGATTTATGCTAAATTGAATTGTTAGAAATAGAACTGTTTGAATCATTTAAGTATGTGTAAGCAAATGGCTTTTGTTTAATTGAATTGTTAGGGATACACAGCAATACTAGGAACCATTTAAACGTGTGCAAAAGAATGAGCCTAGTCTCGTTTACAAAATCCTGTATTTAATATATATGTATAAAGAGGATTTACGAGCTCGTCAATCCTCTTTATACATGTACTCCTATGGACCCCCACATATGGCCAAGCAATAGCAGGACGACCAGCCCGAACTTACATACAGCAGCTATGTGAGGACACAGGATGTAAACCAGAAGACCTGCTGGAGGCGATGAATGATAGGGAGAAGTGGCGAGAGATGGTCAAGGATATCCGTGCTGGCGGCACGACATGATGATGATGATGATGATAAAGAGGATTTGGCAATGTATAACCTACAATGGTTGATATCACATAAAACCAAACTAAAGCAAACAAAACCATTCTGAATAAACGATAAAAGAATAAGATACAAATAATTATCCTAAATTTGAATAAAAGGATTTCAAAATCTTTTATTTTTGATAACGACAACCGTACAGTCCGTATAAGATATGGTCCAGTAATTCTAATAATAAAACTATTTTGCAACAAGCATTTTTGAAATGCGTTTAACATTTGGAACAGAAACGATGTCATTTCACTCAGTGTTATATGTAGTTAAGAATTTAGGTTAAATGGTTATTTCAAAGAATTTCCATTGTCATTCTTCAAGGCAACAAATTTTTTATTCTTACGTGTGGGGATCGTAAATAAGAAGTAAGCGTCGGTCTTTTAAAAATGAACATTATTTGTTCATTAGAAAAAACTTTCAAAATACAATTGCTAAAATAATCCACAAGAAACTTTGTTTAAAAGAAAAATTTTATATATAAACATACAAAATTTTTGCCCAAAAGTGTATGAGAAAATTTCTCTCTCTCTCTCTCTCTCTCTCTCTCTCTCTCTCTCTCTCTCTCTCTCTCTCTGTATACATATATATATATATATATATATACAAGGCTCATTAAATAGGTTTCCAGACTTTTTTCGTATAGGCACTTTTATTGATTGTACACACATAAAACTCTAGGCTTCTTCGAAGGAATCTCCGGCTGCAATTCACTTGTACCGTTCGATCAATTTCTGGAAGGCCCCATGGAAGTCCTCTTGTGTGAGCGTGTCAATGACCTTCGTCACAGCCTCTTTCTTCTCCTCAATTATCTCATACCGACAGCCTCTGGGCTTAGGGAATAACCAAAGTCACAGGGAGCAAGGTCTGGACTATGGGAGGCTGAGGAACTGTCTTGATGCCCATCTTGGTCAAATAGTCTGTGAGAAGGATGGAGTTGTGGACTGGTGCATTTCTGTGGCATTTTTTCAAAGTTTAAAACAAAATTTTATTGCATATCGTTCTAAAGTGTCAGATTGCATTTTTGAAATTCACCAGCTGTGACAATCAGGATTTAGTAGGGTGTATTCCAATTCCTGCTGTAGCTGTTCATTGTAACCTGAAATCATAAAATTAGTCAATCATCTTATTAGATGTATAGCAATAACATACTGAATTTTCAAGAGTCTACGACAATTATAAATGCCTGTACAAAAAAGTCGGGAACCTTATTGGATGCACCACGTATATATATATATATATGGTTGGTTGGTTGGTTGGTTTAATGGTATATCAACCATTGCAGGTTATTTAATGCCAAATCCATTTTTATATAAAAATCAGTTCTATTTTAACATAATTCCGTTTAGCATGAGTACACAGTTTAATTGTCAAAAACATTTCTATTTTAAGCCATTCAGTTTAGTAAAACAGTTCTAATTCAAACAATACACTTTAGCGTAAGTAAAGTTTCAATGTCACAAACATTTCTATTTCAAACAATTCAGTTTAGCATAAGTACACCGAATAGGCGTATCGATTTGACCCATAGATAGGGCCCTATTAGGTGCTACCACTCTGGGTCAGAGTGGATCTGGGAGCGATGGCAATAAAGGCGTACTCCACATTCCCCAAAGTTCCACCATTACTGGAAACTTATCATCAGATTGTTTAGTGTCATATGTACGACTATCGTTGGGTTTTACCCCTCTGCAGAGAAGTAGTTGGTGTATTCTACAGCCCCAGCCGACTGGGCAAATATATATATATATATATATATATATGACTCATATTAAATCCTGCTCAGTCGGTTGGGGCTGTAGAATACACCGAATGCTTCTCTGTGAGACTCTTGTTTTGGAGCTTTGGGGATTACCCCACTTCAGTGCCATTACTCCAAGCTCCACTCTGGCCCGGAGTATTACCACCTGATTGGGTCATAAAGAAATGGGTCAAATAGAAATGATTGACGTTATAACTGTGTACAAATAAATGACTTACGCTAAATTGAATTGTTAGAAATAGAACTGTTTGATCATCAGGCTTTTAAAAATATTATCAATAAAAGATGTTTAGAAATCATTTATATCTTTTATGTATGTATAAAGAGGATTTGGTTTTAAATAACCTACAAAGGTTGATATTCCGTAAAAGCCAACTAAACCAAATCATATATATTAATATATATGTATAAACAGAATTTGGCATTAAATAACTTACAATGGTTGATGTGCCATAAAAGCCAACCAATTAAATCATATATATTAAATGTATATGTATAAACAGAATTTGGCATTAAATAACCTACTATGGCTGATATGCCATAAAAGCCAACCAAACGAAACTATATATATATATATATATATATCATCATCATCATCATGTCGCGCCGCTAGCACGAATATCCCTGACCCTCTCTCGCCACTTCTCCCTATCATTCATCGCCTCCGGCAGGTCTTCAGGATTACATCCTGTGTCCTCACATAGTTGCTGTATGTAGGTTCGTGCTGGTCGTCCTGCTTTTGCACATCCATATGTGGGGGTCCACAGGAGTACATCGCTTATGAGCTCGTCCTTGCTTCTCCAGCAGTGTCCCGCGTGTCTGGTTCGTCTAACTTGTATAGTTTTCGTGATGGGGGGCAAGTGTCCGTATAGTTGGTGTCTCGTGGGGTGTTGTCGCCAGGACTTGAGAGAGCAGTATTGAACAAGTCCAATATATATATATATATATATATATATATATATATATATAAAGGAGTTGACATTAAATAACCGACAATAGTTAATATACTATGGAAACAATCCAAACCAAATCATATATATTTTTTATTCATTTGTATAAAGACAATGTGGCATTAAATAAACTATAAAGAATGATATGCCATAAAACCCAAGCAAACGAAATGATATATATTTGATTTATATGTATAAAGAGGATTAGGTATTAAATAACCTACAATTGTTGATATGGCATAAAACCAAACCTAACTAAATTGTATATATTTAATTTATATGTATAGAAAGGATTTGGCATTAAATAACCTACAATGGTTGATATGCAATTAAACCAAACCAATCAAACCAAACCAAATCATATATATTTAATTCATATGTATATAAAGGATTTGGCATAAAAAAAACCTTGATATGCCATAGAACCTAACCAAACTAAATCATATATATTTAATATATATGTTGGTGGTGCCTTCAATAGGTTTCAAGAGCTTTTTTGTACAGGCATTTATAATTGTAGTAGACTCTTGAAAATGCAGTATGTTATTGCTATACATCTTATGAGATGACTAACCAATTTTTATGATTTCAGGTTCAAATGAACAGCTACAGCAGCAATTGGAATACACTCTACTAAAGCCTGATTGTCACAGCTGGTGAATTTAAAAAAATACAATCTGGATGTGAGGACACTGTGGAAGAACGATATGCAATAAAATTCTGTTTTAAACTTTGAAAAAATGCCACAGAAACGTATGGAATGCTTCAGACTGCTTTGTCGACGATCTTGCATGAATCGGGTATCAGTTTTTGAGTGGCGTAAGAGATTCAATGAAGGCAGGGTGTCTGTGAGAGATGATGAGAGATGTGGGAGGATTTAGGAAGTCAATACGCTAGAGTTGAATGGCCAAAGGGTTAGGGTTACTATGTTGAGGTTTTAAGGGAGTTCAGGAAGAGATTCCTGTGGAAGAGGCCAGCACTCTTCAAATCGGGTCAGTGGCATTTCCAGCTGGACAATACACTAGTCCACAACTCCATCCTTCTCACAGACTAATTAACCAAGATGGGCATCAAGACAGTTCCTCACCCTCCATATAGTCCAGACCTTGCTCACTGTGACTTTTGGTTATTCCCTAAGCTCAGCGGCTGTTGTTATGAGACAATCGAGGAGATGAAAGAGGCTGTGATGAAGGTCATTGACACTCGCACACAAGAGGACTTCGATGGGGCCTTCCAGAAGATGCTCGGACGGTACAACAAGTGAATTGCAGCGGAGGAGATTACTTCGAATGGGACTAGAATTTCATGTGTGTACTATCAATAAAAGTGTCCATACGAAAAAAAAGTCTGGAAACTTATTCAATGAGCCTCGAATAAAAAGGCCCGCAAGCAATTTTTCATTCTTTATGAAAGAATCGAGAGAATATCTCTAAAACAAAACTAGAAAATATATATTGTCATCCACAGACAGACTGTTTCGTTCTATCAGAACTCTTCGGTGTGGCTAGACACGCAGGACGCTCGAAGCCGGGATCGAAACCCATCCAATTTTACGTTAGACTAAGTCTCAGACTACTCAACCAACAAGCGGACATATATTATATAACGCGAAGTTTGCGGATGGTGAGAACGATTCTATTTTAGGATATTCTCTTTTCAATACCCATGTAATTCAGAATACAAAAGAGAAATCAATGTTAAATGATAATAAAACAAAATACAGCGCAAATAATTCCATATAAAAGAAAAAACTTTCAAAATCATTCATATTTTTGTTATAATATTAATATCAGTAGACGGTATATTTTTTTAAATGTTATATGTGCACCTTCAAACAAAGAAAAAAAAACGTATATATATATCAAAAGCAGGACGACCAGCACGAACATACATTCAGCAGCTATGTGAGGATACGGGATGTTGTCCTGAAGACCTACCTAGGGCGATGAACGATAGGGAGGAGTGGCGAGAGAGGGTCAGGGATATCTGTGCTACCAGCGCGATATGATGATGAGCTCACTGCCGATACAGGATGTAGCCTGGAAGACTTGCTGAGAGCGATGAGAGATAGAGACGGTTGACGAGAGAGGATCGGGGAAATCTGTGTTATCAGCATGACGTGACAATGATAATATATATATATATATATATATATATATATATATATATATATATATATATTGTCGACAATATATATATATATATGTATATACTTCTTATGTCCTTGGTCAACTGTTACTCGTAGTTTCATATAATTTATACAACAAATATCTAATCAAATGACAAGAGGTTTGGAAACTTAAAAATATGTATTCTCAAAATCTCCGATCTGATGACTGTATTTTTCTTTAAAATAAAACCGATAACGTCTGAAATAACGAGTAATTGATGAGCAAGATAACGTGAATTAAATGATTATTTTAGTATCAATACTGCTCTGCTTGCTGACTTCTGAGCACTTTATGTTATCCATCATTCTTAAACAAATGTCTTTTTTTGCCGGACATCTTTTCTAATTTGTTTATATATATAACGCAAATAATATTTTAGCCCATTTGGCAGGAGCTTGAGAATACACCCATTGCATCTCTGCAGAATGGTAAGACTCCCTCAGCGAGTGTCCGGGATTTGACACTAAACAATCTGATGGCCTGGCTCCAGTAATCCTGGAGCTTTTGGGAAAGCGGAGTACCCATTTAATACCATCGCTACCTGCTCCATTCTAGCCCAGAGTGGTTGCACCTGATCGGCTCTGATAGAATTGTTTTTCATTTAAACTGTACTTGAGCTAAACTGAATTGTTTGAAATAGAACTGTTTTGATATTTTAACTACGTACTTACACTAAACTGAATTGTAAGAAATAGAACTGTTTTGATATGTAACTGTCTAATTGTTTGAAATAGAACTGTTTATATGTTTAAAAATGGATTTGCATTACATGACTTACAATGTTTGCTATGCCATAAAACCCAACAAATCCAAATATATATACATATATATACATGTATATATATATATATATATATATATATATATATATATATTTCGTAGACATTAAAAATAAATATGCATTCGCACACACACTCACATATATATATAAGAACTTTTCAGTACAATGAGAATACACACACACACACACACACACACACACACACATATATATATGTGTGTGTGTGTGTGTGTGTGTGTGTTATCAAGAGAATAAGGAATATAATTATCAGATAAGTGGTCACAAATATATATATATATATATATATATATATATGCGAGCTTGAAAAGAAAGAATAGCATAATCAGATAAGTGGTCATCAATATATATATATATATATATATATATATATATATATATATATATATATATATATTATCAAGAGAATAATGAATCATATTCATAAACACATCATCTTTATAACTTTGAAACTTTAAAACTTAAAATATGGAAATTTACTATGTTTTTACAAATCTCCTAATATATATATATATATATATATATATATATATATAAAGGAAATTTTGCATTAAATAACCTACAATTGTGATGGGGGTGTCCACATGGTGTATTGGTTAAATATATATATATATATATATATATATATATATATAAATCCCATAGAGCTAAAATCCTTTGAAAAGCTATGCATCCAACTATTCTCTCTCAAGTGATAAATAAATAGCTTGGCAGACTGGGTCCTTTAACCTTGGTATAGCAACTAATCAAGAAAGAAACTTAAAATCTGATTAAAATTGAATTTGTACGGCATCCGACTCCTAAAAAGGAGATTTGTAAAAAGATAATAAATTTCCATATTTTAAGTTTCAAAGTTTCAAAGTTATAAAGATAATGTGTTTATGAATATCAATCATTATTCTCTTGATAATATATATATATATATATATATATATATATATATATATATATATATATATATATTGATGATCACTTATCTGATTATGCTATTCTTTCTTTTCAAGCTAGCATATATATATATATATATATATATATATATATATATATATGTATATATATATATATATATTTGTGACCACTTATCTGATAATTATATTCCTTATTCTCTTGATAACACACACACACACACACACACACACACATATATGTGTGTGTGTGTGTGTGTGTGTGTGTGTGTGTGTGTGTGTGTGTGTGTATTCTCATTGTACTGAAAAGTTATTATATATATATGTGAGTGTGTGTGCGAATGCATATTTATTTTTAATGTCTACGAAATAATACGCAGGGCTTTTGTCGACTAAGTGTTGGCGCACCTGTATATAAGTTCGGAGAACGCTTTTTAAAAAGCTGGCAATACAGAATAGTTCGGATGTTCGGATGCGGTCAGTGTGTGTACAGGTGTCAGGGGAAAGTTAATGGCAAAAATTAAGTCCCAATTACTCTGATTTCTGGGCGACTACGTCGGAACAACAGGTTCTTTTTGAAAGGACCGTCCTGTTTACAAAACTTTGAAATGTGAGCCCCTTGAATAGATCATCGACAGAACATTGTTTCCTGGGGCGGTTAAAATTCGCGAACCTTACCGCCTCTTCCTTTCTTACCTGATCGGGTACAGGTAGGACAACCAAGTAAAATTTGAAAAGAAAGTGAAAGCAATGAAAAGAAAAAGGGATAAAGACGGTCTGCTAGCCTCCTTTCTACCGATAGTGCTTAAAGAAAAACACACACACACACACGTATATATATATATATATATATATATATATATATATATATATACCTGTATATGTGTGAGGGGTGTATCTGAAGTAATGCCTTCAATTTGTTTCCATGGAAATTACAACACATACGACAAGTTTATAACACAATAAGCAAGAAAAACCTTTTTTCATACAGTTTCCAACAATGTCCATGGGGTTTTGTCAACATCATATATATATATATATATATATATATATATATATATACTTGCCCAGTAGGTTGGGGCTGTAGAATACATCGATTGCTTTTCTGCTGAGGGGTAAGACCCCCACCAATGAGTGTCCTAGATATGACACTAAACAATCTGATGGTGAGATTTCAGTAATGCTGGAGCATTGGGGAATGCAGAGTACCCCTTCATTGCAGCGGCTCCCAGGTCCACTCTGGCCCCGGAGTGGTAGCACCTGATAGGGTCCTATCTCCTATCTTTGGGTCAGATAAGACTAAACTCTTTACCTATGCCAAACTGAATTGCTTGAAATAGAACTGTTTTGACATTTAAACTGCGTACTTATGTCAAACTGAATTACTTGACATGGAACTGTTTTTAATAACTTTTATAAAATAGAATTTTTACGACGTTTAACAGAGTGTAAACAAAATCTATACTTATACGAAACTGTATTGTTTGAATTAAAACTGTTTGACTAAACTGAATAGCTTAAAATTTAAATGTTTTTGACAATTAAATTGTGTACTTATGCTTAACTAAATTGTTTGAAATAGAACTGATTATTAGTATAAAAGGGATTTGGCATTAAATAACTTACAAATGTTGATATACCATTAACCCGAACAAATATAAGTGTATGCATATACAAATATATACATATATACATATACACATATATATATATACACATATACATATATATACATAAATATATACATTTATGGTTTGGTTTGGTTTGGTTTGGTTTGGTTTTATGGTATATCAACCTTTGTAGGTTATTTAAAGCCAAATTCATTTCTATATAAATAATCAGTTCTATTTCAAACAATTCAGTTCAGCATGAGTACACAGTTTGTAAAAAAATTTCTATTTCAAACTATTCCGTTTATTCAAGCAGTTATATATAACAATTCAGTTTTGTGTAAGTACAGTTTCAATGTCAAAAACAGTTCAATTTCAAATAATTCAGTTTAGCATAAGCGCGCAATTTAAATGTAAGTACAGTTTAATTATGAAAAACATTTCGATTTCAAGCAATTCAGTTTAATCTAACAATTCAGTTTAGCATAAGTATGCCGTTAGTTCTATCTAACCCATAGATAGGGCCCTATCAGGTGCTACCACATCGGGCCATAGTGGACCTGGGAGCAGTGGCAATGAACGGGTGCTCCGTATTCCCCAAGGCCCCAGCATTACTGGGACTTCACCATCAGACTGTTTAGTTTCATAACCAGGACACTCATTGGCGGGGGGAGTCTTGCCCCTCTCCAGAGGTGCTGTCCGTGTATTCTACAGCCCCAGCTGACTGGTCAGCATAGATTTATGTGAATATATATATATATATATATATATATATATATATGTACCGTATTTGGACGCCCAAAAAAGGCGCACTTTTTTTTTTACTAAAGATATCTTTTAAAATCTCCTTGCGTCTTATATGCCATATGTAGGGTTCAAAATTCGTGATAGTGATAGTAGACAAAATTAGCTACCTGGCAACTCCTATTTGCTTAGACTTTAGAGTAACCTTCATATTTATGCAAATTTAAAAATTATTATCATTGATATAAATCATTATATTAATTTCATCACATTTAATACAAGTACTTTGTTTTTTTCTTGATTTCCTTTGCTGAAACTGGAGTGCGTCTTATACACCCGTGCATTTTAAATGCCGTCATATATATATATTTATATATATATATCACAATAGTCCTCCACAGACAGAACTGTTTCCTTCTATCAGAACTCATCAGTGTGGCTAGACAGTAGCTTCCCGTAGCTGGGATCGAAACCCGGTTGACTCAAACGCCAGGCCAAGGCTTCTAGAGAGAGAGAGAGAGGAGGGGGCTCTCCAACCTTAAAACTGAAACTTAACCTATTAAAGTCAAGGTTGTATCCTATCCTGCTGGTGCCTAGGCGATATGTAAATATTTACATATAAACTCTTTAAAATTATCATTATAGAGTATATATAATGATTACTTTTAACGGTATTTCATTTTATGCCAAGAACTTAGGGAACAACGTCCATTGCACGTTCATATCTATATTTTTTTATGTAGGTGTTTCTAAAAAGCTTTTTGGTTTGGTTGGGTTTTATGGCATATGTAATGCCAAATCCTCTTTATACATATATAATAAATAGATATTATATTGTTGGGTTGGGTTTAATGGCATATCAACAATTGTAGTTTATTTAATGCCAAATCCTGGTAGTAATAGCAATGTTGGGGGAACTCCACATTCCCCTAATCTTCAAGATTGGAACCTCACCATCAGATAGTTCAATAGCATAATCAGGACACTCGTTGTGGGTGGAGGTCATCGCCCTCTACAGTGATGCAGTCGGTGTTTTTTACAGTCCAGCCGACTAGACTTAGATTTTTTCGATACCGTCCAAACAAATTCGAATAAAATTTAAACAGACTTGTTCTAACCATTGTTGGAACCCTAAAAGGAAAAATCACTTACCTGGGGGTAACGCCAATGAAAGGACTCTCCAAACCAAGAATATTCATTCTCGCTGGTGGGGGGAATCTTAAATCACGGCGTATGCAAAGCTCTGCCGACGGGACGTTATAGATAAATAATTATTCTCTGAAAAAAAAAAAAATATATATATATATATATTTCTTAAAAACATTAACAATCGGTTACAATAAGAAATTGAATTCATTTCCATCCTGTTAAAAGTATTGATAAAATCAATGCTCTAAAAAGTTAACAGGACTTCTTCAGAACAAACAAGAAAATGGATTAAAACATTTTTTTTTATATTCGCAACCAGATTTAAAAAAAAAAAAATACAACGTTATTTCTCTTATATAAAATTAACCCTTTAACTTCAAGTAACAATAAGTATCAACTTATAGCATGTAAAGGAACATCTGGTTTCCTCATACTTCAAATCTAACAGAGGAAAAATTTACATAATATATATCTAAACATTCAAACATATATATATATATATATATATATATATATATATATATATATATATATAATGATTTGTAAATCCACAGATCAAATAATTTTTAAATAAAATTGATGTACAAAAATTAGATATGTCAGAATAATAATAATAATAATAATAATAATAATAATAATAATAATAATAATAATATGTAGATATTATGATTATTTACTCCTTTAGAGTTTTTCACGTCAGTATAAGCTGATAGCTTTTCACTGGAGTTTGAGCGACAGCAAGTCTCCTCAGGTCTCCAGCAATCGTCTCAGGATTCTGGCTGTTCTCACCAATGCTGTCATTTGGATAATCTCTATCCGTCCACCAATTTCCTAGTCCTCCAGGCCTTTTGATAATCCTTTAGTTATTGTGCCTAAGGCACCAATCACCATTAGCACAAGCGTTACTTTCATGTTCCACAGATTTTTCAATTCTCTAGCCAGGTCGAGGTACTTATCCTTCTTTTCACATTCTTTCAGATTTATTCTGTGGTCAGCCGGGATAGCAAAGTCGACAAATTTGCAAATTCTCTTTTATTGTTGATTATTATAAGGTCTGGTCTTCTGGCCGGGATTAGGTGGTCCGTTTGTATGTTAAAGTCCCATAGGAGTTTATGCGTGTCATTTTCTAGGACAGGTGCTTGGTTGTGCATATACCATTTGTTAGTATGGTCAAATTTAAATTTCTTGCACATTTCCCTGTGGATCACTATTATTATTATTATTATTATTCAGACATCTAATTTTTGCACATCAATTTTATCTAAAAATTATTTGATCTGTGGATTTTATTTACATACATCTCTTGACCGGGATTATTTAAATTTAATATTCTATTTTTGAATATTTTATCGGTCCTGCTTGGAATTGTTCCTAACTCCGGATTTACTGGATGAAATAATATCATATTATATATATATATATGTATATATATATATATATATATACACACACACCCACATACGCATTGGCCAGTCAACTGTGGCTGTAGAATACATCAACTGTTTCTCTGCAGATGAGTAAGACACCCACTAAATGAGTGTTATGTTTATGACACTCAACAATCTGATGGTGAGGTTCCAGTAATATTGAAGCTTTGGGGAATGCGAAGTACCCCTTTCATTACCATCGCTCCCAGGTCCACTCTGACCCGGAGTGGTAGCATCTGATAGGATCCTGTCTATGAATTAAATAGAACTAAACCGTGGTTTCTTGAGTTACTGATTTTTGCACTTAACTGCGTACTTATGCTAAACTGAATAATTTTAAATAGAAATGTTTTTAGCAATTAAATTGTACTTATATTTAAACTGCATGCTTATGCTAAACTGAATTGTTTGAAATGGAATTGTTTTTGGAATTGAAACTAAACTTACGCTAAACTGATTTGTTTGAAGTGTAACTGTACTTACACTAAACTGAATTGTTCAATATAGAACTGTTTTGACATTTAAGTGTGAGTAAACAAAACCTGTACTTATGCTAAACTGAATTAGCTGAATTAGAACTGTTTGAATAAACTGAATAGCTTGAAATAGAAATGTTTTTGACAATTAAACTGTCTTCTCATACTAAATTGAATTGTTTGAAATAGAACTGACTATTTGCATGAAAATGGATTTGGCGTTAAATAACCTACAAATGTTGATATGCCATAAAACCCAACGAACCAACCAACGAACCAACCCAAATATACGAACACAGCCCAGTGAGCTATAGCTGTAGTATACACCGACTGCTTTTCTGCAGAGGGGTAAGACCCCCACCAACTAGTGCCATGTATATGACACTTAACATTGATTGTGTAGCTCCAGTAATGCTGGAGCTTTGGGGAATGCAGTGTACCCCTTCACTGCAAACGCCCCGAGTTTCACTCTGGCCCTGAGGGGTAGTACCTGATAGGTTTCTATCAATGGGTCACATAGAACTTTTTGTCATTCAAACTAAGTTCAAACAAATGACTTAGACTAAAATAGAACTGATCATTCAAATGTGTATATACAAATGACTGATGTTTAATTGAACTATTAAAGATACATGGCAATACTTGGAAGTACCAGTTGATTTATGTTTACAAATCATATATATCTGATATATATGTATAAAAAGAATTTGGCATTACATGACCTACAATTGTTGATATGCCACCAAACAAAACATACATTCACACACTTATATATAACATGCGTATATTACGGCTCAAGTTTATTCCCTCTATATATAAACTTTTGGCCCCTGCAGTAACCATCTTCAGGGGAACAAACACTGAAATGACAAACCCACTTAAGAATCGGTTCCATGTTTTTAAAGAAGGAGGAATTTACGAAAAAGAGCTTTACAGGATGTACGAGGTACATACAATACGTTTCCAGACTTTTTTCGCATAGGCACTTTTATTGATAGTACACACATGGAACTCTAGTCCCCTTCGAAATAATCTCCTCCTGTTGCAATGCACCTGTTGTACCGTTCCAACAACTTCTGGAAGGCCCCATGGTCCTCTTGTGTGAGCGTGTCAATGACCTTCGTCACAGCCTCTTTCATCTCCTCAATTGTCTCATGACGACAGCCTCCGAGCTTAAGGAATAACCAAAAGTCACAGGGAACAATGTCTGGACTATATGGAGGGTGAGGAACTGTCTTGATGCCTATCTTGGTCAAATAGTCTATGACAAGGATAGAGTTGTGGACTGGTGCATTGTCCTGGTGGAAATGCTACTGAGCCGATTTGAAGAGTGCTGACCTCTTCCGACGGAATCTCTTCTTGAACTCCCTTAAAACCTCAACATAGTAACTCTAACCCTAACCCTTTGGCCAATAAACTCTGGTGTATTGACTTCCTTACTCCTCCCACACCTCTCACCATCTCTCACAGACTCCCTACCTTCCTTGAATCTCTTATACCACTCAATAATTAATGCTTGATTCATGCTAGATGGCCGAAAAGTAATCTGAAGCATTCCATACGTTTCTTTTGCATTTTTTCCAAGTTTAAAACAGAATTTTATTGCATATTGTTCTTCTAAAGTGTCCTCATGTCCAGATTACATTTTTGAAATTCACTAGCTGTGACAATCAGGATTTAGTAGAGTGAATTCCAATTGCTGCTGTAGCTGTTCATTTAAACCTGAAATCATGAAGATTGTTCAGTCTTTTCATAAGAGGTATAGCAATAATGTACTGAATGTTCAAGAGTCTTCGACAATTTTAAATCCCTGTACCAAAAAAGGTCTGGAAACTTATCGTATGCACCTCGTAAGTAAAAAAAATCAACAGGTAACGTGTTAAAGGAATTTCAGAACGTCACCACTACATTCAAAAGTTTTGTTAATGTTAATATATGAAGCTTTAAGAATTTGCTCTCGATATAAAAATGAACAAAAACACGTTCTGTTTCTTCTCTTCCTGCCTCCATCTATAGGAGGAATTATAAGGCAGACTGAGCGCTCTCCACTAGGTAGGGCAATCTGTGAAGCTTAAGGGAAAACTTTGAATTCAAAACCTGAGATGTGTTTTTCGGAAGAATCTGCGGTATATTGGTGCACAATTCTTCTATTATCAGCTCGTCTACAAACTGTGGCTGGTTCTATGCAAACCTTCACTACTAAAAGCAAATCACCTGCGCAGGTAATCCAGCGTTTTTTTAACTCAACTCTTCGACCTATATATATATCATGATCGTCAGGAGAGTTCATCTCACACACACACACACACACACACACACACACACACACACATATATATATATATATATATATGTGTGTATCTAAGAACCTCTGCGCACGTGCAGAATGAGGCATTAGGTCAGCTTTTTAACAGGTTTACTTTCTCCTAGATTGGTTGCTATGAAAATAGTCTGCCCAACTATTTACTCATAGCTAGGAGAAGAGTCGGATTCATATCTTTCCCCAAGGGTATTAGCACAATGGAAAAGGCAAACAGCCTTGTTCAGGTTTTGATCTCGAGTCGACGTGTTTATTTCCGACGACACCAATCATTGCATCTCGAGCGTCTCTTTACATACAGAAGTAGTATTTTTACAAGATAAAAATAATTCTAGCTCTGAACCGACTCTATAAATTGCAAAGTTTTCATGTTGGCAAAAAGATTCTGAAATTCTAAAAAAAATTGCTTTAAAAAAATCCCTTCATTTATTGAATGACCCATGTATATATATATATATATATATATAAGTTAGATAAGTCGGCCGACCGTTGTCGAAGGCGACCCAAACGCTCCCTTTTCGATAGCTACTAGGGGGCGCTACTATTTTCCCTAGATATGTTCCACTTACCCTTGATATGTACCTTATAATGCTGAGTATTAATCAAGGAAGTATCAAGTACACTATTTTGAGTCTTTGGTATGACTCGACCTGGGATTTAACCCCGATCTCCCGGACCATTGGCGAACACTATGCCCTCTATAATGCCTCTCAAAGATTTGAATTTAAGTTTTTTATTTGCCTTTTCTTGTTAACAAGTGAGATCGCAAATGAAGAGAAGGTTATTCAATAACTGTTCAAAATTTCCGATGTTGTGCTTTAATTTCAAAGATTTCAATTCAAATAATTACCTTAGTGAATCATTAGAATAATCTTGTCACATGAACTGGATTTTCATTCCTTTTTTCCAAAGCTGGTATTGGAAAAAGTGCATAGGGAGTCAACATTTTCCTCTGGAAGAAAAATAGGAGAAAGATGCAGTAAAATGAGGCCACAAAGATGGTTTGTGTAAAAATATTGATCGAAAACAAAATAAGCAGCCATATTAACGCGTGGGGTAGGGGAGAAGAACAATGACGTAATGCCTAAGGCCACGCTATTACGTTTTAATACTCTTGGAAAAACAATGGACCTCCGTATTTACCCAGCTATGAGTTAAATAATACCACTACATTTTTTCAACAGGGATGGCTTTGGTCTAAAATAACCCATGCAAGTTGATGTAACCTCTCCTCAAATGAGTGTTCTGGATATGATACTAAACAATGTGATGGTGAGGCTCCAGTACTCCTTCATTGCCATGGCTCTCAGGTCCACTCTGGCCCAGAGTGGTAACTCGGCTGGGGGTGTAGAATACACCGACTGCACCTCTGCAGAGAGGTAAGACCCGCAAATGAGTGTCCTAGATATGACATTAAACAATCTGATGGTGAGGCTCCAGTAATACTGGAGCTTTGGGGAATGCGGAGCACCCCTTCATTGCCATCGCTCCCAGGTCCACTCAGGTCCGGAGTGGTTGCACCTAACAGAATTCTGTCTTTGGGTCAAATAGAATTAAACTGTGTACTTATGTTAAACTGTATTGTTTGAAATAGAACTTTTTTGACATTTAACTGAATTGTTTTGACATTTAACAGTTTATAAGCAAAAAAAAAAAAAAAAAAGCAAAAAAACTATACATATACTAAACTGAATTGTTTGAAATTTATTTCGGTGTTAAATGACCCGAAAAGGGTTGATACACCGTAAAAGAAAAAAAATACCAACCAAACTCCTCTCAGTTCATATTAATGGGGCACCCAGTGAGACTCGAACTCACTCGCGTAGGTTTGTTAAAATCTCTTTTTTTTTCTATCATTTTTAACCATTTAGTCGAATAGAAAAACAAGAGAATGAATTACCACTATGTGTAGTACTCGTCTGTCTTATCTACAGATAAAAAGGGCGAAGAGTAAAAGTCTTCGTCATCAACTTTCGATTTGGATTTTAAAAGAATAAAGAACAAATAAGATACTGAAAAGTTACGGTCAAGTTCTCCTGAAAATATTGATTCTTACAATTCAGGTAGGAATGACCCTGTTCAGTATTCAGATGGTTACAATAAATCTCAGGCTTATGATTTAGATTTAGGGTTAAGGTTAGGGTTAGGGTTGGCAACGAGCCAGTTCAGTACTTGAATGGCTACATAGGAACAGTTTTTTTTGTTGTTGTTGTTGTTTGGGTTTTATAGCATATCAACCTTTGTAGGCTATTTAATTCCAAATCAATTTTTATACAAATAAACAGTTTTATTTTAAATAATTCAGTTTAGCAGAAGTACACAGTTTAGTTCTTTTTCATCCATAAATAGGACCCTATCAGGAGCTACCACTCTGGGCCAGAGTGGACCTGAGAGCCATGGCAATGAAGGAGTACTGGAGCCTCACCATCACATTGTTTAGTATCATATCCAGGACACTCATTTGAGGAGAGGTCATACCTATCTGCAGAGAAGCAGTCGGTGTATTCTACAGCCCCAGGCGACTGGGCAACAACAGGTACTGTGAGCAAGCCGAAGCTTGTGTGTTAGACTAAGTAAACCTCGGTATGTAACAACAATAAAACGAAGAAAATAAATGTCCCCATATCAGAACGACAATATCACGGCTATGGGCCGTCAAGCGGAACCTTTTTGGGGGTCTTTAGTCATGCCGAACAGATGTTAATAATATTATGACTTACTTCTATAAAATGAACCTTCCCGAAAAATGTGGAATTGGGGGTGTTGGCCTTCTGTAGTGACGTCATGCATTCTAAGTACTTTGAAGTTAGCCCGGGTAACATGTGCCTGATGGATTTGAAGTGGGTAGGTTGGGGGGTGTTGGCAGAAAGGAAAGAGGGATGGAGCGACCCTGAGAAGTGACAGTTCAGGCATATACACACGCAGCATTTATTTACCCAAACATGAATAGAGCTTCATTCATTCGAACTAGTACACACACATACACGTTAACACAGACATGTCTTGCACATACATGTGCGTAGGAAAAGATTAACATATACACACACACACATAGAGTCACATCTTTCAGTGAGTGTATTCACGTATATACACACACATACTTCGAAGTAATGCTCTTAGGAAAGGCATTAATCTCTCCGTTCTTGATCCTCATCCAGATATGGATAAATAAGTAACCTTAGTCGAGGGCGACCCGAAGGCTTCCTTTTCAATAGCTACTACACTAACGTGTAAGAAAGGGCACAGCTTATTTTACTGGATTGTTCCTCTTTAGCCTTGATACGTACCTTTTATTGCTGAGTATTAAGCAAGGAGATATCAAGTACCATTTTTAAAGTATTTGGTATGACGCGACCTGGAATTGAAACCATGTTTCCCGAAACATTGGCGAACACTCTACCCACTACGCTAATGAGCTGCTAATTGGGTAAATAGTTGTGTATATTTCACTCTTTACTCTTAATAAGGCAACCAACCAAGGAGAAGAAAAATTCTGAATTCGAACTAGCTGATTTGTTTCGTATCCTGTCGTTTTTGGTTTGGTTTCTTTGTTTAATGGCATATCATCCTCTATGGGTTATTTAATAGAACAGCAGTGGTACTATTTAACTCATAACCGGGGGATAAGGGGTTCATGCCTTACCTAAGGGTATTAGTCCAAATGTGAAAATAATAGCGCGACTAGAGTTCGAACTCGCTTACTACGATATCGTAGGCCAGTACGTTAGTCACTACGGCTGGGTACATCCTGCCCATCCTGTCATGAAAGATGAATTGGATACATAAATACATACATATAGACGCAGACATTGATAGTAAACTGATATTGATCCGAACTGTGTGCTCACTATATTCTGTGCCATACTAAGTCTTCAAACATGGCGGCTAAAACAGCTTGTGTAAAAAATTGGTTAGCAAACTAGACGAGCAAGTCTACGTTTGTGAATTCGATTCTCACTAAGTGCTTCATACTTCAGGCCTTGTGTCAAACTTTGTAAATGACAGCGTTCGTTGAGAGTTAAATATAAATTTGGACAATCTCTTGTGGTACAGTTGTTATTTAGCTAGACCAGCGGGCCATTGTTACTTAGTTTAATAACTGTAATTTTTGTCTTGAGCCAAACTAACCTAAACTATGTTAATGTATACTCGAACACCAACTAACGCCAGCGAGAAATAAGATGGTTTGCTTTTTTTTGTTTAATGACATATCAACCTTTGAGGGTTATTTAATACCAAAGCCATCATCCTATAGGAACAACACTGGTGCTAGTTAAATCGTAGCTGGGAGGTAAGGGGTTTATTCATTTATTTCATTTGGTTATAGTTCTGAGAAAGGTGAATAGAATAATGGACTCCTTTTTAAATTCACAGAACGGGGACATCTAAAGAGAGTAAGTGGGTATAATGGCTGAAATAGGGCCAGGTGTCGAGCCGATAAGAGAGGGTTGATTTCGTCTTAACAGTCAACCTGCTTAGAAGAAAACATAGAAAGTGCACTTAAATAACAAACTTTGGTTAATAGTATCTCTCCATACCTGAAAAATAATAAGAGTAAGTATTTATTTTTTGAAGATATCTGAGATCGAACAAACTCGAAGCAGTCTTTCTTATGTGACGATTAGTTAAAATCAAAGAGAAACTCATATTTTAATATTCCCAACAGTCATTTACTTTAAATTATGACCACCTTACAATTCGTGGAGGTGCCCGTGGTGTAGTCGTTATCGGTGGAGGTGCCCGTGGTGTAGTCGTTATCGCCGTAGGAAATGAACGCGGCGATACGAGTTCAAATCCTGGACGAGACCGATTGCATTTCACATTGTACTAATACCCTTGGGAAAAGGTATGAATCCAATTATTGTCCCTCCAGCTATGGGTAAATAGTAGGACACACTAGGTTCTTCAGCCTTGGTTAGGCAACTAGTCTAGGAGAAGGAAAACTCTGAATTCAAACCTGTTAAACTCCGCTTAAAAATTGACCTTGTGTCATATCCTGCCCGAGCGGAGGGGTTGGTAAATAGTACCTTACAATTCGTGGGTAATATGGGTACTTACGGCTCGTAATAGTAATTTTTCTTCTCATTAGTAGAGAATGTGTTCTATCTAAGCATTATTAAAATCCTCATTGTATGTATGTATTTCTTTACCAACCCTTCAACGGCAGTAATGTTTGACATAAGGCCAATTTTAAGCGGAGTTTAACAGGTTTGAAGTCAGGGTTTTTTTTTTCCTAGAATGGTTGCCTAACCAAGGATAAAGAACCTAGTCTGCCCTACTATTTACTCATTGCTTGAGGGAGAACAGCAGGATTCATACCTTTCCCAAGAGTATTAGTTCTGTGTGAAATGCAGTCAACCTCGTCCAGGATTTGAACTCGTGTCGCCGAATCCATTTCCAACGACGGTAACCACTACTCCACAAGCACCTCCGAAATCATCATTGTAGGTATTTACCCAACCCCTCCGCACGGGCAGGATGTTACACAAGGTCAATATTTAAGCAGATTTTAACCCGTTTGAAACCAGAGTTTTACTTCTTTTAGATCAATTGCCATACCTTGGTTAAATAGCCAAATCTTCCCAACTCATTACCCATAGCTGTTGGTAGAATAGCTGGATTCATGCCTTTTCTAAGATTATTTGCGCTCTGTCAAATGCAAACAGCTTCGTCCAGGGTTTGAACAATTTTTCGAAATATTAATTGATTTTTTTGGGTAGGGTTGATGATATCTGAAATCGACCATAAACGATCTGATGGTGAGGTTCCAGTGATGCTGGAGCTTGGGGAATGCGGAGTACCTCTTCATTGCCATTGCCTCCAGGTCAACTCTGGCCCGGAAAGGTAGCATCTGATAGAACATTATCTATGGGCTAAATAGAACGAACTTTGTACTTATGCTAAAATAAATTGTTTGAATTAGAACTGTTGACAAAACTGAATTATTGGAAATAGAAATGTTTTTGACAAATAAACTGTGAACTTACATTCAAATTGCGTGCTTATGCTAAATTGAATTGTTTGAAATGGAACTTTTTTTGACATTGAAACTCTACTTACACTAAACTGAATTGTTTAATATAGAACTGTTTTGATATTTAACTGTGTGTAAACCAAATCTGTATTTATACTAAACTGAATTAGCTCAATTAGAACTGTTTGAATAAACTGAACTGATAATTTACATAAAAAGGGATTTGGCATTAAATAACCTACAAAGGTTGATATGCTATAAAAGCCAACCAACCTGAGATCGACCAAACTCGAAGCCGTCTTTCTTATGTGACGTTCGGTTTAAACAAAACAGAAACTCGCAGTTTAATAACCGCCCTGCCATTTATTTTTAATTGAGACCATCTTACAATTCGTGGGTAATCTGGATACTTCTCCTAATGGTAAATCTTCTTCGGACAAGAATATGATCTATCTACGCATTATTAAAATTCTTATTGTATATATATATATATATATATATATTTGCAAACCTCTTGTCCTGATAACGTTACAGTAAATATATGTATTTACCAACCACACTGCACGGCAGGATGTGACACAAGGTCAATTTTTAAGCGGAGTTTAACGTTTTAATCCAGAATTTTCTGTCTTTTTGACTAATTGCCATACCTTGGTTAAATAGCCCAATTTGTCCTTCTATTTACTTATAGCTGGAGAGAGAATAGCTGGATTCATGCCATTTCTCAGAGTACTAGCGTTATGTTAATGCAAACAAGTCCTGGCGGCAACACCCCACAAAGCACCAACTATATGGCCACCTACCTCCCATCACGAAAACTATCCAAGTTAGACGAACCAGACATGCAGGACACTACTGGAGAAGCAGGGACGAGCTCATTAGTGATGTACGCCTATGGACCCTCACATATGGCCGATCAAAAGTAAGACGACCAGCTCGAACATACATGCAGCAGCTATGTGAGGATACGGGATGTAGCCCTGAAGACCTGCCAGAGACGATGAACGATAGGGAGAAGTGGCGAGAGAGGGTCAGGGATATCCGTGCTAGCGGCACGACATGATGATGATGATGATGTGTTGGTTCTTAGATAGTTAAAATACATTTGTTAAAAAGATAGTTTCGAGAAAAATGATGATGATGATGATGTGTAAAGAAATGACAGATGTTTAATTGAATTGTTAGTTATACATAGTAATACATGAAAACTTTTAAGTTTGTGGACTTATGCTAAATGAGATTGTTAGAAATAGAACTGTTTGATCATTCAACTGCGTGTATTTACTAAATAAGTTTATAAATCCTATATTTAATATATATGAAAAAACAGGATTTGGCATTAAATAACCAACAATGGTTGATATGCTGTAAAATACAAACCAAACCAACCAACTATGATCTAGAAGAACGACAACTTATGAAAACAAATTTATAATGACAACTTTCCTTCTAATTGCACTATATATGAAAGTAAGTAAAATTGGCGACCGTAATCGAGGGCGACCAGAAGGCTCCCTTTTCAATAGCTACTACACCGAGGTGTAGGGGAGTGCGCCACTCCTTTCCCTTGATTGCTCCACTTTACCCTTGATACGTACCTTATATTACTGAGGGTTAAGCAAGGAGGTATCAAGTACCATTTTAAAGTCTTTGGTATGAGGCGACTTGGGATTGAGCCAAGGTCTCCTGGACCATGGACGAACACTCTACCCACTTTACCAATGAGCCGGTTAATGTATTTAAATGTATAAAAAAAGATACACGGTTAGAATCCTCAAGTGATCTAGAATTCAAGACGCCAGGAAGAACTCAGATGTGTTGAATACTAGCTCACCTGATGATCGAATGCGAGATATACTGAGTCATGAGTTTTTATCTTGATTCATGGGTTTTTTTGAATATTTGAAATATGTTGCCCAGTCGGCTGGGACTTTTGATAACACCAACTGCTTCTCTGTTGAGGGTTAAACCCCCTCCCCAACATCGAGTGTTCTAAACAATATGATGGTGAGGCTCCAGTAATGCTTTTGGGAATGAAGAGTACCCCTTCATTGCCATCGCTCTCAAATCCACTCAGGTCTGGAGTGGTAGCACCTGATACAGTCCCAAATTGAACTAAACTGTATGCTTATGCTAAATTGAATTGTTTGAAATAGAACTGTTTTGACATTTTACTATGTCCTATCTATGGGCCAATTTCACCTACCTAGGAAGCAGTGTCTCATCAACTGAAAAAGACATCGACACACGGCTAACGAAGGCATGGACAGCTATCGATAAGCTATCGGTCATATGGAAATCAGACCTGACCGATAAAATGAAACGCAGTTTCTTCCAGGCAGCGGTCGTGCCGATACTGCTGTATGGATACACCACCTGGACGCTAACAAAACGGCTCGAAAAGAAGCTAGACGGCAACTACACAAGGATGTTGCGAGCAATATTGAACAAGTCCTGGTGGCAACACCCCACAAAGCACCAACTATACGGCCACCTGCCTCCCATCACGAAAACTATCCAAGTTAGACGAACCAGGCACGCAGGACACTGCTGGAGGAGCAGAGACGAGCTCATAAGTGAGGTACTCCTATGGACCCCCACTTATGGACGAGCAAAAGCGGGACGACCAGCTCGAACATACATACAGCAGCTATGTGAAGATATGAGATGTAGTCCAGAAGACCTGTCGGAGGCGATGAATGATAGGGAAAAGTGGCGAGAGAGGGTCAGGATATCCGTGCGGGCGGCACGACTTGATGATGACGATTTATGGATCAAATAGAGCTAATCTGCCTACGTATGTTTAACTGATCTGTTTGAAATAGAACTGTTTTGACATTTGACTATGTGTAAACACAAAAAAGTATACTTATACTAAACTGAATTATTTGAAATTTAATTCAGCGTTAAATGACTCAAAAAGGGTTGATACACCGTAAAACAAAGCAATCAAACCAACCAAACCTTAAAACATATCATGATAGTGCTCTGCAAGATGTTTTTAACGTTATGTTCATATCAAATTCATCATATATATATATATATATATATATATATATGAGGTATTTTTATGATTATGAATATTTTACAGTTGGCTGCTTCAACACAACTGGATATTATTATCCGAAGTGCCTTCCGGAGAAAAAAATAAAATAAAAATATTTTCTCCTCTTAAAATGAAATAAGGAAAAGCAATCCTCCAAGAAAGAAATATCAAAGTAGGAACGATGCCAGCATTTCTTACGGTTGTGTCTATCCGTTGCAGGCTCACTCCTTACAGCATTTTCTCTGCTGTCTAATCTCAGTTGAACGGGTACAAGTTCACTATTTTTTCTCTACCCTGCCTTATTGATGGTAGATTATGTCTTAGTTGCCGTCACAGTACAGGAGAAATCAGTTAAATATCTCCCCGCTAGTCTCCCTGACTTTACGACGAGCAAGATTGGCTTCGAGTTAGCAATATTGTCCTAACTCTCGACCACCTGCACGTTTCAGAGAGTTAGGTTTGCGCATGCGTGTATAAAATGGCACGTGCCCTAGAATCCGTCACAACTTTCTTAAAAACAACCCAAAAAAGATTTGGATAGGAAATTGGAGGCGGAGAAGAAGATAGTGTATTATATAATTCTGTCTTAGCTTATCGCCCGCTGGCAATATGGGTGTGTGAATCGACAAGACGACCGAACCCAAACTTTGCGAGCAAAAAGTGTTTTGCCTTGATTTAAATACGGCGCAGGACATTTTTTTTCTTCGTTTTTCCGAACTATCCAAATGCTATTAACGGTTCCTGACAGGTGGGCCGACATTTTTCTTTTTTTCAAAATATATCACACTTTCAACATGGTTTGGTTTAGTTTGGTTGGTTTGGGTTTTATGGCATATCAACCATTGTAGGATATTTAATGCCAAATGCATTTTATACATATAAACAGCTCTATTTTAAACAATTTAGTTTAGCATAAGTACGCAGTTTCAATGTAAAAACAGTTCTATTTCAAACAATTCAGTTTAACATAAGTACACTTTTTAGTTCTATTTAACCCATAGATATGACCCTATTAGACGCAACCACTCCAACCAAAGTGGACCTGGGAGTTATGGTAATGAAGGAGAACTCTGAATTCCCCAAAGCTCTAGCATTACTGAAGCCTCATCATCAGAATGTTTAGTGTCATGTCGAGGAAACTCGTTGGGAGGTCTTACCCCTTAACAGAGAAGCAGTCGATATGTACTGCAGTCCCGGCCGACTTGGCCCCTTTTCAACTCGTTGTCTTTTTCAGAGAAAATATTGTGTACTGTATATAAGCTTTTGTATCTCTCCGTGCACATATTCAGATGCAATAATGCATATACCTATTGGTGCAAGTGCATCTACATGCACTTATGCTCGATGAGTAAGTAAAATTTTCATTATTATAAGCGGCCGTTTCCTAAGGCAGCAACCGCCCCCTTGTCTAAAAGGAGTAAAGTCTTGGTTTATTACGGAGTGCTTAAGGCGCCCTTAAAAGGAACTAAGTAATTTCTGTCCCCACCACTCGGGAGTCTCAGTTCCTCCGGGATATCTGGTGTGGGGTGTCCTCGTGGTGTAATGGTTACAGCGATGGACTGCAGAATCGTAGAAAGCGAGTTCGAACTCCATTCGCGCTATTACGTTCACTTTCGGGCAAATACCCTTGGGAAAGATATGAATCCCCTTATACTCCCAGCTATGGATTAAATAGTACCACTACTGTTCTGCTAGGAGAATAGCTTTGGCATTAAATAACCTACAAAGGTTGATATGCCATTAAACAAAGAAACCAACCATCTTGGATATCTCCCACAATAAGCTTTGAGTTACATTATGCGTATAGGCATAGAAACTCAATAGATACAACAACTCAGGGTGAAATTCAAACTGGGAGTAATGGCCATGAAGAAATGATTCTGGGCTTCGGACTTGACTCTCACCACAGGATTCTTTATAGCACCGTACCCAGAACACTCTTTTGGCGGGTGAGGGATTAATTCCAAGATGCGACTGCAGTCGGAATATCCTCAACTCCTCCGGCAGGGGAGTATTTGAAAAATATTTCCTGACACTTTAGTAATCAATTCGAGATAAAATCTTCTCTCCGGCAGTGGTTTTCAACTTTTTTTTTTATAGGATGGAAAGTCAACTTTAAAATTTTGCGGTTTTAATAAACCTTCATCAAGACTTAAAGATGGTGAAAAATGTTGCTTGAACAACGATGAATGTATTATCAAAATAACGGGAGAAGAGAAAATATATATATATATATATATATATATATATATATATATATATAAAGAGACACATATAACCGTTCAACTAGCGTTCTATTTTTTTATTTATACTATCACGTGGTTAGCAAAAGCAATTATGTTTAAAATGTAGGCGGATTTCTGGGAGATACAAACTGTCAAGATTTGAGAAAAGAAACACATTTTAAATAGTTACAAATATATTCCATCCTGAGTTAATATTTTCCGTATATCTCATAATTTCCATGCTTTCTATTCTTCTTTTTGTTCTTTCTTTCTTTTCTTCCTTCTGACTCGAAATCTTTCTCGTTAAACAACGTACATAAATTCTATACAATATTCCTAATAAGTCAAATGACGTAATTTAAACATCAAACGCTGATTCGCCAGTTAAACGGCCAACTTTTTCTTACTATACATATTTTCCCCTAGGTTTTTGAATTTCACATTTCTAAACATCCATCGTTAACTTAAAATTATTAATATCACTCCTCATGGTCCTGATGATGGTTTAGTAGAACCGAAACGCTATAGTGTTGACCCGTTAATAAATCATTCATTCCACTTGGATCGTTGTTATCAGTTTTTCTACATATATATATATATATATATATATATATATATATATATATGTATAACATTTTATATCTTATTAAATATGATATATATATACATACCATATATATATATATATATGTAGGTCATATTATATATATATATATATATATATATATATATATATATATATATATAATTTGCTAACAGTGACGAATCACCGCGTCGTATAGTCCACAGATGTTGGACATTGTCACTTTCTTGTCTATGCAATCATCTGCAATGAGATCATAAACCGACTTTTACCAAACCTCATTGACTTTATCCAAATCATCTTAATTTATATATTCATAGATATATATTGTCATCCACAGACGGACTCTTTCATTGAATATGCATATTATATTAGGATAAGTGCTCGGATCAAAACCCGGCTGATTTTAAGTCAGTCGGATATCTTAATTCAGAGCTAATGTCATTCTTAGCATAAATGAAGCAATTCTTATATATATCTTTTTACATATAAGTTATCGGCAACCTGGAATGCTCAATTCTTGAGAAGAGCTATTGCATTTTATATTGTCATCCACAGACAGCAGAATATTTTGAATTAAAAACAGATATCATTAGGTATTATTTATTTCTAATCCTTACAGCATTTAAAAATCTGTGATAAAAAAAGATTGAAAATTTCGTAGACTCAAAATAAATGCACTTTTTATCTATACTTATACAATTATATTATTTTTTATGAATAATACCTAATAATATTCGTTTTTCTTCTATACATTTTAATACTCATCATCCCCATTGGAGCCTGTTGGCAGCACAGATTTCCTTGAGATTCACTTTCTCTCTCACTCTCGCTCTCGCGCTCTCTCTCTCTCTCTCTCACACACACACACACACAATATCTCTTCATATTGGCCATATATCTGTGTAAATCCTGTTGACAGCGTCCAGTATACGATCAGAATGTTACTTTTTGCTGGTCGGCTTACACGATGTGTGCATGGGTTGGAGTTCATTGGAGAGAACGTTACTTCTGAGTTCGTACCTACTTCATCGGAAATGTCGAACATGTCTTGAACGTCTTATTTGGATGATTTTGTGAGATGGGGGGTAAGTGACCGTAAAGCTGCTGTTTCGTTGGGTGTTGCTTCCTAAATTTGTTCAAAACAGCATATATATATATACAAAGACAGAGAGACAGAGAGACAGAGAGGTGTTAGCGTATATATATATATATACATATATATGTATACATTTAAATATAGATATAAGAATATATATATATATATATACTTTACGTATACATACGTATACATTTAAGTATATATATATATATATATATATACTTAAATGTATACGTATGCATATATATATATATATATACTTATGAAATGCAAGAGCTTTGGGGAATGAGGAGTACCCCTTCATTGCCATCACTCCCAAGTCCACTCTGGCCCGGTGTGGTAGCACCAGATAATGTTCAATCTATGGGTTAAATAGAACTCAAATGTGGACTGATACTAAACCGAATTGCTTGAAATAGAACTGTTTTGATATGATATAGAAATTTTTTATCTATTAAAATGTACTTACATTTAAACTGCCTGCTTATGCTAAACTGAATTGTTTGAAATGGAACTGTTTTGACATTTTAACTACGTAATTTTGCTTAACTGAATTGTTTAAACAGAACTGTTTTGACATTTAACTATGAGTAAATAAAAACTATACTTAAACTAAACTGAATTGTTAGAAATAGAATTGTTTATATGTATAAAAATGGATTTGGCATTATAAACTTACAATGGTTGATATGCCATAAAACCAAATCAAACCAAACGAAACCAAACCTGCTATTTAGTAAATTTATTGTTCCCTTTGTGACTCCTCAATATATGTTTGAGTGGCATCATTGTTATGACAATAATAGTGGCGTGAGTGAATCTCTCTGGAAGATGACTCTTTGTATTTTTACCTATGATGTAGAATGCAGAATTAGTAGGAGAAGGACAAATCCCTGCAAAGGTAAGACTACAAGAGTCATCTTTTCACACTAGCACCAGCTGATGGTTTCTCACTGGAGTTTGAGTGACAGCAAGTCTTCCCGAGTCTCCAGGACTCTTCTCAGTATTCTGGCCGATCTCAATATTGTTGTAGTTTAGATAGTCTCTATTCGTCCTCTTATTTCCATGTCCTCCAGTCCCTTTATTAATCCTGTGGTAACTGTACCAAAGCACCAATTACAATTGGTATCACCGTCAAGTTCATGTTCCACAGATTTTTTCAATTCCCAAGCAAGGTCTCGGTACTTATCCTTCATTTCACTTTCTTTCAATTTTACTCTGTGGTCAGCTGGGACTACAAAATCCACAATTCGGCAAGTTTTATTTGTTTTTGATGGTGTTAATTAATATTATAAGGTCTGGTCTTCGAGCCGAGATTAGGTGATCTGTTTTTATTTCAAAATTCCAGAGAATTTTGTGAGTCATTCTCCAGGACAGATACTGGATTGTGTACGTACCATTTATTCGTAGGGCTAAACTTCAATTTCTTGCACAATCCCTAGTAGATCACCTTGTCCACCCAGTCGTGTCTAGTCTTATATTCTTTCTGTATTAATTTGTTGCATTCGATTCTAATATGATAGATCGTTTCGTTTCTATCACCACATAACCAACATCTGTTTTTTCGTTGCGTCTTATCTATTCTTGCTTTTATATTATTATATACTCTTTTAGAGTTTTTCGCATCAGCGTTAACTGATGGTTTTACACTGGAGTTTGAGTGACAGCAAGTCTCCTCAAGTCTCTAGGACTCGTCTCAGGATTCTGGCCATTCTTAGCAATGCTGTCGTTTGGATAGTCTCTACCCGTCCGCCAACTTCCAAGTCCTCCAGGCCTTTTAATAATCCTTTAGTTATTGTGCCTAACGCATTAATCACAATTGGCACAATCGTTACTTTCATGTTCCACAGCTTTTTCAATTCTCTAGCAAGGTCGAGGTACTTATCTTTCTTTTCACTTTCCTTCAGAATTTATTATTATTATTATTATTATAAGTGATATTGGTATCATTCACTTTTGAGAGTTTTCCACACCAGCGGCTGAAAACGGGTTTTCCAACGGAGTCTTAGTGACAACAAGTCTCATCAAGTCTCCCGGATGTGTCAATCATTACATTGGTGTTTTGTTGCAACATAATCCATTCCTCCCCATCAGAGGCAAAACGGCATCAACTTTGTGTTTCTTCAAGTCATACACCAAGATCTCTTTGACTTGAAACTGAAATTTGTCATAAGAAAATCTAAATAAAAGAGCGACAGTCTGTAGCAGAGGAGGCACAAGTTAACAGACGTTATCAGAGGACATAGATGTTCTAACATCTTCCTTCCTGAATGAAGTAACAAGTTCAATAATCGATATTCTTTTATGCGCATCTCTTGCCTGCGTCAACTTTTTGTATTTATTTTAAACTGATTTATTCATCAACTTGGTATATTTTATCACTTTTCAACAATGTCTATTTTATTAAATAAATTGCTATGACTTGATAGAATCGTTCAATCTTTTTGTCCTTCGCTTACTGTAATTAATAATAATATTTAGTATGCAAAGAAAGTTAGTATCAAAAGGAAAGAAAGGGTTAGAAGGGTAAAAAAAATAGATGAGAGGAAACGAAAAGGAGCAGAGTAAAATAGTACAGGTTTGAAAGAAAGAAAGAAAGAAAGAAAGAAAGAAAGAAAGAAATACTGTCAAAAGGAGAGAACGAGTAAGAATTGAAAAAAGAAAAAGAAAAGAAAGAATGAAATGGAAAGGAAAGAGATTGATGAAAAATAGTAAAAGGCATAAATAAACGGGAAAGTATATATAGAGAGAAAGAAAGAAAGAAAGAAAGAAAGAAAGAAAGAAAGAGTGAGAAGGAAAAAGTTATTTTTAAAAGGAAGAAATAAAGATAGGCGTAAGAGGAAACTTGGTTGGTTGGTTGGTTGGTTAGATTTTATGGCATATCAACTTTAGTAGGTTATTCATCGCCAAATCCATTTTTATACAATTAAACAGTTCTATTTCAAACAATTCAGTTTAGCATTAGTACACAGTTTAATTGTCAAAAACATTTCTATTTCAAGCTATTCAGTTTAGTCAAACAGTTCTAATTCAAACAATTCAGTTCAGTATAAGTATAGTTTTCTTCCACACACAGTTAAATATCAAGACAGTTCAGTTTAGAGTAATTACAGTTTCAATATCAGAAACAGTTCTATTTCAAACAATTAAGTTTTGCATAAGTACGCGGGTTGGTTCTATTTGACCCAAAAATTGGAGTCTATCAGGTGCTACCATTCTGGGCCAGAGTGGACCTGGGAGTGATGGCCATGAAGGCGTACTCTGCATTCCCCAAAGCTCATGCATTACTTGAACCTCAGATTGTTGATTATCATATCCAGGACACTCGTTGCAGAGGTGCAGTCGATGCCAACTGTGCAATGCACCAAAAGAAATAAAAAAAGAGGTCAGATGAAAAAGAAAGAAACATGAATCCAAAAAAAATAAAAGAAAAGAAAGAAAGAAAAAAAGAATGCAAAGGAAAAAAAAGCTAAAAGAAATAATGTAAGAAGTATAAAGAACTGGATCCTCACCATCGGATGAAGTTTTGCATTCTACCAAGGACACGCCTTATTTGTTAGAAGGGATCTAACCCATCAGTAGAAATCAAGTCGGCGTGTTTTATGCCACCACAGAAAGAAAGAAAGAAAGAAAGAAAGAAAGACAACTAAAGAAGTGAGATAAAAAAGAAACAAAGAGAAAGGTGAAAGAGAGAATGAGAGAAAAAAGAAAATATAAAATGAAAGTAAGAAGATAAAAAAAAAACCGGAAGGAAGCAAAGAAAGAAAGAAATAACAATTTTTTTAAGAGAATGATTCTTACCAGATTTCTCACCCACTTCTTTATCATTCATTTTGGCATATCAGTGATGAGACATTCTCTTCACACATCTAGGAATAGGTATAAGTTTAGTGTAATGCCGTTATTAGATGTAAATGAACATCAACAGTTTTGCTGAAATTCGAATGGCCAAGTCGGCTTGGGCAGCCGAATACACCTACTGCATCGAGTGTCCTAGATATGACATTAAACTATCTGATAGTGAGGTTCCAGTAATGCTGGATCTTTTGGATATGCGGAGTACCCACTGATTCCCTTTCCTCCCATGTCCACTCTAGCCCGGAATGGTAGCACTTGATGGGTCAAATAGAAGTGTTTGACATTTAAGCTGAGTGCAAACAAATGACTTATGCTAAACTGAATTGTTAGAAATAGAACTGTTTGATCATTTAACTGTGTATAAGCAAATGACTGATGTTTAATTGGTTGGTTAGTGACACATAGCAAAACTGGGAAACATTTAACTCCGTTGACATGCTAAACTGAATTGTTTGAAAAAGAACTGTTTTTGACATCTAAATTGTGCTCTTATCTTAAACTGAATTGCTTGAAATAGAACTGTTTGTATATATATATATATATATATATATATATATATATATATATATGAATTTGGCATTAAATACCTACAATGGTTGATGTGCTATAAAACCAAACCAAACCAAATCATGTATAATTATCCATTATTGTAAGTTGTTTAACGCCAAATCTTCTTTATATATATATATATCAAATATATATGATTTGATTTGGTGGGGTTTTATGGCGTATCAACCATAGTTGGTTATTTAGAGCCAAATCATTTTTATACATATGTAGCAAATACATATGATTTAGTTGGGTTTTATGGCATATCAACCATTGTAGGTTATTTAATGTCAAATCCTCTTTATACATATATATTAAATATATATGATTTGGTTTGGTTTATGGCATATCAAACATTGTAGGTTATTTAATGTTAAATCCTCTTCATACATGTATATTAGATATATATGATTTGATTTGGTTTGGTTTGGTTTTATGGCATATCAACCATTGTAGGTTATTTAATGACAAATCCTCTTTATATATATACATTAGATATATATGATTTGGTTTGGCTTGGTTTATGGCATATCAACCATTGTAGGTTATTTAATGTCAAATCCTCTTCATACATATAAGTAAAGTTGGCGACCATAGTCGAGGGTAACCCGAAGGCTCTTTTTTCGATAGTTACTACACGAAGGTGTTGGGGAGGGCGCTACTCCTTTACCTGGATTTCTCCACTTTACCCTTGATCTGCGCCTTATAATGCTGAGTGTTTAGCAAAGAGGCATCAAGTACCATTTTAAAAGTTTTTGGTATGACTCGACCTGGGATTGAACCCAAGTTTCTCAGGCCATTGGCGAACACTCTAACCATTAGTTATTTAATACCGAATCCTCTTTATACATATATATTAAATATATATGATTTGGTTTGGTTGGGTTTTGTGACATAAACCTATTTTGTTGGTAACATTTTTAAACGAGCCTGAACCCATTCTTTTTTGCACACAGTTTAATGGTTTCATGTATTTCTGTCGAACACATTTCAATTTACTATTATTTCTTTGCACAAAGTTAAACCGTTTTAATTATTGCTATGAAACAGTAACAATGTAACATCAGTCATTAATTTTCACACATTTAAATGGATATAGTCGACATGTAAGAGATTAGTGTGAGCTCTCGGCTTTTAGCTTTTTGCGAAGCCCCGGAGCCTGTTCTGGACTTCGGTCCGTAGCGTGGCTCTGCAAAAGGAACAATGGCTGACTTGGGGCCTTTAATTAGGCACCTAGTTTCGACTAGGCTACCTTCGGGTGGGCGAGCTGCATTTTTGTCTCCTTTGTCCCCCTTGTACGGCACAAGACCAAGCGTCTAGTTTAAGCCGTAAAACTGGCATACGTGCCCGGACCCACATTTGGGTTCGTGAAACTGCTTGCCTCATCAGGCTCACATTGCACTAAGTGAGCCGATGAGCAGCACAGACAAGCAGGGTTCGAGTCTCGGCTCGTTCCCGACATCCCCTCCCCTTTATCCCCACTTTAATTGGCCTTCGGGCTTTTGACCTTGTGTCAAGTCGTGTCTGGTGGGAGGCAGCGACAAATACTCGGCTTTTAGCTTTTTGCGAAGCCCCGGAGCCTGTTCTGGACTTCGGTCCGGAGCGTGGCTCTGCAAAAGGAACAATGGCAGACTTGGGGCCTTTTATTAGGCACCTAGTTTCGACTAGGCTACCTTCGGGTGGGCGAGCTGCATTTTTGTCTCCTTTGTCACCCTTGTACGGCACTAGACCATGCGTCTAGTTTAAGCCTTAAAACTGGCATACGTGCCCGGACCCACATTTGGGTTCGTGAAACTGCTTGCCTCATCAGGCTCACATTGCACTAAGTGAGCCGTTGAGCAGCATTGACCAGCAGGGTTCGAGTCTCGATTCGTTCCCGACCTCCCCTTTATCCCCACTTTAATCGGCCTTCAAGTCGTGTCTGGTGGGAGGCAGCGACAAATAAACGACATGTAAGAGATTATTTTTTCGGTAATTTCATTCTTAAATGAGTTACAACTAATTTGTTTGCATAACAGTTTGGTTTGGTTTCTTTGTTTAATGGCATATCAACTCTTTGTAGGTTATTTAATACCAAAGCCATTCTCCTAGAAGAACAGTAGAGGTACTATTTAACCCATATCTGGGAGGATAACGGGGTTCATACCTTTCCCAAGGGTATTTGCCCGAAAGTGAACGTAATAGCGCGACTGGAGTACGAACTCGCTTACAACGATTCCGCAGTCCATCGTTTTAACCATTACACCACGAGGACACCCCCTTGCATACTAGTATTCCTATCGTTTCTATACAGTTAAATAGTTTCAATTATTGCTATTTAACACTTATATTCTATTAATCATTTGTTTGTACACAGTGAAGTGGTTACAAGTATTACCAATTATTGCCAAGTTAGCTCGGGCTGTAGAATACACCGGCTGATTTTCTGCAAAGGAGTAATACTTCCCACCACAACGAGTGTGCTAAGTATGACACTAAACAATCTGATGGTGAGCTTCCAGTAATGCCGGAGCTTTAAGGAACGCAGAGTACCCCTTCATTGTCATCGCTTCCAGGGCCACTCTGGACCGGAATGGTAGCACCTGATAGGTTCCTATCTATGGGTCAAATAGAACTAAACTGTGTACTTATGCTAAGGTGAAATGCTTGAAATAGAACTGTTTTGACATCTAAACAGCGTACTTATGTTAAACTGAATTATCTGAAATAAAACTGTTTTGACATCTAAACAGCAAACTTATGCTAAACTAAATTACCTGAAATAAAACTGTTTTTACATTTAATTCTGTGTATTCCCCTGTCGGCTGCTGCAAGAGAATATACCGACTGCTTCTCTGCAGAGGGGTTAGACCTTTTCAACGAATATCCTGGATATGATACAAAACAATCAGATAGTGAGGTTCCAGTAATGTCGAAGCTTTGGGGAATGTGGAGTATCACTTCATTACCATTGCTCCCAGGTTCACTTTGGTCCGGAATTGTAGCACCTGTTAGGTTCCTATCTATGGGACAAATAGAACTAAACTGCATACTTATGCTAAACTGAACGGTTTGAAATAGAACTGTTTTGACATCTAAACTGCGTACTTATGCTAAACTCTTATGGACCCCTACATATGGCCGAGCAAAAGCAGGACGACCAGCACGAACATACATTCAGCAACTATGTGAGGATACGGGATATAGTCCAGAAGACCTGCCAGAGGCAATGAACGATAGGGAAAAGTGGCAAGAGAGGGTCAGGGATATCTGTGTTACCAGCACGACATGATGATGATGTTGATATTAAACTCTGTGTATTCCCCCAGTCAGCTGGAGCTGTAGAATACACCGAATGCATCTCTGCGAGGGGTAAGACCTCCAACCCCAAATGAGTGTCCTTGACATGACACTGAAAAATCTGATGGTGAGGTTCCAGTAATGCTGCAGCTTTGGGGAATGAAGAGCATCACTTTAGTGCCCCCACTCCCAGGTCTGTTCTGGCCCGAAGTAGTAACACCTGATAAGGTCCTATCTATGGGTCAAATAATACTAAACAGTGTACTTATACTAAACTGAATTGTTTGAGATAGAACTGTTTTGACATTTTAACTGCGTACTTATGCTAAACTGAATTGTTTGAAATAAAAATGCTAATTGTTTGAGATAGAATTGTTCTTTTGACATTGCAACTGTTCAATAGAACTATTTTAACATTTAAACTGTGTAGTTATGCTAAACTGAATTGTTTGAATTAGAACTGTTTTGACATTTAATTGTGTGTAAGCAAAAATCTGTACCCATACTAAACTGAATTATTTGAAACCTTTATCAAAATTACTCAATTCGGCGTTAAATGACTCAAAAAGGGTTGATATGCTGTAAAACAAAACCAACCAACCAACACGAGGCCTTCATGTCGGATTTTTTTGTAATTTACTAAGCTTTTTGCTTATATGTGGTACAAGACGGTATGAATAGGGTAGCCAATGACACTCGAACTCACTCATGAAGGTTTACTAGTCTAGCTTGCTAACCAGTACATGACCCAATTTAGGATTTTTTTAACAATGGGACAAAAGAAATAAATTTGAAATCGCTTATTTAAGGCAATAACACTTTCAAATCGAAGGAGGGGTGATTAGAGAAAGGGTCATTATCCTCACAATTTGAAACAATCAAGTAAGTCAAATAATTTTTACTAAATACTTTACACCCCCCTACAATTTTTGTTAATTGGCATACTCCACCATACCAGGTTGTTTTGCCACAGAAAAGAAAATGAAAGAGAAAAAAAAAACATTTATAAATATCTTTAAGACATTCTTTGATACCCCCCCTTGGCGATGACTATTTTTTTTTTAAATTAATTCTATGACAGCCTATGGTAAGTCTTAAAAATTTTCTAAGCTTTTAAAAAATGCCTTTTTGTACAAGAACGAATATTCCTATGGCTAAATCTCTGAAGAATTCCCGATTAAGAATTTTATCGCAGAAAGTCGGCCTTAAATCAATTTTTCTATGGAATAATCAATCTATAGAGCTTCCGTCTTCTCTTCTGGTATCCGGCAGTCTCGCGAGATCCTGGCTCAAAGCTTGCATTTTGACACCTTAATTTTATCAGCTGGGCTTAGAATACGCAGACTACTGCTGAAGGATATGGCTCCACAAAAAAGCGTCTTGGATAGGACTGTAAGCTGTATCCAGGTTCTAATATTAAATCTCTGGCGAGTAAGGTACGAACATTTCATTGCCATTACTCTCAGGTTTACTCTAACTTGGTGTGGTCGCAATTGTTAAGCTTCGATTCATGGATGAATAGATCTTATTTCGACAGGAACACTCGAAATCGTATAACTGCAACTCATTTGTATTAAGAGTAGTTTCTTGAAGCTAATTTGTTTTTTCTAGGATTATAATTAGTCACTTAAAACCATGTAATAGGGCACCAAGCAGCGTAATGGTTAGCAAGCGAGACTCGCAAACCTTCATGAGTAAATTCAAGTCTCATTGCGTGCTTCATTCATGCAGCCTTTTGGCACATCTAATAAAAAGCTTAGTAAATTATTTGAAAAATGTAACTGTAATAAAAAAGCTACTTGAAAACAAGTTTTTTTTTTTTTTGTTTTTTTTTTTCTTTAGAAATAAATAATACTTGAAGCCATGCGTAAACGTGCTGTTCATTTGTGTTTGGAATAGTACATTCTATGTATCCAAATGAACTTGACTTAAAACTATGACCGCAATGCAACGTTGAAAATACGCTATTTACGAATAACTCGGTTTAGCAATAAGTCTTTCATGTTTGTGGCATAAAAAGGGACCAAAGATATTTGGTTTGACAGTGTTGCATGAAAGAGTGACACTTATTGCTGCAACAGGTCTCTACTGTTTTCATCGATGTCAAATGGAAGGACAAAATGCTAAAAAAAAAAGTGACATAAGTTCCATTATAAGTTACCGAGATGAGGTTGAACACTCGTTTAAACTTTCTTTAGGTACTACAGCTGGCAAGGAATTATACGTTTTATTTTTTTCTCGACCCAATCCCCCTCTAGGAGTTTACACGTAACCTGCTGTATTTGTCCCTAAAAGAACTAATTCACCGCTAGCTGGGGAACAGATGGATTCATGCCTTTCTCAATGGTATTAGTACGTTGCTTCCTCCTTGTGTTCATACAGAAGTGACCAACTATGAGCAATTAATTCTGCAATAATATGCAAACAAAACTATAAGATTGATATCTAGATAAAAGCAAATTTCAGTCATCTGTATTTTTAAAAAAATTGAATTAAAACCCAGATTTGTCTTTAACTACATACAATTCACCTGCCCAGACGGCTGAGGCTGTAGAATACATCGACTGCCTCTTTCCAGACAGGTAAGACCCCACCCAAACGAGTGTCCTGTATATGACACTTAATAATCTGATAGTGAGGTTCCATTAATGCTGGAGCTTTGGGGAATGCGGAGCACCCCTTCATTGCCATAGCTCACAGGTCCACTCGGGCCGGGGTAGTAGCACCTGATAGGTTCCTATCTATGAGTCAAATAGAACTAACCTGCGTATTTGTGCAAAACTGAATTGCTTGAAAGAGTACTGTTTGACTAAATTGAATAGCTTGAAATAAAGTGTTGACGATTAAACTGTACTTATGCTAAACTGAGTTGTTTGAAAAATGTCCATTTGTATAAAAATTGATTTGGCCTTAAATAACAAAGTTTGATATGCCATAAACCCAAACAAACAGTTCACATATTGGCAATATTTTCTCCCCCCCCTTACAAAGATTAAGATGTCGATTTATGGCGGAAAGGTAATTTCTGGAAGTCAAGTGTTCAATAAAATGTATCGAGCAAATACAGAACCTCAGTTGTTGAACATGGTACATTCCGAAATTATATTCGACCAATTTGTTCAAAAACTGAACAATGCTAACTAATGTTGCTAGGTTCGTCTCGGCCAGCCATTCGGCAGTGTTTGTTTTGCCTAAGCAATCATCCAGGAGCGAACTGTTTTAATCGGTTCGACTAGTGAGTTCAAACTCTGAACATATGTTCGATCACAGAGGCATTTTTTACTTAAATCTTTTGGTCGAACTCTGAATTATTCGTTAACGGAGGTTCCGCTGCAACAGAAAATATTACCCCCCTCCCACCGTCCCAAAGACCTTCACTTTTACGGAGGTCTGCTAATCGGATATTAAGGAAATTAAGGGTTTATTCATAAATAAATGAACTTTTGAGAAATTTTAAAGAAAGTATTGGTAATATCAAAATCTGGCAACCACTCCACTTAGCTTACTTTTATGAAAGTTTCAATCATTTGCTTTATTTTTTTTTAATAAACATCCCGACTAAATAAAATTTGCTGACAGTGTTCATATTTTTACAGTAAAGAAAAAAACTGATTTAGTTCAAGCCAATGAAAATCAGCGTTTGATAAAAATGAACAAAAAAACCCAATTCTTATTTCAGACGTATTAATCCGTGTTTAAAATGATAAAAAATCTTAAATATAAAGTTTTCATTTTTCTGCCCAACTTTGGGTCACCATCAGAGGAGGATGTATTACAAGAGTGTAACTTTGTATGATCATTACTACTTTGTAAGAATGAGCGTTTGTACTGTTTTATTGAGTAGCGTTTGCTTTTCGAATTTGTTTCTATAAATTGCGTTAGTAGCTAAAGACATTTAAGTACATAAGCATTGGTTTTAAAATTGATTCTATTAAGTTTGGGTTGTATGTTCCTAAAATGTAATGCTTCGAGAATCTGTAGTTTTTGCTTATTTTGTTTTAATATTGTTTTCGATAAGAATTTTCCGTGATTCGGTTGTTGGGCATGAATGTTTTCAAATGCTGTGCTATGAAACTGGTATCAAAAAGGTGCATTTTAAGTCTTCTCGATAAGGTAGTTGAGGTTAAACCAACATAGATTTTCAGAGATACAATCTTCTAAAGGACATTAAAATTGATATATAACGTTGGTTTTTGGCAAAACTCCAAACGAGAGAGGAATTATTTTTAATGACCAAGTTGGACGTTTTAAATTTATTATAGTATATAAGTTTTATCTTATTAGGATCAGTGGGGAGTATGGTTCTTTGAATCAATGGTTTTAATATATTTTCACTTAATTTATTATTGTAGTGCATTTGGTTACGGTAAGAAGTTTGATGTTTGTTGACTGGGTGGAGTAGTAGTTTATTTTGTTGGTTAACATTTTTAACGTACGTTTAATTTGTTCAACAATATAGTTAGGAAACCCATTATTGATGAGAGCCCATTTTGTTTTCTACCTCTTCATAAAATATTTTGTGGGTGGAGACCAGTTTGGCACGGGACATCAGGTTATTAATAATTCCTTTTTATATCGGAAGGGGCATGCACTTTAAAAGTTGAGTAAAGTAGTTTGTGTTTTTGTTTTTTAGTAGAGGTAGTGAAGTTATTGTTAGTATCAATGAGAAGATCTAAAAAGGAAATTTTTGTTTAGTTTATGAGTAAAGTTAAGAACTGAATTTTTTTTTTTTTTTTTTTTTTTTTTTGTGGGAGAGTTGTCTTGTCTTTTGATTTCGTAAATATTATTAGCAAGAATAAGTATAAAATCAACCTATCTTTGGTATATTGGCTTTTTTTGGGGGGTTTTTTCTAATGCTATTGAATATTTCATTTTCGAGGTCGGATATGTAGAAATGTCTGAAGATCGGGCCCGGGACAAATCCCATAGATATCCAATCTGTCTGAACCTAAATATTAAAGTACTTGAGAAATAACTGATTATGGAAGGTTTATCAACCAATTCCCGCCGAATATAAGATCAATACGGCAATCCGAAAGGATTGACAAAAAATATAGACAAAAGTTATATATATATATATACCCCCATAGGGTTGAGTTCTCTAGCGAAGAAGTAATCGTGTTGCCATTAGCTTTCATTGCAAGCCTCTTCGTATTTGAATTGAGGTCTCCGCAGCCGTTGAACGGATGTATGTAAACAATAGTAATTGTGATTCATAACCGTTTAAAATTTACTTCGCAGCTAATGGCTGCTCGTGGCTGAATGGTTCGAAGCTTCGACTTGGCGTTTGAGTCAAACCGGGTTTCGATCCCAGCTATGGGTAGCAACTGTCTAGCCACACTGATGAGTTCTGATAGAACGAAACGTGTGTGTGTGTGTGTGTTTCACTAATGGCCAGGAAGATCTGGGTCCAGTCCCAAGTCTAGTCATACAAGGACTCAAAAAATAGAATGGAGTATCACCCTTCCCTACAACGCGGTGTAGTAGCTATTGAAAAGTGAGCCTTCGAGTCGCCTTTGACTACGGTCGCCAACTTATATAACCGTAGTTGAGAGCGAGCCGAAGTCTCCCTTTTCAGAAGCTACACCACCGAGGTGTGGTAGGATGCTACACGTTTCTATGGATTGCTTCACTTTACTCTTGATACGCACCTTTATAATGTTGCGTGTTAAGCAAGGTGGGTGTTAATTTTAAGTATGAATTGACTTAAGATTGGATTCTTGTCTCCCGGACAACTGGCGAACTCTTTACCCACGATAAAAACCGGCCAGTGAATTATATTTATTTTTCTCGATTGTTTATATCGAGAAAAATAAATATAATTCACTGGCCGGTTTTTATCGTGGGTAAAGAGTTCGCCAGTTGTCCGGGAGACAAGAATCCAATCTTAAGTCAATTAATGCTATCCCGCCTTGGTCCTTCAAAATTTTTGTCTTAGAGTGTTGATGTATTTTCGATTCCTCGATAAAGAAATTCCTGTCACTAAGTTCTATTTTTCAAAAGCCTTTCCAATGATTTAAAAAAAGTTACTGTTTCTCGCTTGTTATTTAGCATATAAAGAAAATAAGATTCTGAAACGTCACTTTACACTTCTGTACGTTACGTAACTTGGCACTCAGCCTGTCAAGTAGCATGCGTCTGGAACGGTGGAAGTAATATAACAACTTGACATTTGACTCTTGTTTACCAGAGAATAAATCCTCTTTTAAATGTCTTATTTTAAGCAAAGTTTCTTTTTACAAACCACTTAATTAAGCATTAATTCTTATTTAAATAGAATTTCATAGTTTTGAGTTAATTTCTGGATGAATTTTACAAGGAATATTTTCAGTTTTCCTTTTTTATCATTGAGGGTTTTCGGACTCCTGTCCTCATCGTCATTGTTATTTCCACAACGTTTCGGCCGATATGTCCTCTAGCATTCTTCAGGCGTTTTTCCTGCTGGACACATAGCGTAACGGTAATAGGCGTTGGTTCCCTAAGCTTCTAAGGAGACGGTCATCTGGAGGTTGCAGGTTCTATTCTGACTGCAGGCGAGTAACAATAGAGGAATACTTAACACTTGTACCTATTTATGGCTAATGGTATCAGACTAGGTGACCCTGTTGGATTCAATAGAGGACGTAGTTAGAAGTTCTGTGTAGGTTCCAGAGTTTTAAAATCAAGCTTCGTCTCAGAAATTTAGACAACTGTCATCCTCTCTGTAATCGTATTTGTCGGTAAAAAAATATCAGTATTTACAATCACATGGAAACAAGTTTCAAATTAGAAATACGTTCTTAGGGTTTTTTTTTTTGGTTTTTTTTTTTAACTAAATCCAGAAGCAAAGCTTAAACGTTGATATTCAAATTCTGCAACACATCTAGAAAGAAGTGAAGAAAAAAAACTTTCGTACAAATGCTGCCTATTCAAGAATGAAAATGTCTAAAACTGTCTACAGTCAATTCGGCCAGGCTATAGAATACGCCAGCTGCAGAGGAGAAGGACCAACCCATGAGTGTCCTATATGACACTAAACCACTTTATGAAGCCCTAATCCTGCCGTTTTGGAGAATGAAGTACCCTTTCATTGCCATTATTTCCAGGTACACACTGAGGTGGTAAGGCCTACAAGAGTCCCCATATAAGGGTCAAATGGAACTGTTTAATCATTTACTCTACGAGGAACCCTTTAACTGTGTGAAAGTAAATTCGTAATGTTAAATTAATATTAGTTTAAAATATTTCTTATAAATAACGTTTGTGTGAATAGGATCTGGCACCACTAACCTGCAGTAGTTGATATGCCATAAGTACAACTAAATGTCTGCGTACAACCACCAAAACGGGACGGGGTGTGCGTTAATTGTTAAATGCTTGAGATGCTCCGAAAAAGTAAATGTCAAAAAACCCAATCGATTTTACTTAATCCCCTTGAGGGGACTTGCAGCTTGCATTAAACTGGCCCTATCACAATTTGATTTCATAGTCGCATTCGTGACATCTCCCGGGTGGTTTTGTATAAAGATTGATCGTCTCGTTCCATGTGGCCTCTCTCAGCCGTACCATCTAAATGGGACAATTGTGCCTGAGGTTCCTTGAAATGTGAGTGCCGACGGAACTGATACATTCAGAATCGCTCCAAGATTTGTTTCCTGCGAATCCCATGAACACATTAAGCTAATTTTCTTATTCCAGCAGCGGTTATCCAGTCAGCTGGGGCTGTAGAATTCCCCGACTGCACCCCTGCAGAGGGGTAAGACCCCCCGCAATGAGTGTCCTGTTTTTGACAATAAATATTCTGATGGTGAGGTTCCAGTATAGCTGGAACTTTGGGGAATGCAGAGTACCTCTTCATTGCCATCGCTCCCAGATCCACTCTGGTGTGGTAGCACCTGATAGGGCCCTATCTATGGGTTGAATAGAACTAAACTGCGTACTTATGCTAAACTGAGTTGTCTGAATTAGAACTGTTTGACAAAACTGAATAGTTTGAAAGATAAATGTTTTTTGAAAAATTGTACTGGCATTTAAACCCCGTTCTTATGCTGAACTGAATTGTTTTAAATGGAACTGTTTTTAATTAAATTTCAAACAATTCAATTTTGCATAAGTACACAGTTCTATTTGACCCATAGATAGGATCCTATCAGGTGCTATCACTTAAGACCAGAGTGGATTTGAGAGCGATGGCAATGTAGGGGTACTCCTCATTCCCCCAAACTGCAGCATTACTGTAGCCTTATCAGATTGTCGTATTTATTTTAGGGTCATATCAGGACACTCGTTGGGAATGGTGTCTTACCTCGCTGTAGAGAAGCAGTTGGTATATTCTACATCCTGGGCAAAGAAAAGAATCAACGTTGATTGCCAACTCTTTCTTGTCTCGTACCCACATCCCTTTGTTCTGACCCAAAAGATAATTTCTTGATAATGACCTGTCTTTGGGGCTTAAAATAGTCTGACTGCATCCTCAGCTGTAGGGTAAGACACTCGCCCAAAAGAGACTCCTGGCTACAACACTAAACTATATCTGGTGCTGCAGCTCTAGTTTTCAAGCTTAGGGATGTGTGGAGTATCCCTTCATTATCATTACTTCCTGTTCTACCCTAAACCAATGCAGTAACGCCTGTTAGATTCCCAAGTATGGGTCAAAGATCTATTCGGAAAATATTAAAATTGGCTTGGTTAAATATCAAAACAGTTCTTTCAAACACTTCCGTTTAGCATAAGTACAGTTAAATTCTTAAACCCATCGATAGCACCCTATCAAGTGCTACCTCTTCGAGTCAGTGGCCCTGGGTACGATGGGAACGAAGGAGTACTACGCATTCCCCCCCCCAAAGACCTAGTATAGAATAATTAATACACTTCGCATTAAGAATACTCTGTGGGTAGCAGGAGTCATACCCGCTCAGCAGAAGGGTAATAACTATCCTACCGATCGTAAAAGGAGTATCCTGGATAAGGTTCCTGTTGTGAAAAGTATGGAGTCTCCCACCTTTTTATAGCCATTACTCTCATCCACTTTGACATGGAGTCGTAGAACTTGTTAGGATCTCATAGATGTTTTTAAAATTATTCGTTTCACGTATTCCAATTAATATTGCATAAGATATTAGTATCTATACTATATGATTGGGCAAAACAAATATTTGCCAAAGAATCAAATTTCTGTTTAAAAAAAGTAAAGTAATACGGACTTTAACCAATAAAGTAAGTAAAGTTGGTGACCGTTGTCGAGGGCGATCCGAAGGTTCTCTTTTTAATAGCTACTACACCGAGGTGTAGAGGAGGGCTCTACTCCTTTCCCTGGATTGCTCCACTTTACGCTCGATACGTACCTTTATATTGTAGAGTTAAGCGATGTATCAAGTACCAGTTTTAAAGTCTTTGGTATGACTAGACCTGGGACTGAACCCAGGTTTCCCGGACCATTGGCAACCATCTACCCACAAGACCAATGAGAATTACAGAAAATATTTACGAGATATTTCCGGAAAGTTCGGACACCTCTTGGAAAGATTAGTAACTACTTGAAAAGTTCACATCACAAATAAATTGGATACGCAAGTGTGAGAGGTAGTTACCTCACACCAGGAAAGATACGGCTTTTGGTTAATAAAGATTGTAAATAGATTGAAGGGAGCCTTTTAGAAGTTTCCCCTCCAAGAGGATTTCTTTGGTTATTGGTTCGGGTTATCGGAGGGTAATGTTCTCGATTTTCCAGTGGATTTTAGATTGTTATCGTATCTCATAATTCTTAAACGTAAGCATGAAAGGTAAGCATGTAAGCAAAATTAGCACTGGAATTTTACGGATATTCTATTCTCGTTTAGAGTAATAAAACATTTGTTGCTGGAAAGCTCTGAATACAACTAAGGATTATATGAAAATGTTGCATCATGATCTTGCATTGCCACGATGTAACGGAAAACGGTTTTTGGGTTCTTGTAAGATAATGCTGGATTACTCTTGGTTATTAATATTTTCTCTTTGAAACGACACCTGACGCCATCTGACGAAGGCTTTTGTTGACTGCACAACTGTTTTTTGTTTTTTTTTTGTTTTTGTTTTTTCTTTGCAGCTAGTGGTATGTGCGCGTGCATTCAAGTATATTTTTTGCACAAGATGTAATCGTTGAAATTATCGGTACTTTACCTTTTGTATTTTCTTTTATATAGAATTTAAAACTTGAATCGTAATGGCACTTACGCTTACTATCAAGACATACCTGTACCTATTCTGCATCATTGCCCAGTCGGCTGTGGCTGTAGAATATACCGACTGCTTCTCTGCAGAGGGGTAAGACTCCCCCACCACTAACGAGTGTCCTGTATATGACGCTAAACGATCTGATGGTGAGGTTCCAGCAGTGCTGGAGCTTTGGGGAATGTGGAGTACCCCTTCATTACCATCGCTCCCAGGTCCACTCTGGCCCGGAGTGGTAGCACCTGATAGGGCCCTATCTATGGGTTAAATAGAACTAACAGCATTCTTATGCTAAACTGAATTGTTTGAGTAAAATGAATAGCTTAAAATAGAAATGTTTTTGACAAAACCGTACTTACATTTAAACTGCGTGCTTATGCTTAACTGAATTATTTGAAATAGAACTGTTTTTCGACATTAAAATTGTATTTACACTTAACTGAATTGTTACATATAACTTCTTGAATAGTTTGAAACGTTTTTGACAATTAAACTGTACTTATGCTAAACTGAATTGTTTCAAAAAGAACAGATTATTTACATAAAAATGGATTTGGCGTAAAATAACCTACAAAGGTTGATATGCCAAAAAACCCACCAAACCAAACTATTCTGCATCACTTTTTGTTTTAAAATTCTTTTTATCATAAAATATTGTATTCTGTAAGTGTAGAACTCTGCAGCCTCGTGCAACCTTTTTTGTTTCCCCAAACTGACAATTCATCGCAAGGATATTGACATTTTGAAGGAAGTGCCCGTGGTGTAATGACTATCGTCGTAGGAAATGGACACGGCGACACGAGTTCAAATCCTGGACGAGTCCGATTGCATTTCCCATAGCACTAATACCCTCGGGGAAAGGTATGAATCCAATTATTCTCTTTCCAGCTATCGGTAGATTGTAGGTCAAACTGGGTTCTTCAGCCTTGGTGATGCAGCTAGTCTAGGAGAAGGAATACTCTGTATCCAAACCTGTTAAACTCCGCTTAAAATTGACCTTGTGTCATATCCTGCCCGAGCGGACGGGTTGGTAAATAAGGATATTGAAATTTTGTTATTACTGTTAAATTAACGATTTCATATCTTTGAGGACGTAGACAACTTTATAAATACGACAGCGCATAACCTTACAGTATCATAAGTTTAGAATACTTCAACCAATAAAAAAAACCCGTTGGAAGAAGTACAAATGCGAAGAGGACTATTTTAAGGAAAACTAACGTTTTATTCATTGCTCATTCCCGACTTGTGTCGATACGTTTTTAACATGTTTCATTTTATATACTTTCCTAAATGTATTTCTGTTACAAAAATGAAACCTGTGGAGAAATTGACTTTTAATGTTAAGAAAACCAACTCTAATTTAAAAATTAATCTTGTAAGGTCATTGTAATTGATCTTAACTAGGCTAAATAAGTTTTAATAGTATTGCGAACTCATGATTAATAAAGATTGTAAATAGAAATGAATCATTTACTAGTTTCGTTATTTCGTTTTCAGGTTCTAGAACAAGGGTCAGCAATCTATAATCACAAATGCAAATATTGCGATACTACTATTATTTGGCAATTTTACTTCCGGGCACTGTTTAACGTTACTACTTAAAAACGGTATAATTATTTATTGAATTTTAGTTTGGTCAACATTACAGAAAAGTTAATTGCCCAGTCGGCTGGAGCTGTAGAATACACCGACTGCACCTCTGCAACGGGGTAAGACCTCCCCCCCCCAATGAGTGTCCTGTATATAACGCTAAACAATCGGATGGTGAGGTTCCAGTAATGTTGGGGCTTTTGGGGAATGCGGAGTACCCCTTCATTGTCATTGCTTCCGGGCCAACTCTGGCCCAGCGTGGTAGCACCTGATAGGACCCTATCCATGGGTTAAATAGAACTAACGGCATAATTATGCTAAACTGAATAGTTTGAAATAGAAATGTTTGATAATTAAACCGTACTTGCATTTAAACTGATTTATTTAATAAAGAACTGTTTTGACATTTAACTGTGTAAACAAAATCTGTACTTATACTAAACTGAATTAGCTGATTTAGAACTGTTTGACTAAACGAATAGCTTGAAATAGAAGTTTTTTTTTTGTTTTTTTTTTTCTTTTTTCAGTTTGTACACATCCTAAACCGAATTGTTTAAAATAGAATTGATTATTTACGTAAAAATGGATTTGTCGTTAAATAATCTACATAGGTTGATATGCCATAAAACCCAACCTACCAACCATAAAATTAATTTAAGGTGTTTTGGTGAACTTAGATTATTTCTACCTTTTTTTTTTTTTTTTTTTTTTTTTTTTTTTCAAAAAAAGTTGAGTAATTAAAAAAAAAAAAAAAATCAAATTCTTGCTTTTCTTTGTTTAAAAGTTTACATTAATTACGTCGGACTGTTTTATTCGACTTAAAATTAAACAAATATCCCAGTTCTATAAAGTGGACAAAAGAAGAATTTTATATCGCAGTCCTCACGTTTTATTCCCTTTTTAAAATGGCATATGACAACAATCAGTTAAGAGTTTTTGACGATTATCGATCCCCAAACGCTTCATCAATTATTTGAAGATACCAAAAATATTTTAAAAATTGTGTTCGATTATCAATATTCGATATATATTTTGAATAGCACACCTGGGGCAAAGGTTGCAGTAATGTTATACTGGCAGGACGCTAGTATAATATAAAATTATTTTCTAGATTCTAACGAAAAGCATAGAGAGAAAACTTGATAGCAACTGTAAGAGAATGTTACACGCTATTTTTAAACATCCTGGAAGCAATGTCCCACAAAACCGTACGGCCACTTACCATCTCAAATCATTTAAGACGTACAAGACACGCGGGACATTGTAGAAGCTAGAACGAATTCGTAAAGTACATTCTTCTATTGACCTTTAAACATGGACAGGTCAGTGTTAGCCGACAAGGAAGAACTTAGGTCAGCTCTGTGCAGATACGAATGTAAAGCCGTGTCTGCTGGAGCTGAAGAATACACCGACGGTATTTTTGCTGAGGAGTAAGACTTCCCGCAACGAGTGTCTTGATATCAGATAAATCAATCTGATAGTGAGGATCCAGTAAGGCTGGAGCTTTGGGAAATGCAGAGTACCCTTTCATTGCCATCGCTCTCGGGTTCATTCTGTCTCGGAGTGGTAACACCTGATAGGATATTATCTATGGATGAAATAGACCTTTTTGACATTTAAACTGTAAACAAATGATCGTTTGTAGTACATAGGTTTACTTAGAACCATTTTTAACGTAGTTGTATCAACAAAATGTTTACAAGTCATATATTTTATGTGTAAAAACATGTCGTGCCACAAGCACGGATATCCCTGACCCTCTCTCGCCATTTCTCGCCATCGTTCATCGCCTCTGGCAGGTCTTCAGGGCTACATACCGTATCCCCAGAGCTGCTGTATGTATATTCGAGCTGGTCGTCCTGCTTTTGCGCGGCCATATGTAGGAGTACATCACGTATAAGCTCGTCCCTGCTTCTCCAGTGTCCTGCATGTCTGGTGAAAACATGAGTTAGCATTAAATGACCAGTAATGGCTGATATTTGACGAAATTAAACCAATTGAATGTAGTTTAGAGGGCCTGCTAAGAGCTATGGATGATAGTAACAGATGGAATAAGGAAAATCCTTGCTGGCAGCATGACTTGTTAATACGAACGGAATAAAAAGAACAAAACTATTTAAAACAAAAAAAATGGTTTGCAATTCTATTTCATATAAATCCTATTGCTGACTTTCCAGGAAGTCTCGTAATAATATAAAACAAGTGTTGTTCTGTATGTCAGTAAACACAATATCTAAAAAGAATTACATAAAATAAAGATCGAAAGTAAGATCTTTTAACGTGTTTTTTTCTAATTGTTAAAGAAAAAGTGAAAAAAAAACGAATCTTGTTATTCGTGGTTTCCCACATCGAAAGAGAAAGGAAAAAGCAGACAAGTTGTCAGGAAAGCAAGCTGATGTTACAATAGGACGGTTTCTTTGGGTTTTGAGTTCGTCGACTTGGCGATGAATTTTTTGAATCTACATTTGAGAACAAGAGAAAGTGTCTACGTATATTAATGACACTGGCAATTTGATTTTTAAGATTCTGTTTGCTACATGAATTTTTTTTTTTATTACAATAACATACCAGATACACCTGAAGGGCGGAGGATCAGACGGCCGAAACGTTGTGAAAAAACAACCTAGATGAGGAAGTCAGTCCGAAAAGCATAATCAATGAAAACAGCTCATCCCAAAAATATATAAAAAAAAAAATATAGACAATTACTAACATACCAGATATTCTTTATTTATTAATGTATTCTTTTTAGATTCTGAAATCTTTAATTCGGATTATGAAAAAATGTCTTGTATAAAATTCAACGGTCATTATTAAAGTGTATATTCTATTTATACAATAAGTAAAGTTGGTGACTGTAGTCGAGGGCTCTTGAAGGCTCCATTTTTTTTTTTTTTTTTTTTTTTTTTTTTCAATAGCTACTACACCTAGGTGTAGGGGAGGGCGCTACTCCTTTCCCTGGAATGCTCCACTTTACCTTTTGTTACGCACCTTATATTGCTATGTTAAGCAAGTGCCATATTTAAGGTCTTTGGTTTGACTCTACCTGGGATTGAACCCAGGTCTCCCGGACCATTGGCGAACACTCTACCCCCTAGACCACAATATGCAATAACTATCTATAATACACAATACAAACTGACAATCAGACCTTCTTCCTTAAGTCCTCTTGACTTTTAGTAACGTGAAATTTCTAGTTTCTGTCAGTAGTAATCATATTTACCAACCCTTCCGCTCGGGCAGGATATGACACACTGTCAATTTTTAAGCGAAGTTTAACAGGTTTGAATTCAGTTTTCCTTCTCCTAGACTAGTTGCCTCACCAAGGCTGAAGAACCTAATCTGTCCTACTATTTACCCATAGCTGGAGGGAGAATAATTGGATTCATACCTTTCCCAAGGGTATTAGTGCGATGTGAAATGCAATCGGTCTCGCCCAGGATTTGAACTCGTATCACCGTGTCCATTTCCTATGAGGATAATCATTACACCACGGGCACCTCCCATTTTTTTTTTCTTTTTTTTTTTTTTTTTTTTTGTCAGTAGTAATCATTACTGATATGAACATATTGAGATAGATATCAGTAAGGAGTAACCTTTTAGATTTCCTACCAAGGTTTTTTTTTTTTTAATCAGTAAGGTTAGACCAAGAAATTTTTTTTTTTTTTTTTTTTTTTTTTTTTTACTACGTTTAAGAATATCCAACTTGGTCAAGTAAAGGGTGAAAGTATATCCTATATCACCACTGGGTTGGTATGTGGATGAGTAATAAGACGGCTATATAGATTTTTTTTTTTTTTTTTTTTTTTTTTTTTTTAACAAAGTTTATAAAAAGGTAAATTTAAAATACCCAATGTCCTATAAATGGGTCGTTCTCGTGCTTTAGCAACGGATTTCTAAGATTATATCTGTATGGAATTAATGTAAAAGTTGGGGATTGAGAAACTAATAATCTTTCTGCCCAGGGAGGAACCTCGGGTGGTGTAATGGTTAGCAAGCTAGACTAGCAAACCTACAGGAGTGAGTTCAAGTCTCATTGGGTGTCCCATCAAAACGACCTTGTGCCACATTCAAGCAAAAATGCTTAGTAAATTACATTAAGGGCTGGAAACCGATCACGCCTCGTGATTCGGGTCGGACGCAGTCTTTGTTTCTCGCTGCATGGATCGGTTTGTGTGGCTTGTTCACTTGGCTCGTCACTTTAGGCCACAGGACATGGGTTATGGGAAGCCGTCAACCATGTCATGCACGCTAACATCGGCACTCCTCGAACATCAGGGGGCCGTTACCCGTGCTCTCTGGAGGAGCTAGGGTCTTTTTTCTTTTTTTTTTTTTTTATTTTTTTTTATTTTTATTATAATAATAATAATAATAATAATGTAGGAAAATGCCGACGGGGCTTGAGGCATTTTTGGAAATGCTGTGTGTCTGGGCTACGGTACTGCGCCTGGACGCACCTTTAAAATGGCCTTGCACCACACTCATGTGGTTAGTGGGAAGCATAACAAATACCATCTTTCTGCCAGGGGTACAGGTTTGTCAGAACAACCCTATACAGTCTTACTTGTTTACTGGGAAACCAGTTGCCTTTTTAGTCTTTAAAAAATACTTAGGGAGGATGAATTTCCTTTCAAAAAGTCCGTGATAAACTAGACAATGAAGTGTATTTCAGATATTTCCTCTCATTATTCAACAACTTATCCGAATTTTTCTAGGGCTTTTGGACAATGTTCTTTATTTTTCCTGATATGCAAGTCTCCAGGTTCTTGTGGTCTAAGGTACCCTATATCTGAGCTGGCAAATAATCTAAAACCAAACATGCAAATATCGTTGCAGAGTACTAATATCTTTGATCAAAGATGTTCTATCATCTCATTAAAGTAGAGCTACTATTCTAAGTCTTCTAGTTGCTGACATCATCTCCCTGAATCGAAAATATGGTATATAGTAGAAAAGTGCTCTGATGAATTCAAAGGGCTGAAGTATTAGTTTTGGATCCCTTTACCCGAAGATGCAGAATCTTCCAAAAGAGGGGAATATTTTCCAAATTATGTCCCTCTCCGACATCCACTCAAAAAATGTAGGTTGGTAAATACCCCAAGAATTTAAAAACGACAGGGACGATATAAGTCTTTCAAATAATTTGTTGAAAGACAATAACTTTTTTTTTTTTTTTTTTTTTTGCCAAACCGAAGGTTGTTTGGAGAAAGCCTAATTATCGAACAAAATGCAATTATAAATATTGCGTTCATTTTAATAGGCACTATTGAGGTTCAGTGAATTTAATTTTTTTTTAAATTAGACTACTGTCCCAGCGAGTTCAAATAACTGAGTTAATAGAATTTTATTTGATCGCCTTGTTTTAATTTGAATACAGGGTATCAATTTAAAAAAAAAAAAAAAAAAAAAAAAAAAATTTAGTCTCTGTTATAAAGAGTGCTTAACTTGGCAAGTGTGTCCCATGTGGTATTTTACGACCGAATACTAGTTTTACACAACATTCTGACCCAATACACGTCTTGTATATGTTGGCCCAAGTGGGTAGTATTCGCACATGGTCCAGGAGACCGGGATTTGATCCCAGGTTGAGTAATACCAAAGCCAAAATAATAGGACTTGGTGCTGCCTTGCTTGACACTCAGCATTATAATGTACGCATCAAGGGTAAGTGGAGTAATCCAGGGAAAGGAGTAGCGTCCTCCCAACACTTTGGCGTTGGAGCTATTGAAAAGGGCTCCTTCGGGTCGCCCACGACAACAGTTGCCAACTTATACACACGCACTTTAAATCTGAAAAACCTTAAAAGAATAATCTAAATAGGGCTTAATGCACGGCTTATTTATATATATATATATATATATATAATGTCAAATGCAGGGCAGTATATATCATAACAAGAAAAAAAAAATATATATTCGATTATAGATTTATATCAACAACTCAACAAGCTCTTCAGAGGGGGTTTAAACAGATGTTTCTTGTTAGCTGTTAACATCGAAATACATATCACCTTAAGGTATTCGAGTAGTTATATGCTTTAAAAAATCTTCGAATATATAGAAGATAAATACGTTGGTCCTTTACTTCTGGTTGTCAGTTGGTATTAATCATTATTTCTTAGGAATAAACATTTTCGGTTTTTAAGTTTTTAT
>OY757921.1:69032087-69038908 GCA_963585895.1 Sepioteuthis lessoniana | reverse complement strand
GAACTGCGTACTTATGCAAAAACTGAATTGTTTGAATTAGAACTGTTTGACTAAACTGAATTGTTTAAAATAGAAATGTTGTTGAGAATTAAACTGTGCTTACATTTAAACTTCCTACTTATGCTAAACTGAATTGTTTGAAATAGAACTGTTTTGATGTTTAACTGTGTTATGACAAAAACTATACTTAGAACTATTTGACTTAACAGAATAGCTTGAAATAGAAATTTTTTTTTACTGTTAAACTTTGTACTCATTCTAAACTGAATAGTTTGAAATAGAAATGTTTTTTGACAATTAAACTGTGTACTCATTCTAAACTGAATTGTTTGAAATAGACCTGACTATTTGAATTAAAATGGATTTTGCGATAAATAACGTACAAAGGTTGATATGCCATAAAACCCAAACAACCAACCAACAAACCTACACAGGTGATTTGTTTATAGAGGTGAAAAGTTTATGAAGAACCAGCCAGACTTTTTGGGAGATGGGCTGATAACAGAAGAATGGTGCTCCAGTGTGCCACAAATTCCTTTGACCAACAATCCTGAGGTTTTGAATTCATATTTTTTTCCTTCTAAAATAACCCTGTCTTTCCTACCAAAAGATTAGTTAAATGAAAGAACAATTCACGACTTTCTTAAATGCATCAGCACAAAGGAAAAAAAAAAAATACAAACTTCATCGCCCAGAATTCAAACTTGGATCGTCATGTACATTTCTTTACGATGATATATAAAATCGTAGACACATCAGTAAGTTTGGAGATTAATGCAGAAAATAGAAATGATTTTACACCAAATATTTTTTCTAAAACTCTGTCTTCTTCTTTATCAAATTGCATTTTAATTTCTATCAATAGATTGAACATACAATGAAAAAAGCTTCACTAAAAACTGAATCAGTTTATGGCTATATTGACATCAACTCCTATACACAGAGATGCGAGACAGATATTATTTTTTTAAGCTTTGTTTAGTTTAACTCATGGTCAAAAAGTGAGAGTCCTCCACTGGGGATTGAACTCCCGATAATTCGCTTAGTAAGCTTGTTAAACATTGCAATACAAAAGCTGCCCCGATATAACATCGTATCAATGTATTGTATATTCTTCACTGTTCCGCTGCACACACACACACACACACACACACACACACACACATATATATATATATATATATATATATATATATAATAAAAATAAGTGGAAAAGTGAAACAAACCAAAACACTTACAACGGGTTTAGCAGTCATATATTGTTCCCTATTCCCAAAAGAACTTCTTCAGACTCCAATAAAGAACTAAATGTTACTACTAAACCCGTTGTAAGTGTTTTGCTTTGTCCACTTTTCCACTTATTTTTATCGTATGGTCAGATTAACCAAAATCTACTATTTCTCCATATATATATATATATATATATATATATATATATATATATATATATATATATATATATATATATATATATATATATATATTAATCTTTACATCTAATCTATAATTCTGTTGGTGTGAAAAAAAAAAACAGATCTTACAATTTGCAAATTCTACAAACTGATATCTCGGGGAAAAAATCAGTAAAAAGGAAAAAAAGAAAAACATACGTGCTACTTGAAAATAATCAAACTGCATATATGTCTAGTCAAAAGAAAAATTACCGACAGAATTACCAAAGCTAAAACATAATAAAATGCTCAATATATGAGATAGAGTTAATATTATGAAAATACTTCCTACGTGGCCAAGAGTGAGTCTACCAAGGTTTCACCTAACTCCTCTTCTGGATCGTAATGGCGAAATGGGTTAGGTTGGTTGGTTGGGTTTTATGGCATATCAACCTTTGTAGGTTATTTAACGCCAAATCCATTTTTATGAAAATAGTTCTATTTCAAACAATTCAGTTTAGCATAAGTAGTAATTTACGAAGCTCTTTGCTTCGATGTAGCACAAGGCCAATTGAATGGGGCACCCAATGAGACTCGAACTCACTCGTATAGGTTTGCTAGTCAAGCTTGCTAACCATTACACCACCAGAGGTGCCCCAGTTTAGCATAAGTACGCAGTTTAAATTTAAGTACAGTTTAATTGTCAAAAACATTTCTATTTGAAGCTATTCAATTTAGTCAAGCAGTTCTAATTCAGCTAATTCAGTTAGATTTTGTTTACACACAGATAACTGTCAAAACAGTTCTAAATTAAACAAATCAGTTTAGTGTAAGTAACTTTTCGATGTCAAAAACAGTTACACTTCAAATAATTCAGTTTAGCATAAGCACGCAGTTTAAATGTAAGTGCGGTTTAATCGTCAAAAACATTTCTATTTCAAGCTATTCAGTTTAGTCAGACAATTCAGTTTAGCATAAGTATGCTGTTAGTCCTATTTAACCCATAGATACGGCCCTATCAGGTGGACCTTGGAGCAATGGCAATGAAGGGGTGCTCCCTATTCCCCAATGCTCCAGCATTACTGGGACCTTCACCATCAGATTGTTTAGTGTCATATCAGGACATTCGTTTTGGGGAGGGGGTCTTATCCCTCTGCAGAGGTGCAGTCGGTGTATGCTACGGCCCCAGCCGACTGGGTAAAAGTGGGCTAGGATAAAATACATTAATATATATAATGTTTGTGTGTATGTACGTGTGTGTGTCTGTGTGTCTACTGGTTTCTGTATTTGTATATAAGAATGTATGTGCGTATGCATATGTATGTATTATCTTTGTGTGCGTGTTGTTTGTGTGTTTCCATGTGTTTCTGTATATGTGCGTGTATGTCTATATGTATGTGCGTATATCTCGACGAGTATGTGCGTGTGTATGCGTGTGTTAATGTGTATTTATCTATGTATGTGCACCAGTATGTTTTTGTGTATGTATTTCTGTATATCTGTTTGTGTGTGAGTGTATGGATGTATGTGCGGGTGTATATATATGCGTGTATACGGGTGTATGTGTCTTTGTATATGTCGCTCTATGTGTACATGTAAGTTTGAGTGTCTGCACAGCTGTATGTGTGTGCGTGTGTGCATGTTTGTTTCAATAGAACTAACTAGAAATAAGGGATGAATCTTCTAAAGATTTTTTTGTGGGGGGGGCGGTTCTTAGGGGAGGTTTTTTCGAACAAGAAAACATGGGTGGAATCATACCAAGAATCATAAAATGGTACTTGATGCCTCTTTGCTTAATACTCGGTATTATTAGGTATGGATTAAGGGTAGGTGGATCAATCCATAGAAAAGAGTTGCACCCTTTACTACACCTCGGTGTTGTAGCTATTTCGGGTCAACCTCGAGCACGCTCGACAAACTTATTCAAATTAAATATATAATCTATGAATATGTTTTATTTTATTTTATAAGTATATACATATATTATGCAATGCATATTATATACGTATATTATATTTATTATATATGTATATTATTTATATATATGTGTGTGTGTGTGTGTATTATATATTGTGTATATTACATATTGTGCAAATCAGAATGATAGATAGATATTCAAGCAAGTTTTGTTAAAGGCGATGGAACAGTTTATCATATTCAAATTTAATTTTTCAAGGCTCCTTATTATTTTTCTACCATCGGAATCTAGATGGTGAAGGAATTGTCCCTTACTGCCTAAATATACACTCTTTAAAATATATTATCTAAATATTGACGTAGTGTATATATATCATGAATGATATATGTCTGTTAAATTATATATTCTAATATGATCCAAGGAGGAAATCCAAGGGGTAGGAATATCCAATATGTAGGCTTTTACACCGATGAATAGGGGGGTTACTCCTTTCCCTGGATTGTTCCACTTTACCCTTGATATGTACCTTATAATGCTGAGTGTTAAACAAGGAGGTATCAAGAACCATTTTCTGTCTTTAATATGACTCGACCTGGGATTGAACCCCGGTCGCCTGGACCATTGGTGAACACGCTACCCACTAGACCAATAAACTACCGGCTATCGATGTACAATTAATTTGGGATTAATGATACATCAACACTCAACGTGCACAGCTCAAAAAACCCTTTATATGTCCTCATATAAAAGTATATTAAATTATATGTAGGTATATTAAATTATATATATATGTGTATATTATATATATATATATATATATATATATATATATATATATATATATATGTGTGTGTGTGTGTGTGTGTGTGTGTGTGTGTGTGTGTGTGTGTGTGTATGTGTATTTTGTGCATATATATATATATTATATACAGTGTCATCCACAGACAGACTGTTTCGTTCTATCAGAACTCTTCAGTATATTTTGTGTATATATATATATATATATATATATATATATATATATATATATATATATATATATATATATATATATATATATATATATATAATTGAAGCTATTCAGTTTAGTCCAGCAGTTCTAATTCGGTTTAGTATAAGTACAGATTTTGTTTACACACAGATAACTGTCAAAACAGTTCTAAATTAAACAAATCAGTTTAGTGTAAGTACCTTTTCGATGTCAAAAACAGTTACATTTCAAATAATTCAGTTTAGCATAAGCACGCAGTTTAAATGTAAGTGCAGTAATCGTCAAAAACATTTCTATTTCAAGCTATTCAGTTTAGTAAAACGATTCAGTTTAGCATAAGTATGCCGTTAGTCCTATTTAACCCATAGATAGGGCCCTATCAGGTGCTACCACTCCGGGCCAGAGTGGACCTTTGAGCAATGGCAATGAAGGGATGCTCCCTATCCCCCAAAGCTCCAGCATTACTGGGACCTCACCATCAGATTGTTTAGTATCATATCTAGGACATTCGTTGAGGGGAGGTGGTCTTATCCCTCTGCAGAGGTGCAGTCGGTGTATGCTACGACTGGGTAAAAGTGGGCTAGGATAAAATACATTAATGTATATAATATATATAATGTTTGTGTGTATGTACGTGTGTGTGTCTGTGTGTCTACTGGTTTCTGTATTTGTATATAAGAATGTAAGGTTGTTCAGCCTTAGTGAGGCAACTAGTCTAGGAGAAGGAAAACTCTGAATTCAAACCTGTTAAAATCCGCTTAAAAATTGACCTTGTGTCATATCCTGCCAGAGCGGAGGGGTTTGTAAATAAATAAATATATATATATATATATATACAAAAAAAATAAATGTATACATGTATGTATATGTATATTATTCATATTTCATATGTGTTAATATATTTTCTTTATTTTAGATATTACACATATACTTATTTTCTACATATGTATATGAATTATATGTATTCTCTCTCTCTCTCTCTCTCTCTCTATATATATATATATATATATATATATATATATATATATATATATATATATATCAGGCACACACGCATATACCATATATGTTATTTATGTATATACATGCATATATGCGCGCGCCTGTGTGTGTGTGTGTGTGTGTGTGTGTGTGTGTGTGTGTGTGTGTGTGTGTGTGTGTAAAATGCTGAAATGTTTTATTTCTTACTCACACATTTTATTGGTTTCCTCTAAATATAAACAGCTATTTGAGACGATCGTATAATTATAATCTTAAGAATTCAATTTAAAAAACTCCCTGTTACAGATATTCATATTTTATGTCGGTCTTAAAAAACAGTAAAAGAATTATTGAAAAGACATTGATGACGCTATAAGGACTTTTATCGAAATGTATATAGCTGCAAGTTTTGCATAACTTGTCTCTGAAGTAAACAACAGTCACATAACTATCCAGACGAAGAAATAGCTTCATTTCCTTTATTGCCAACTGCAAATCGCAATCTTTTAACCTGCCTGTACTTCGTATCTTGGACGTGCCTGCGGTGTGATGGTCATCATCGTAAGAAATGGAATCGGCAATACAAGTTCAAAACCTGGATGAGGTTGATTGCATTTCTTATAGCACTAATAACATTTGGGAAAAGTATGAATCCAGTTATTCTCCCTCCAGCAATAGGTAAATAGTCGGGTAGACTGGGTTCTTTAGTCTAGGAGAAGGAAAAACTATGAATTCAAACCTGTTAAACTCCGTTTAAAAATTGACCGCGCGTGGGTAAGGGGGAATACATATATCTTCATTTCGTGGTATAATGATTATCGACATTGGAAATGAACACTGCGACCAGAGTTCAAATCATAGGCTAAGCTATTTGCATTTTCCATTGTGCTAATACTCTTGGGAAAGGTATGAATCCAACTATTCTCCCTCCACCTATGGGTAAATAGTAGGGCAGATTGGATCTTTTAACCTTGGTACGGCAACCGATCTAGGAGAAGGAAAACTCTAGATTCAAACGTTTAACTCCGCTTAAAAATTGTATCATTTCCTGGTCATGGTGGAAGAGTGAGTTTATATGTGTATGTATTTATGTATGTTTAGAGGGAGGGAGGGAGTTAGAGAGAGAGAGAGGGGGAAGGAGAGAGTAAGAGAGAGAGAAACGAACAGATTAGGGAAGATACATGAACAAACTGAGATAGATAATGATTGTTTGTTTGTTGGGGTTTTATGGCATATCAACCTTTGTAGGTTATTTAATGCCAAATCCATTTTTATACAAATAAACAATTCTATCTCAAACAGTTCCCTTTAGAATTAGTACACAGTTTAATTGTCAAAAACATTTCTATTTTACTACTTTTCAGTTAAGTCCAACAGTTCTGATTCAAACAATTCAATTTAGTATAAGTATAGTTTTTGTTTACACACAGTTAAATGTCAAAACAGTTCTATTTCAAACAATTCAGTTTAACGTAAGTACAGTTTCAAAGTCAAAAACAGTTCTATTTCAAACAATTCGGTTTAGCATACATAAACAGTT
>OY757921.1:69019587-69027087 GCA_963585895.1 Sepioteuthis lessoniana | reverse complement strand
TTAAATAACTCACTAAAGTTGATGTACCATCAAAAGAAAAAAAAAAAAACAATGAATCGTCTAATATTATCACCTCCATAAAGTCATTTTTTTTCTTTGAGCATTGAGACTAAAGCTTAAAATTTTTAACACTTAATATTTTATTGGCAATAGCGAGGTAGAAACCTCGCTGTTGCCAATAAAATGAGCATTCTCGACCAGAATTTAGACTCCTCACATATATTCAGTATTTTAATAAGAACATGTACGCAGCTGAGCAACATATAATAAAGTAACGAGGTATTGATGTCTAGACTGCCATCTGGTCGTTTCGAATGGCCAGTGCCAATTTGAAAGAAAATCATTTAGTTAGAAACACAAAATAGTGAAAGTAAAGCCTCTACCGTTCTCACAAGACCTACGTTCGTTTTCCTTGCACATAAAACTGCAACCTAGACGGCTGAGGTTGCAGATTACAACGAATGCATCTCTGCATTAGGTTAAGACCTCCCCAACAGGTGTTGTCCTAGTCGCCTGGGGCTGTAGAATACACAGACTGCATCTCTGCAGAGAGGTAAGACTCCCCCAACGAGTGTCCTGGATTTGACACAAAATAATCTGATAGTGGGGCTCCAGTAATGCTTTAGGGAATGAGTAGTACCATTTCATTGCCATCGCTCCAAGGCCCGATAGGGTCCTATCTATGGGTCAAATAGAAATGCCTGACAATTAAACTGAGTGCAAATAAATGACATGGTAAATTAAATTGTTTGAAATTAAACTGTTTGATCATTTAACTGTGTGTAAACAAACGACTGATACTTAATTAAATTGTTAAAGATACATAGCAATACTTGGAATCATTTAACTTTGACTTATGCTAAACTGAATTGATTGAAACAGAAGTGTTTGAGCATTGAACTGCGAAGACAAATGACTGATGTTTAATTGAATTGTTAACAATATTTAGCAATACTTGGAACTATCTAACTTTATTGACTTATGTTTACAAATCATATATATCTAATATATATGTAAAAATCAGATTTGGCATTAAATAACTAACAATAGCTGATATGCCATAAAACCCAACCCAACCAAATCATATATTTACTATATATGTATAAAGATTTTTTGGCATTAAATAACCTACGATGGCTGATATGCCATAAAACCCAACCAAACCAAATCATATATATATATATATAAAGATGATTTAGCATTAAATAACCTACAAGGGTTGATATGCGATCAAACCAAACCCAACCAAATCATATATATATTTGATATATATGTATAAAGATTATTTGGCATAAAATAACCTACAATGGTTTATATGCCGTAAAATCAAACCAAAGCAAAGTCATAAAACTGTGTAGGATTTGAGGACATCGTGGTCATTTAAACACGGCTCAGCTTTGCATCTAACCAGAAGAGAAGTTTTATAGGTGGTGGTGGAGGAGTATCAAGGTATTCGTCCGAAAGGGAACGTAATAGCATGACTGGAGTCCGAACTCACTAATTATGGAGTCAGAGTCCAACACGTTAGCCACAATGGCACGGGGACTCCCTCTGATATTAAATATTTCTCTTAGATACAAATTATTTGCACAGAGTTGTATGCTTTCAAGTTAATCGTTTCTATATTCCATTTTAGCAAAGGATACAATCTGCGACCAATATTTTACTTCATTTTAAACAATTTAATTCGACTTTTGATAAATTCTGTATATATATTTCATAGAAAGATATAAATTTTCGAATTTATTGTGCATGGCTCATATTAGTACATGTGTACTAATACATGTTCTTTTGTGTGTGTGTGTGTGTGTGTGTGTGTGTGTGTGTGTGTGTGTGTGTGTGTGTGTGTGTGTGTGTGTGTGTGTTTATGTCTGTATTTCAAAGATAAGACGGCAGCCATCTTTATATACATATTCACCCATAAAAACACACTTCGGAATCTATAAGCCTTTAAAGTCACATACGCAGTCATGCATTTACAAAACATGTGTGTATAGTTTAAAAAGAGCAAGAACAACTATGTTTGCAAAAAATTATATATATATATATATATATATAGAAAAAGATAACAACACATAATGATCTTAGCTAAGCCAGTAAACTCGAACTTTTGGAGGGATGATAAAATCTGACCAGCTCTGTACTTATGAGAAGATTGCCAGTCTCAAGTACATCTTCATTGTGAATGGTTTTTAAAAAATTGCAAGTGTAAACAGATTTTAAAATAGCAAGTGTGTATCAAAGATGTTGTCTTCAGCTGACACACCGGGAATCAGGAATCGTTTATGAGGCCTTAAATATCGCTCCCAATAACCAAAGGTACCCTAGCAGCAACCACGGAATCCACAATTAGTTTTCTTTACTTAATCACATATTAGCCTTCGTGGGTTATTTAATGCGAAAACCATCTTTGTAGAAATTTATTAAAATATATTTAAAAATACGAAATAGATCAACGAAAATTTGTTAAGAGCAACATAAAGAACTTGTTGAATCATCACAAAATCTTTTGAAATAATTATTAAAAGTTTTATATTAAGACGAACTATTCGACCTAATGATTAGAGCGTTCACCAATGGTCCGGGAGACCGGGGTTCAATCCCAGGCCGAGTCATACCAAAGACTCAAAAAATGGTACTTCATGCCGCTTTGCTTTGTAATCAGCACTATAAGGAGAGGTGCCCATGGTGTAATGATTATCGTCGTAGGAAATGGACACGGCGACACGAGTTCAAACCTGGACGAGACTGGTTGCATTTCACATAGCACTATTACCCTTGGGAAAGGTATGAATCCAATTATTCTCCCTCCAGCTATGGGTAAATAGTAGGACAGACTGATTTCTTCAGCCTTGGTGAGGCAACTCGTCTAGGAGAAGGAAAACTCTGAATTCAAACCTGTTAAACTCCGCTTAAAAAAAAATTGACCTTGTGTCATATCCTGCCCGAGCGGAGGGGTTGGGTAAATAGGATTAATAGTGTATATATGCTCCGTGCAAAGTTGTTTTTTTTTTAAGGTTGATGTGAGAAGAAAGTAAAAAGCGGAGATTCTGTAGGAAGCATAAGACCAGACTGAATGATTATTAACAAAAAAAATAAAATAAAATAAAACTAAGAGAGAGAGAGAGAGAGAGAGAGAGAGAGAGAGAGAGAGAGAACTTGCCGTCCCTGCGGACCACAGAGTGAAAATCATCGAAAACGAAAATAAAGTACTTAGACTTTGCTAGAGAACGAAGAAAGCTAGGAAACATAAGGGTGATGTTGAAAACTATCGTAAATGGCGTACTTGGAACGGTCCCAAAAGGCTTCTTAAGGAGGCTATAAGGGTTGGAAATCGGAGGACGAATCAAAACCATCTAGTCTACAGCATTGTTGAGATTGGTCCGAATACTGAAAGAAGTCCTGGAGACCTGAAGACACTTACTATCGCTCAGACCCCAGTGAAAGACCCTCTACTAACGCTAGAGAAAAAACTCGGACTTTGAGAAACAAATGGACTACCAAATTCCAGCCAGATGACCGGACTTCGTGTTAATTTAAAAAAAAACTTGCTGTCAAGTGGATTTTACTACTCCGGTGGACCACTAAGTGAAAATAATAGAAAGCGAAAAGATTTTCTGTTTATTCTCAAGCGAGGTCTAAGTATTTACTTGAACTTTCTCGGAGAACGAAGAAATCTGTGAAACATGAAGGTAACGGTGATACTAATTGTTGTTGTCGCGTTTGGAACGGTCTCAAAAGGACGGAAAAAGTTTGAAAAATTGGAAATCAGAAGAAAAATCTATACCATCCAGACTACAGCATTGTTAAGACCGGCACGAGTACTGCTGATATGAGAAGACTTACTGATAGCTGGACGGGTAAAGAGGCTCGAAAATTTTTCAAGGATATTAATCTGAGAGTGAACGTAACAGCGTGACTAGAGTTCGAACTCACGAACTAGGATGTCGTAGTCCAGCACGTTAACCACTACGCTATGTGTATATCTGTATGAATATGTTTATGCTTACATATACATATATGTACATATGTGTGTAGGAATATATATATATATATATATATATATATATATATATATATATATATATATATGTGTGTGTGTGTGTGTGTGTGTGTGTGTGTGTGTGTGTTTTCGTATTTAATCAAACATGTTTTAAAGAGAAAATGCTGCGTAGATATACATGTATGTATGTGTAAGTTGGTAACCGTGGTCGAGGGTGACCCAAAGGTTCCCTTTTCAATAGCTACTACACCAAGGTGTAAGGGGCGCTACTCCATGCCCTAGATTGGACCACTTTGCCCTTGATCCGTACCTTATAATGCTGAGTATTAAGCAAGGCGGCATCAAGTACCATTTTTTGAATCTTTGGTATGACTCGACCTGAGATTGAACCCCAGTCTCCAGGACCATTGGCGAACACTCAACTCATGAGGTCAATGGCCCGGTATGTATGTGTTCGTAGACTTATTTACATAGACATATGGGGAAAAATTGATATGGCCAACATACACAAGGTTCACGCATGCTGGACGTTCTTTCGTGTACAATTTTTAACCAAATTAGCACATGTTCAAAAAATAAGCTTACCCAGTCGGCTGGAGCTGAAGAATACACCAACTGCACCTCAACAGAGAGGTAAAAAAAGCACCCAATAAATGTCCTGAAATATGACACTAAACAATCTGATGGTGAGGCTCCAGTAATCCTGGAGCTTTTGGGAAGGCAGAGTACCCTTTCATTGCCATCGCTCCCAGGTCCACTCTGGCCCGGAGTGGTAGCACCTAATAGGTTCCTATCTATGGGTCAAATAGAACTAAACTGCGTACTTATGCTGAACAGAATTGCTTGAAATAGAACTGTTTTTTTATATTTAAACTGCGTACTTCTGCTCAACTGAATTGTTTGAAAAATGAATATTTTGGATTAAACTGTGTACAGACAAAAACTATACTTACACTAAACTGAATTCTTTAAATTAAAACTCTTTGTCTAGACTGAATAGCTTGAAATTGAAATGTCTTTTACAATTATATTGTGTACTTATGCTAAACTGAAATGTTTCAAATAGAACTTATTATTTGTATAAAAACGGATCTGGCATTAAATAACCTACAAAGGTTGATATGTCATAAACCTAATCAACTAACCAACCAACCAACCAACCATATATATATATATATATATATATATATATATAAGTAATATCCAGTCAGCGTCCGAAGACAGTGGGTGTGGATTAATCTTGTATAGATTATATGAGGAATATCATATAAATCTATGTGAGTGCTCCATGTATGGCTATTGTCACATATATATATAGTGCAATTAAAAGGAAACTCGAACCTGGTTAATTTGTTATTATAAATTTATTTCGCCGGAGAATATTATTATACTCTCCGTCTCGTCAGATGACTTTTTACTATATACGCTCTGAATGTGAATTTTGTAATATACCTACAAGGAAATAAGTGATGTGACATATTGTGTATTGGGAAAGGAGTAGTGCCCTCTCCTACACCTCGTTGTCGTAGCTATTGAAAAGGGATCCTCCTACGGTCGCCAACTTGGTTATACTTTGACTTTTTCTTTTATATTTAACTATTAGTAAACAGATTTCTGGCTTAAAAGTTTTTATCAAAAAATTATTTTAAAATTTTGATTCCTAAATCTATTTTGCAATTTCAATTTTTTCTATTTTTTTAATATTTTACGAATCTAATTAGTATTACATTGATTCTAGTTGTTTTGAATTTAATCAAAAGTTTAATTGTTTAGGTGAAATAACGGATATCTACGTCTATTTAAAATATTCGAAAATCATCCGATGATAGAAAGTTTTAAATATTACTTTTTTCTTTGGTGATATTCTGTTTTAGATTTATTTTGTATAATTAGAGTTCGAAAATTTTAAAAACGTTACGTATTTCCTTTAAAAAATCACTTCTATCTATCTATCTATCTATCTATCTATCTATCTCAGCATGTTATCTATCTATCTATCTATCTCAGCATGTTATCTATCTATCTATCTATCTATCTATCTATCTCAGCATGTTATCTATCTATCTATCTATCTATCTATCTCAGCATGTTATCTATCTATCTATCTATCTATCTATCTCAGCATGTTATCTATCTATCTATCTATCTATCTATCTCAGCATGTTATCTATCTATCTATCTATCTCAGCATGTTATCTATCTATCTATCTATCTATCTCAGCATGTTATCTATCTATCTATCTATCTATCTATCTCAGCATGTTATCTATCTATCTATCTATCTATCTATCTCAGCATGTTATCTATCTATCTATCTATCTATCCATGTTAATATTATTTTCTCCATACCTGCCTATTGTAAACATTCCATAACACATATGCCTCTCTAAAACAGACTCAGCATTTTCAATTTGTCTCCTCATTAGGTCAGGTTGAAGCTAAAAAGTTGCAAAATCCCTTGAAATAATTTGGCTTCATCGCTTATATGTACTTAAAGAGATATTTGAATCAAACAGACTAAGATATAAAAAGAAGCAGGTTGATATTAATAGAGACGTATGGATATGTTATAGAAAGTTTAAAATAGGGAGATATGAACAAAAAAGATAGATAGATAGATAGATAGATAGATAGATAGAGAGAGATAGAGATAGAGAGAGAGAGAGAGAGAGAGAGAGAGAGAGAGAAATAAAGTTATTTTTTTACCGTGGTCATGAAATATCAATCAATAAAAGTTGATTAATTCCTAAATGATCTTTCTTAATAGTTCTAATATTTTAAAAAATGAATCAAGTTAATGTTTGGTCATCAAAACATTTTGGGGAAGGTTTTATTTGTTATGGAGTCATAGATATATAGATGTAACATGGGGTTTTTTAGAAAATTTATTGATTAAAAAAATCTCGAACAATAACTAGAGCACGTAAATTTACGAGTAAACACCAACGGAAATATAATGTTTAAAAATGTCTTATCCTTTCGTTTCATTTTTAAAAATGATACGCTTTGATGAAGGTTTAAAAACCTAAACATTGAACGTTGGCAAATAATACAAACCTTTAATAAAACAATCTTCTGAAGACTTGATGCTCCTACATATTTGTCCATTTTCACAAAAAAAATAACACATCCATTTATATATATGTATATGTATATATTCATGTTTAAACATATATGTACATATATATATATACATATATATACATATGTGTGTGTGTGTGTGTGCGTGTGTGTGTATATATGTGTCTATATATATATATATATATATATATATATATATACAAGTGTATATATATGTATACATATGTGTATATATATATGTAATTAATAAAGTTATTTTCTACTGTGGTTATGAAAAAACAATCAATAAAACTTAATGAATTCCTAAATAATTTCCTAATAGTTCTAATATTTAAAAAAAATAAATCAATTTAATGTTTGGTCGTTAAAATGTTTTTGGGGTGGTTCTATTTGTTATTGAGTCATTTGGGGTAAAT
>OY757921.1:68954587-69017087 GCA_963585895.1 Sepioteuthis lessoniana | reverse complement strand
TCGCTTAAATCCGAATAATTACCTCGTCATGTTTTTATTTTTTCTTGAGAGAGGGGGGGGCTTTTCTCTTTAATTTATTTTTTTCTTTTAATTTTTTAAAATTTTTCATTACTCTTTTTTGATGTCTACAGTATTGTTTTGTTTGTTTGTTTGTTTGTTTGTTTTGTTTTTGCTTTTTATTTTTTTTTTGTTTGTTTCTCTTTAATTTCTTTTTTAAAGTTTTTTTACGTCTTCCGTTTTCTTTTCTTTCTTTTTTCTTCTTTTTTTCCTTTTATACCATCGTTTGTAATTTTTTTCGTCTTTTTCTATTTTCTTTTTTCTTTTATTTTATCGTGTTTTTATTTTATTTGTTTGGTTTTTGTTGGGTTTTATTGGTGGGGGGTTTGTTGTTTTTTGTTTTGTTTTTTGGGGTTTTTTTTGTTAACCTTGGTTGTTTTACTTTGTTTTTTGTTTGTTTTTCTATTTTCGTCCGTTTTCTTGGTTGTTTTTCATTTTTGCTTCTGGATTTGACTTATTGGGGTTTTTTTTCGGCGGTGGGGAGGGTCTAGTTTTTATTTATCATTTTTTTATTTTTTTATTTTTCATCTTTTTGCTGTACCCTTTTCAAATTTTTGAATTTTTCCTTTTTTCTTTTGTCTTTTTTCTTCTTTTCTTGGTCTCTTTTTGTTATTTTGTGGGAAGGGGAGTCTTTGATTTTCTTGCTTTTTCCATTCTTTTGTATCTTTTTTTTCTTTGTTTTTTGTTTTTTTCTATTGTTGCTTTCTGTTTTCCTTCTACTTTTTCTTTTTTTTATTTTTCCTGTTTTTCTTTTCCATTTTTTCTTTTGTTTTTTTCCCACTTTTTCTTTTCTTCTTGTATTTGATTTTCTTTTTTCTTTTTCTTTTTTTCCTGTTTTTCTTTTCCTTTGCTTTTTTTTGTTTTTCCCCCCCTTTTTTTTCTTTTTTTTTTCTTTTTTTTTTTTTTTGTTTTTGTACTTAATTTTCTTTATTCTTTTTCGTTTTTTTTTCCTGATTTTTTTCCTTTTTCGATCATGCTTTTATTTTCATAGGTTTTCTTTTTTCCTTTTTTTCAACTCGTTTTTTTCTTTTCTTTATTGTCTTTTTTCTTTTTCTTTTTTTCTTCTTCCTTTTTTCTGAGCCTTTCTATCTTGTTTTATTCAACTCATTTCTCCAACCAGTTTCACAACGAATCCAATTAAGTCTAGTGAGAAAAAAAAACAAATACTTAGGTTAGTTTTTCTTTTTGTTCTTCTTTTTTCTTTTTTCTTTTTTTGTTTAATTAAAGCTCGAACTCCTTACTGCATGGTGCGGAAGCAAAATTAGGAATATTCTAGTATAATAATAAGTGATTCTATTATAAAACAAAATTAATTTTAATTTTAAGAAATAAACAACAAAATAAGAAGACAAAACAGTTAATTTACTCACTCTGGCCTCCAATTTTTTTCAATTATTGTATCAACACACCTTCGAAACAATTTGGATGCCTTCAAAATAAATTCTTCAGACATTTTATTCCGTTCTTCCTCACTAGCAGTCTTAAGCGAACCAATATTTGGATTTGTTTTGTTTTCTAAATATTTGGATGGGATTTGTTTTGTTTTCTAAATATTTAGATGGGATTTGTTTTGTTTCTAAATATTTCGATGGGATTTGTTTTGTTTTCTAAATATTTGGATGGGATTTGTTTTGTTTTCTAAATATTTGGATGTGATTTGTTTTGTTTTGTTTCTAAATTTGGATAGGATTTGTTTTGTTTTATAAATATTTGGATGGGATTTGTTTTGTTTTCTAAATATTTGGATGGGATTTGTTTTGTTTTCTAAATATCTGGTTGGGATTTGTTTTGTTTTCTAAATATTTCGATGGGATTTGTTTTGTTTTCTAAATATTTGGATGGGATTTGTTTTGTTTTCTAAATATCTGGTTGGGATTTGTTTTGTTTTCTAAATATTTCGATGGGATTTGTTTTGTTTTCTAAATATTTGGATGGGATTTGTTCTGTTTTGTTTCTAAATTTAGATGGGATTTGTTTTGTTTTCTAAGTATTTGGATGGGATTTGTTTTGTTTTGTTTCTAAATTTGGATGGGATTTGTTTTGTTTTCTAAATATTTCGATGGGATTTGTTTTGTTTTCTAAATATTTCGATGGGATTTGTTTTGTTTTCTAAATATTTGGATGGGATTTGTTTTGTTTTGTTTCTAAATTTAGATGGGATTTGTTTTGTTTTCTAAATATTTCAATGGAATTTGTTTTGTTTTGTTTCTAAATTTAGATGGGATTTGTTTTGTTTTCTAAATATTTGGAGGGGATTTGTTTTGTTTTGTTTCTAAATTTGGATGGGATTTGTTTTGTTTTCTAAATATTTGGATGGGATTTGTTTTGTTTTCTAAAACACCCCACATAGCGTAAATGAGGCGGTCAAGGTCTGGGCTTAAATCTTGTTTAATTTTTGTCCTCACATTTTCTCGTGGACTCGTGGACTTTCAATTCACAAGGGCACTTTTTTATTGATATTGTGAGGGGCGGGGGTCCTTCTTAATCGCCGTAGCGAGAGCAGTTAAAAAACCTTCTTTTCGTTTTTTGTTCAGTCCTCCATCTTCCTTTTTCCTTAAAAAGCTCTCTTTTTGTAAAAAAAAAAAAGTTCTTTACTTTGTATACGGTAGATTAAGAAATTTTGGCTTGGTTTTGGCGTTAAGCAAATCATAGATTTTTTGTCGGTTCTTTTCTTGTTCGCTCATATTGGATTGAATTCCAAATTTTAAAATTAGTTCATTTTAAACGAGTAAACACTTCATACTTAGTTGCAATATTAATGTTTTAAGATCCAATGTATTAATAAAGTCCATAATCATTTTAAACAAGTAATAATTTTATACCTAATTCTAAGATCAATATTTGATGAGCCAGTGTAATTATGTACTTCCAAATCATTTTAAATATAATCTCAAACAGATCCATTTGATCCATTGATGGGATTCTAACAAACATCACCATTCTGGGTCATAACAGACCTGCGAATAATGGCAATAAAGACATTACTCTAATTTTCCAGAGATCTAAAGCTCAAGCCATAGAATTGGATTCAGCTTAGTGGTCATTCCCAAGACACCAGCTTTGCATCCTACCTATTCGGAATAATAAAACCAGTATTATTTTTTGCAAGTACGTGTTTACAATGCACGATGTAACCTTGTAAGTAAGTTGGCGACTGTAGTCGAGGGCCACCCGAGGGCTCCTTTTTCAATAGCTACTACAGCAAGGTGTGGGGGAGGGTGATACTCCTTTCCCTAGATTGCTCCACTTTACCCTTGATACGTACCTTATAATTCTGAGTGTTCAGCAAAGAGGTATCAAGTACCATTTTTTAAAAGTCTTTGGTATGACTTGACTTGTGATTGAACTCCGGTCTCCTGGACCATTGGCGAACATTCTTATACTACCAGTAATTCTTTTTCTCAATCGGCTGGGGCTGCAGAATACACTGACTGCAGCTCTGCAGAGAGTTAACCGCCAACCCCAACGAGTGTCCTAGATATGACACTAAATGATCTGATGGTGAGGTTCTAGTAACGCCGGAGCATTGGGGAATGGGGAGTAACCCTTCATTGCCATCGCTCCGAAGTCCACTCTGGCCCGGAATGGTAACACCTGATAGGTTCCTATCTATGGGTCAAATAGAACTAAACTGCGTACTTATGCTAAACTGAATTGCTTGAAATAGAGCTGTTTTGATATTTAAACTGAATACTTCTGCTAAACTGAGTTATTTGAAAGAGAAATCTTCTGAATTTAACAGTGAGCGGACAAAAACTATACTTATACAAAACTGAATTCTTTAAATTAAAACTGTTTGACTAAACTGAATAGCTTGAAACAGAAATGTTTTTGACAATCAAACTGTGCATCTTTGTTAAACGGAATTGTTTGAAATAGAACTGATTATTTGTATAAAAATAGATTCGACATTAAATAACCTACAAAGGTTGATATGCCATAAAACCCAACCAACCAACCAACCAACAAACAAACAGTAATTTTTATAGAATATCTATATAGATATTTATAGTCTTTTTGTATATTTCATTTATTTTATATGTGAATTATCTAAATCATAGATCAATCCAACTAGGTTTCCCTATTTTTGTAGAAATGAGTGTATTACATTTTGGGAGGGAGGGGAGTTCCTGTAACGTTGCGGATTACGTACTGAATTTTGACATCGTACAGGGTGCGAAAGCAAAATATGGAATAATTTTTTAAAACTTTTTTTTAGTCTGATTAGACCAGTTTTGGGGGGGAAATGATTATGAATTTTATACATTGGCTCTTAAAACATTGATATTGCAGCTAAATAGGAAAAGTTTACCGGTTTAAAACACTGATATTGGATCTAAGTATGAAGTATGTACCCGTGTAAAATGAACGTATACTAAATAAAAAGGCTTATAAACTGTTAGTATTAGATATGAATATTTTCGAGAAAATGCATAATTGTCAGCAAATTATCCTTGAATAGATAAATACTCGCAAAAAAGACGGACTTCAAATGTTAATGATCCAACGAAAGTTTACAAAAGAATGTTGTTATTGGTAAAAGTGCAAAAAACTTCAGTCAGCAAACCGAGGTTAGTGAGCTGAAATATATATATATATATATATATATATATATATATATATATTGGCAAAATATGTCTCCTTCCTAATATGCCGCAATGGTATTAAGAAGAAAATCGGTGAATGAAGTCTTAGGAAAGTTTTCTAGCCTCTTGGGTTAAGAGTAGATGAAAGGTGATTATATATATATATATATATATATATATATGCGTGTGTGTGTGTGTGTGTGTATATATGTATGTGTGTATATACATATGTATATATGTATGTATATGTATGTATGTATACATATATGTATTTATGTATATATATATGTATACATATGTATATATATATATGTATATGTATATATATATGTATATATGTCGGTATATATATGTATGTATATATATATGTATATATATATATATGTATGTATATATATTTTTATATATGTAGGTATTTATATATATATATATATATATATATATATATATGTATATATATATATATTTATATATGTATATGTATGTGTGTGTATATGTGTATAATCGGCAAAATATATCTCTTTCCTAACATGACACAACAGTATTAAGAAGAGTAGATGGAAACTGATAATAAATTTCAAGGTAGGAGCGTCTTCCGAGGCTACTACCACAACACAGACAAAGTGATTGGGTCAATCCGTAATATTTAAAATGCATTTACAGGGGACTTCCAAATGAAATAAGGAATTTAAAATTCCCTTTATAAAACCGAAGCAAGCAACCATGCAGGTAGAAGAACAGCAAGACTGGGGAGGATTACGAGGCTCATACTTTTCCCAAGTGTATTAATGTGAGAATAATAACCTGACTGAAGTTTGAACTCGCTCGCTTCGATACCGCAGCCAAGCACTTTTGACATACGCCACTGGGACTTGATATGAGTGTACGATTCTCTATTTATTTTTGTCTTCTTCATAAAACGCTTATTCTCCTTACTTAAGAAGTCAGCTCTGTAGAACTGACAATAGATATTTATTAAGCTCATCTTAGGTTTGTTTGTTTGTTTGGTTGGTTGGTTGGTTGGTTGGTTGGTTGGTTGTTTTATGGCATATCAGCTCTTGTAGGTTATTTGTTAATAAATCCTGCATATATATATATATATATATATATATATATATATATATATATATATATATATATATTAAATATTTGATTTGTAAACATTTTAAACAAGTCAGAGCTCATTTATTTGCAGTCAGTTGAATAGTTGCAAGTATTGCTATGTAACACTAACAATTTAATATTAGCTATTTATTTGCACACGGTTAAATGGTTATATATATATATATATATATATATATATATATATATATATATATATATGATAAGTAAATGAATAATTTGTTGGTAATTTTATTTTTGAATAAGTTGGTGCTATTTAATTTGCACGCAATTAAATGGCTTCAAGTATTGCTATTCAACACGTATAATTCTATTTAACATCTCTCATTTTTTGCACACAGTTATATGGTTTCAAGTATTGCTATTCAACACTAATAATTCTATTTAACATTACTCATTCGTTTTCACACAATTAAATGCTATGTAACACTAACAATCTAATATTAGTTATTTGTTTGTACACAGTTAAATGGTTATATATATATATATATATATATATATATATATATATATATATATATATATATATGATAAGTAAATGAATAATTTGTTGGTAATTTTATTTTTAGATAAGTTGGTGCTATTTAATTTGCATGCAATTAAATTGTTTCAAGTATTGCTATTCAACACTAATAATTCTATTTAACATTACTCATTTATTTGCACACAGTTAAATGGTTCCAAGTTTTGATATGTAACATTGTAACGCTAACAATACAATTTAACATCCATCATTTGTTTGCACACAGTTGAATAGTCTGACAGTTCTATTTGACGCAAAAATGGGGCCCCATCAGGTGCTACCACTAAAGGTCAGAGTAGACATGAGAGATATATCAATGGAGGATATTCCACATTTCTCGAAACTTCGAGACTGGAGCCTCACCACCAGATTGTTTAGTGTCATATTCATGAGAGTCGTCATAGTCCATCAAATTCCAGATAAAAGGAAATAGTGAATATAAAGATTATGGTGCGCCAAACTTAGTAAAAAGATAATAAGAAATATACGTTGCAGCAAACTTAATCAATAAAAAGGAAGAATATGTTGCGCCAAAAGTAATTCGCTCGTCGAGACGAAATTAATCAAATAAGTTTTGTGTAAGTCTTTATTCTTTATTTTATTTATTTATTAATTTGTTTATTATTTTTTCATTTGTTTATTTTTATTTATTTATTTATTTATTTGATAATTTTTTTCCCTCTGGTATATGATTTGTGGTTTGACAAATGAAAAACCTCTGCAAAGATTTGTATGTAAACAACTGAAAGGGGAATTTACTCAGTAATTGAGAAACTTCATGCAATACAGAATAAGGAGAAATGAAAAATAGTTTGATTTATTTCTTATTTTAATCGTTTTAGACGAAATCTGGGATTAGGTAAAGAATTTTTAAGGATAGGATTAGAATTTTACACACACAGACAAATATCCACAAACACACACACAAATATACACAAACACATACAAATACAAACACACTCAAACACAAACACATACAAACACAAACACTCTTAAACACGTACACACAAGTATACACAAACACATACAAACACAGAAACACTCAAACACAAACACACAAGCATACACAAACACATACAAACACAGAAACACTCAAACACAAATACACAAGCATACACAAACACATACAAACACAAACACACCTAAACACAAACACACAAGTATACACAAACACATAGAAACACAGAAACACTCAAACACAAACACACAAGCAAACACAAACACAAACACACTCAAACACAAACACACAAGCAAACACAAACACATACAAACACAAACACACTCAAACACGTACACACAAGCATACACAAACACAATCACACTCAAACACAAACACACAAACACATACAAACACAAACACACTTAAACACAAACACACAAGTATACACAAACATACAAACACAGAAACACTCAAACACAAACACACAAGCATACACAAACACATACAAACACAAACACAAACATACAAGCATACACAAATACATACAAACATAAACACACTCAAACATGTACACACAAGCATACACAAACACATACAAACACAAACACACTCAAACACGTACACACAAGCATACACAAACACATACAAACACAAACACACAAATATATACACTGACATTTAAAGAAAGAAAGAAAACTAAAGAAAGACAAAGGAAAGAAAGAAAACTGAATTAATAAAGAAACAAAAAGAAAAAGAAAGAAATCCAAAACAAAATTTAAAAGAAAAAAAATAAAGAAAAAAGACAGAATTGAAAAAAAGAGAAACCCAAAGAAGGAAAGAAAGAAAAAAGAAAGAAAAAAAGGAATTAAAGGAAAACAAAGAAAGAAATTAAACGAAAGAAACAAATACAGTAAGAAACAAAGAAAGTAAGAAACAAAGAAACAAAGACAGTAAGAAACCCAACGAAAGAAAGAAAGAAACAACGAGAGGAAGGAACCCAATGAAAGAAACAAACAAACAGAGAGAGGAAGAAACCCAACGAAAGAAAGAAAGAAACAAAGAGAGGAAGAAACCTAACAAAAGAAAGAAACAGAGGAAGGAACCCAATGAAAGAAAGAAGGAAACAAAGAGAGGAAGAAACCAACGAAAGAAAGAAACAAACAAACAGAGGAAGAAACCTAACGAAAAAAAGAAAATCAAAGAAAATCTAGTTTTCTCTCTTTTTTTTTTTTTTTTTTTTTTTTCAATTCCACGCAAAATTTTCAAGTTTGCATGGAAGGTTCGTTTTTTACCAACCGATTGTTAAAAATACAGATAAACTAATATTTTGAGAAAAAAACTTTCAAGGTTTTCATGGTACTATACCGAATAATTTTCCTTGATATCTTTCAGGTCAATTAGTGGTTGTGTTCATCTCCTCTTCCGTAAATTATTGGGTCATTTCTCTGGTCAATGAAGAGTCACTTGACCATGTCTACCTCATCTTCCATTGTTCTATAACTTATTCTAAACTCCATCAACTTCAAATTGAGTTAACAGCACAATGTTCCCTGATTCTCTCTACCCATAGAATAAACAAATTAACACAAAATTTATTGGATAATTCCAAAAGGTATCTTAGTAAATATATTTCTATAGTATCACAATAACTTAGAGGTCCCAATTCTCCTCCTTCTGGAGTTCAATTTTAGATCTGACTCAGCTGGTTACACAACTGAGAGATGACTTTAACTATTTGCCAAACTCTATAATATCAAATTTATAAAAGACGTTTTTGTAGACATATTCCGCATTAGAGAATACAAAATTCTAAAAAGCATTTTTGTCGATGTAATTCAAATTGGAGAATGCAAAATTCTAAAAGGTATTTTTCTTGATATATTTCGCATTAGAGAAATGGACACGGCGACACGAGTTCAAATCCTGGACGAGACTGATTGCTTTTCACATAGCACTAATACCCTTGGGAAAGGTATGAATCCAATTATTCTCCCTCCGGCTATAGGTAAATAGTGGGGCAGACTAGGTTCTTCAGCCCTGGTGAGACAACTAGTCTAGGAGAAGGAAAACTCTGAATTCAAACCTGTTAAACTCCGCTTAAAAATTGACCCTGTGTCATATCCTGCCTGAGCAGTGGGGTTGGTGAATATAGATATATTTCGCATCAGAAAATGCAAAATTCTAAAAGGTATTTTTGTAAATATGTTTCGCATAAGAGAAGGCAAAATTCTACATGAAATTAGATTTAATTTTAAAGTATTAACTTTAACATCAGATTTAGTTGTCTAAATTTCTGAGACGAAGCTTGTTGTTTTTATCATTAAGGGACGTAGTTCGAAGTTCCGTGAAGGTCCCCGAGTTCGACAAACACCTGAAGAAGGCCGGAGGACATATCGGCCGAAACGTTGTGGAAATAACAATAAAGATGAAGACAATAGTCCGAAAGCCCTCAATGATAAAAAACATCAGATTTGTTTTTTGTTTAGGTTTTATTGTTGTTGTTTTTTTCAATGAAGCATTTTCACTATTATAATTTTAACCTTAGTTCATACACTCTCCTTTATTATCATCATCATCATTATAATTTCTTTCTTGGCGAGTTTTTCACTCCAGTTAACGCTGGTAATTGTTCATTAAAGTCTAAGTGACAGCATACATAAAGTCTCCAGTACTCTTCTCAAAACTCTAGCTGATCTCAGCCATGCAGTAGTCTGAGGAGTTTCGATTCTTCCTCCTCTGGTTTCCAATTCTTCTTGGTATCATTGCCATCCTCATGTTCCGCAGCTTTCTTAGTTCTCCGGCAAGGTCTCAGTATTTTTCTATCTTTTCGCTTTCTTTTACTCAAGAACAGCAAAATCCATTGGACAAGTTCCCTTTCTTTTTAATTAACACAAGGTCTGGTCTTCTGGCTGGGATCAGGTCATATGTTTGTATTTCAAAATCACAGAGATATTTTTAATCCCAGTATTATTATTTTTGTTATTATTATTTGAGTTTTTCACATCAGCGTTAGCTGATGGTCTTTCACTGGAGTTTGAGTGACAGCAAGTCTCCTCAAGTCTCCAATATTCAGGCCGTTCTCAACAATGGTCTCCACTCGTCCGCCAACCTCCAAATCCTCCAGTCCCTTTAATGATCCTTTAGTTACTGTACCAAAGGCACCAATTACAATTGGTATAATTGTCACCGTCATGTTCCATAGTTTTTTCAATTCTCTAGCAAGGTCGAGGTACTTATCCTTCTTTTCACATTCTTTCAGTTTTATTCTGTGGTCAGCCGCTAAAGCAAAGTCCACAATTCTACAAATTCTCTTTTTGCTGATTATTAGATCTGGCCATCTGGCCGAGATTAGTATTTGTATGTCAAAGATAAGTATTTGTATGTCAAAGTCCCAAAGGAGTTTATGTGTGTCATTTTCTAGGACAGATGCTGTGTTGTGCATATACTATTATTATTATTATTATTATTATTATTATTATTATTTCACCCTTAGCTGATAGAATTTACCTGAAATCTGAGTCACCTCAGGTTTCCAGAACTCTTCTGAATATTCTATTCCGATCTTAACAACGCTTTTGTCTGGATAACCTCGATTCGTCCTCCGATTTCCAGCTCTTCCAGTCTTCTTTCCAATCATGAAGGACCATTCCAAGTACACCAATTACAATTGCTACACAGTCAACCTCATTATTATCATTTCTTCTTGTGAAATTTTCACACCAGCATCAGCTGAAGTCTGGGTGACAGCAAGTCTCCTCACGTTTCCAGGACTCTTCTAAGTATCCTCTTCGATTTTAACAGTGCTGTTGTTGTCAGGAGGGTTCCGATTCCTCTTATAATTTCAATTTCCTCCCGTCTTTTTTCAAAGCCTTTGAAGACTGTTCCAAGTGTACCAACTACAGTTGGTATCACCGTCACCTTCTCGTTTCACTGCTTTTTCAATTCATCTGGTATCTTTTTTACGTTCTTGGGGACTGTTCCTCGGGCTCTAACTACCATTGCCGTCCTTGCCACTTTCACAGCTTTTTCAAATCACCTTGTAAATTTTTAGGTTCTTGGGAACTGTTCCAGTGGCTTTAACTACGATTGCTATCCCTACCACTTTTGGAGGTGCCCGTGGTGTAATTGTTATCGTCGTATGAAATGAACACGGCGACACGAGTTCAAATCCTGGACGAGACTGATTGCATTTCACATAGCACTAATACCCTTGGGAAAGGTATGAATCCAATTATTCTCCCTCCAGCTATGGGTAAATAGTAGGACAGACTAGGTTCTTCAGCCTTGGTTAGGCAACTAGTCTAGGAGAAGGAAAACTCTGAATTGAAACCTGTTAAACTCCGCTTAAAAATTGACCTTGTGTCATATCCTGCCCGAGCGGAGGGGTTGGTAAATAGGATCCCTACCACTTTCACAATTTTTTCAGTTCCCCTTGTATCTTTTCTACATTCTTAGTGTACTGTTCCTAGAGCTTTAACTACGATTGCTGTCCCTGCTGCTTTCACAGCTTTTCAATTCATCTGGTATCTTTTCTATGTTCTTAAGGACTGCTCCTAGAGCTTTAACAACGATTGCTGTCCCTGCTGCTTTCACAGCTTTTCAATTCATTTGGTATCTTTTCTATGTTCTTAAGGACTGCTCCTAGAGCTTTAACTACAATTGCTGTCCCTGCTGTTTTCACAGCTTTTCAATTCATCTGGTATCTTTTCTATGTTCTTAAGGACTGCTCCTAGAGTTTTAACTACGATTGCTGTCCCTGCCACTTTTAAAGTTTTCCAGCCCTCTGGCAAGGTCCATGTATATTTCTATCTTTTTTGCTTTCTTTTATTTTTACCCTGTGGTCTGCTGCGACGGCAAATTCAACAAGAAGATAAAATCCGTTCTTCTTGTAAATGAAAACTAGGCCGGGACGTCATATATATTATTTTACACCTTTGAAAGTTTTTCACGCCAGAACTGGAGTTTGAGTGACAACAAGTCTCTTCAAGTCTCCAGGACTCTTCTAAGTACTCTGGCATATCTTATTAATGCTGTCGTTTGGATGGTCTCCACTCGTCCTCTTAATTCCAAGTCATACAGTCCCTTTATCAAGCCTTTGATGACTGTATCAATTGAAGCTGGTGTTACTGTCGCATTCATGTCCCATATTTTTTCATTTCTCTTGCAAGGTCCAGGAACCTATCTTTCTTTTCACTTTCTTTTAGTTTTACTCTGTGATCAGCCGGAACGGCAAAGTCCACAATACGGCAAGTTCTCTTTTTTTTAACAATCACTAGATCTGGTTGTCTGGCCGAGATTAGGTGGTCTGTTTGTATCTCAAAAGCTTTGAGAATTTTGTGCGTCACTTTCTCCTGGACAGATTTCGGTAAAGTTAAATTTCCATATCTTACACAATTCCCAGAGGAATTTTCACCGACTAATTTATTATTATTATTATTATTATTATTATTATTATTATTATTATTATTATTTTACTTTCTTGCAAGTTTATCACACCAGCCATAGCAGATTGTCTTTCACTGGCGTCTGGGTGGCTGCAAATCTCCTAAAGTCTCCAGGACTCTTCTCAGTACTTTGACCGATGATGATAATGCTGTAATCTGGATGGTCTCCGCTCTGATTTCTAACTCTTAAAGTCCCTTAACGAAGCCTTAAGTGAGTGTTCCGAGTGCGTCAGTTAGTATTGTTATCACCGTCACATTCATGCTCCATAGTTTTTTTTATTTCTCAGGCAAGGTTTAAGTACTTATTTCTCTTTCCGCTTTCTTCCCCCACCCCCACTTTGTAGTCGCCAGGACGGCAAAGTCAACTATTCAATAGGTTCTTTTTTTTTCTTTTTTTTTTTTCTTTTTTGTTGATTATCACTAGGTATGATCTGGCCGCGATTAGATGATCTGCTTTTATCTCAAAATTCCCGAGGATTTTATGCGTTTCATTCTCCCTGACGGATTTTGGTTTGTATATATATACCATTTGATAGTATGGCCAAATTTCAATATCTTGCACAATTCCCAGTGGACTCTTCTCAGAATTCTAGTCGATCTCAGCAATGCTGTAGTTTGAATTGTCTCCACTCGTCCTCTGATTCCAAAGTCCTCCAGTCCTTTTACCAACCCTTTGGTGACTATACGAAGAGTACTAATTACAATTGGTATAACCGTCACTTTCATGTTCCACAATTTTTTCAGTTCTCTAACCAGGTCCAGGTACTTATCCTTCTTTTCACTCTCTTTCAAGTTTAATCTGTGGTCAGCTGGGACAGCAAAATCCACAATTCTGCAAGTTTTTTTTTTGTTTTTTGTTGGTTTTTTTTGTTAATTATTATAATGTCTGGTCGTCTGGCCGAGATTAGGTGATCCGTTTGTATCTCAAAATCCCAGATGATTTTATTATTATTATCATTATTTATTACTCCTTAGAGTTTTTCACATCAGCGTAAGCTGATGGTCTTTCACTGGAGTTTGAGTGACAGCAAGTCTCCTCAAGTCTCCAGGACTCTTCTCAGTATTCTGGCCGTTTTTAATAATGCTGTTGTTTGGATGGTCTCCACTCGGTCACCAACTTCTAAATCTTCCAGGTCTTTTAATAATCCTTTAGTTACCGAGCCAAAGGCTCCAATTACAATTGATAAAATTGTCACCTTCATGTTCCATAGTTTTTTCAATTCTCAAGCAATTTTATTCTGTGATCTGCCGGGACAGCGAAGTCGACAATTTTGCAGATTTTCATTATTATTATCATCATTATTATTATTATTATTATTATTATTATTATTATTAATAATAATAATAATAATAATAATGAAAATCTGAAATCTGAAAAATGTTATTATTATCTATCTGAAATAATGAAAAATATTATTATTATTATTATTATTATTATTATTATTATTATTATTATTATCTCCTTGCGTTGCCCAGTCGGCTGGGGCTGTAGAATACACCGACTGCTTCTCTGCAGAGGGGTAAGACCCCCCCCCCCAACGAGTGTCCTGGATATGCAATGCTGGAGTTTTGGGAAATGCGGAGTACCTCTTCATTGCCATCGCTCCCAAGTTCACTCTGGCCCCGGAATGGTAGCACCTGATAAGGGTCCTATCTATGGGTTAAATAGAACTAACGGTATACTTATGCTAAACTGAATTGTTTGAGTAAACTGAATAGCTTGAAATAGAAATGCTTTTGACAATTAAACCGTACTTACATTTAAACTGCGTGCTTATGCTTAACTGAATTATTTGAAATAGAACTGTTTTTCGACATTAAAACTGTATTTACACTTAACTGAATTGTTACATATAACTGCTTGAATAGTTTGAAATAGAAATGTTTCTGACAATTAAACTGTGAATTTATGCTAAACTGAATTGTTTTAAATAGAACAGATTATTTACATAAACATGGATTTGGCGTTAAATAACCTACAAAGGTTGATATGCCATAAAAGCCAACAAACCAAACCAAACTATTTCCTTGCGAATTCCATGCCAGTTTTAAGAGGTGGTTCTTCACCAAAATCAGAGTGACAACAAGTCTCCAAGATACTTCTAAGCATCCTAGCTGATGTTAGAAATGTGATAGCCTCATATTTGCAGGGGAGGGGGCGATGGTGTTTTGTTTTTTTTAATCATTTTAAAACTTTGAAATTAGTTTGACGAGATAGCACCAATTTTGTTTTTAGATCACACCTCTTTTCAACCAGTACGACAAATAACGTCTATTTTGAATTTTATTTCCATTGTAATTTCGTTTAACATGACGACAAAACGTGCCTTCTTTCATACAATCCTTCATAAAAATGTAAAATAGAAATACTTGTCTATTGAAAATAATCGTACTATAAAAGTTTTCTTAAGTTTCTCATTTTTATTGCTGTAAGAATATTTACGCATTTCACAATATGACAATAGCATTCAGTCTTAATCAAGTTTTGGATATTACTTATCAAATGGCCGAATATCATAAGTTGTTATTCTTTAGGCATTTTAGAATATAAAAATAGCTTCCATCTTATGCGATGACCTGATACTGACAAATATTTTCGTCCCAGAATTGAAACATAGAACCTCTAAGAAAGATTGTAATATTTTCCTGGTGGCTTGTAGTTGTATATATATATATATATATATATATATATATATATATATATATATATATATATATATACGGGTGGGAGTCCGGAAGGAAGAGAAACATCGGCTAGATTTGCTTTAACACGAGCTTCGTCAGTTTACTTGTTGTTACGTGACTTTTCTGTATACGAGCGCCGATGTTTATGAATGTGTCAGCCGGTTCAGCAAATTGTTTCTTGTCAGCACTTGTAGGCCTTTATGCAAAACACGCGCAGGAAATGGTTTGCGCATGTGCCTCGAAGGTGTATGCGCGTTTGTTTGCGTGTGCGTGTGCGTGTGCACATGGCTATGATGTTTTCGTTCATTCTTGACAATTGGAATGTTATTTATCCAGACATAAAAACGCAACTTAGTTCCCCCACCACACACACACACACACACACACACACACATATATATATATATATATATATATATATATATATATAACACTCGAAATCTGGGAATAGATATTATGTTTCGTTGGTCTCATTTGCTTGACGAGATAGCTGCTTGTTTCTTACGTGGAGTCAATTTTCAGAGCGAGACGAATGCTGATTTTCTAGGCTGACTCTCACCTCTCGAATATTTTCTTACTCTTTGCACCACCGCCAATTAGAGGTTTTCGTGGTTTTGTGGTTTATGTCGCAGAGCGATCTGAGTTCAAATCCTGGACGAGCCTATTTGTCTTTGCCAGCTCCCTTGGGAACCGAATGAACCCAAGATTTCTCTCAACTAAAATAGTAAAATAGTAGGCCAGACTGATTTCTTTAAACTAGGTATGGAAACCGATCTGGAAGAAGAATTGGTTTGGTTGGGTTTTATGGCCTCTCAACCATCGTAGGTTATTTAATGCAAAATCTTTTTTATACATATATATTAAACATATGATTAGTAAACACGTTTTATAGATAACATTTTTAAACGAGCCTGAGCTCATTTTTTTCACACAGTTAAATAGTCTCACTAATTTCTATCTAATACGAATAATTCTATTTACTATTAATTGTTTGTTTGCACACAGTTTAATGCTCTCAAGTATATTTATGTATCACTGACAATTCAACATAAGTCATTCGTTGACACAGTTAAATGTAAAAACATTTCTATTTCAAATAGTTCAGTTTAGCATCAGTACACCGTTTAAATGTCAAACAGTTCTATTTGACCCCTAGGTAAGACTCTATCATGTGCTACCACTCCGGGCCGGAGTGGTAGCAATGTCAATGAAAGAGTTCTCTGCATTCCCCAAAGCTACAGCATTATGGGAGCCTCACCATCACATTGTTTAGTGTCATATCCAGGACACTCGTCTAGAAGTTTACCCCTCTGCGGAGATGCTATCGGTGTATTCTGCGGCCCTAGCCGACTGGGTCACTGGAAGAAGGAAAATTCTGAATTCAAACTTGTTAAGTTCCGCTTAAAAATTGACCTTGTGTCTCACATGCTACTCGTACGGAGGGGGTTTGTAGATACATATACCTTCTGCGATTCACTTTGCTTTGAACCAAGTTGTTATTCTGTCTTATCGGTTGAGCGTAGAATACGGAGCCCTAAAAAATGGGGATGTCCTGGATATGTCACTAGACTGCATTTGATGGTGAGGCTCGAGTTCTGAAGATCTGGAGAGTGTGGAGTACTTTTTCATTGCCATTACTCCCATGTCCACTTTGATTCAAGGTGATAGTACGTGTTAGGGTGCCACCTTTGGGTCAAATACAGGTTATCTCAAAATAGATGCAGCCATAAATATGATGATGATTTATTACTAAGAGAAGAGCTGTATAGGTCGACCCCTAAACATATAGTAGTTTACTATGACCTTCTGGTGAGTGTTTGATATTTATCCAACCCCCCAACTGGCTGGTTTTGACACAAGGTCATTTATTGTGATGGGACCACGTAAAAATTGAGATTCATTCGCGCCATCGCAAAAATGTCTGATCCTGTTGACATACCTTATTTTGGTGGTGCCTTTGGCACCAACCGATGAACTCAGTCCTGACAAGCAGGTGTACCATATTCACAATTAACGCTAGATACAGCTATGTGCGAAATAGACATATAATGTTCATAACGATAGAACATAGGAATCTCGAAATTCGAAAACACGTAACGACTTCGTGTTCAGGTACGAAACCTTTTTATTAACTTTGAGTTAAAGGTTCGGACATAAGGAGGAGAGACACAATCTTCTATGCTATCTTATTCATTTGGCCCCCATCTCGAGCGGCCCCCATAGGGCGCAAGTTCGCCTCGCGTCTGCGAGCCCCAAAAGTCGAACCTCCTCGTTTGGCGTCTAGTTTTCAACTCCTCTAACTTTCTTTCAATTCTCCACAAACCTCTGCGCGCTTCCGGTGCGTGACGTCACTCGCACTCCGTCACCCGTTTCGTCTCGGACTATTGTGACATCTCTGAGTGACACCTTCGTCTGCCTGCGCGCGCCCGCGTTAACACCTGCATCAATGTTTGCACCTAACTAACCCATGTGCTGAGCCGAGAGGTTCTCAGCTTAACTAAACTCAAAGGCATGAACCGAAATCCCTCGGCCATTACGTTACACAGATATTGCCAGCAGGGAAGGCCTTCTGGGACCAGGTGGCTAGCACAACGTTCCGATTAGATGTTACAATCAGTTTAGCACCGATCCATTGGCCTAATGAGTAGAGTATTCGACAATGGCCAGAGAGACCGGGGTTCAATCCCTGGTCGAGTCATACCAAAGACTCAAAAATGGTACTTGATGCCGCCTTGCTTAACACTCAGCATTATAAGGTGAGGATCAAGGGTAAAGTGGAACAATCTAGGGAATGGAGTAGCGCCCTCCCCTACCCTACGGTGTAGTAGCTATTGAAAAGGGAGCCTTCGGGTCACCCGCGACGATGGGCGCCAACTTTACTTGCTTACATCAACTGATCAAAAGTTTGTGATATAGCGTTAATATAATTCTTAATTTGTATTACAGTTTTACAATTGTATATCAACTTCCGTGTTTATTTATTTAATAAGTTTACCAAATACGAGTTTAATTTGGAAATGTTGGTTTCAATCCGCGGCAGTTACCGCAAGTGGTGTTTATCGATGGTTCGGAGTCCTGGTTGACCACACTGTGGTAATGGTTTGGATTTTAGCCCTGCCGTATAAGTCAACGTCTAGTTTTGGAGAGATTTATTTTCTGGCTGAAAAAAAGTCGACTTATATACTCAGTAATTTATGGTAATTAAAAGTCTTTTTATATAGTTCCAGCGGAATGATTTCTTGAGTTTGGAATGAAAATTAAACAAAAAAGTTTATCGTATTCAAAATGTCATTTTACTCATAGAAAGAAGATTATCAATATTTTGTTTTGTTATTTTACAAACTATATTACCTAAATGCTAGTCTTCACTAGATATACACTCACCCAGACACACCATCCTGAACTTAAACAACGTTCTCTTGCTTGTTGCCTCTGATACTGCCACGATTTCATGACAAAAAAGTCTTTCAATTCGTCTGTTGTCCACGACTTACGTAAATAGAATTGAGATTTTGTGGAATCCCCAAAGAAGATTGACCTCGGAAGCAAACCGCCTACTGAATGTCCCCTCGTAATGAGTCTCAATCACAAACGCATAATATTCATCATTCCCCGCCATCTTGGTAACTGATATGGCATTACTGCCGCTGCTGCAGCTGCTCATAGATGTACATCACGCTGACACATTACCATCGAAGAAAATGGAATTGGTTCAAATCCTGGACGAAGCAGTTTTTGTTTCAATTCCCGCTAAAAGCTTTCTGAAAGGTATGAACCCATCTGTTCTTCCCCCTACCTCACCCCAATTATAGGTAAACCGTCGGAAAGACTGGATTCTATGACCTTGATAAAGCAACCAATCTAGAATAAGGAAAACTCACAATTTGCACAGGCTGTATTTCGCTGAAAAACCGTCCTTGTGTTGCATTCTGAATATGACAGGTTCTTGGATGTTTACATATGCAAAAACAATGCATTTGCTAAAATAGAAAGAAAGAAAGAAAGAAAGGACGCAAATACCAAAGCATACACTGTACGGGTTGACGTACTCGTATACGCTTAAGCTTTAGTTGATTAGTTTACTATCTTTTATAGTCAATTAAAAATTTACCTCAAACAGTCGCGAAATCTACATGAGAAAAGAAATTTACTAATCATATTTTTATACTTGATTTTTTTTTTTCATTTTACCACGATTGCTATAATTTCATTACTTCTTTAGAGATTTTCACAACAGCTTACGCTGACGGTCTTTCACTGGAGTTTCAGTGACAACAAGTTTCCTTCAAGTCTCCAGGACTTTTCTCAGTATTCTAGCCGATCTTAATAATGCAGCAGTTTGGATAGTTTCCACTCGTCCACTTATTTCCAAGTCCTCCAATCTTTGTTCCAATCCTTTGGTGACTGTACCAAGAGCATCTATTACAGTTGGTATCACCGTCCTTTTCATATGCCACCGTTTTTTCAATTCCTTAGCAAGGTCCATATACTTATCCTTCTTTTCGCTTTCTTTCAATTATTATATTATTATATCACTCTTTGTGAGTTTTTCATTATAGAGTTAACTGATGGTCTTTCATGGAAGACTGAGTGTCAGCAAGTGTCTTTAGGTTTCCAGGACTCTTCTCGGTATTCTAGCGAATCTTAACATTACTTGATGGTCTCGATTCTTCATCTGATTTCCAGTGCCTCCAATCTTTTTTTTAATATTTGGAGATCTTCCCTGTGCACCAATTACAGTTGGTTCCACCGTCACCCACATGTTCCACAGCTTTCATAGTTCTCTGGCAATGTCCAATTATTTCTCTGTCAGTTCACTTTAATTACGCAGATGCGTATTTCCAATCCTCTTGGGAAGACGTGGCCCTGGAGGTGACCAATGGTTCTGTATGTCACACAAGAATATTTGCCGGATTTTCTGCTCTTGGTAATTGAATTTATAATATAATTGTTTTACTTAAAAAAGAAAATGTACATTAGGCCTGGTGTTATAGCTGAGATTAAGTGATCGTTTGTACCTGAAAATCCCTGAGAATTTTACGTGTTTTATTCTTTTGGACGTTTTTTAGTTTTTGTCTCTACCATTTGGTCGTATGGTCAGATTTAAATCTCTTGCATAATTCTACGTGGATCACCTTTCCCACCCAGTTATGAATAGTTTAATGCTCCCTTTGCGCTAATTTTCTAGATTATTATATGATTAATTGTTTCATCTTTGTCACCACATAACCTACACTTGCCATTCTGTTGCGAATTATGATCATAATTAGTATGCTCTTTTCACACCAGCTTAACTCGTGATTTTTCACAGAAATTTAAGTGATAGAAAGTCTTCTCAGACCCTCAGGACTTTTATCCTTGCTACTTTTAACTGCGGGGCAATGGTATATGAATTAAAAGCCCCCAGAATTTTCGACTATCACTGCTGCTACGACGAACCTGTTTGAAAGAGGCTTTTATTTGACTAATTTGCGGTCCTTGGTCTCTCGGTGACCAATCCTGGGTCTAGTGCTGATATGACAAGATTACCACTTGAGAATGTATTGCAGCTGATATTATCCCATACATTAGTTACCCAGTCGGCTGGGGCTGTAGAATACACCGACTGCACCTCTACAGAGAGGTAACCCTCCCACCAACGAGCGTCCTAGGTATAACACTAAACAATCTGATGTGGAAGTTCCAGTGTTACTGTGGCTTTGGGAAATGCGGAGCACCCTTTCATTGTCATTGCTCCCAGGTCCACTCTGGCCCGGAATGGTTACATCTGATAGGGACATATCTATCAGTTACATAGGACTAAACTGCATACTTATGCTAAACTGAATTGTTTGAATTAGAACTGTTTGACTAAATGGACTTGCTTGAAATACAAATGTTTTTGACAATTAAATTGTGTACTTATGCTAAACTGAATTGTTTGAAATGGAACTGTTTTTGACATAGAAACTATACTTATGCTAAACTGAATTGTTTAATATAGAACTGTTGTGACATTTAACTGTGTGTAAGCAAAATCTGTACTTATACTAAACTGAATTAGCTTAATTAGAACTGTTTGAATAAACTGAATTGCTTGAAATAGAAATGTTACTGACAGTTAAACTGTATACTCATGCTAAATTGAATTATTTGAAATAGAACTGATTATTCGTATAAGAAGAATTTATATAGAACTAAACTGCGTACTTATGCTGGAGTGATTTATTTGAAATAGAAATGTTTGACTAAACTGATTAGTTTGAAATAGAAAAGTTTTTGACAATTAAACTGTGTACTAATCCTAAACTGAATGGTTTGAAATAGAACAGACTATTTGCATAAAAATGGATTTGGCGTTAAATAACCAACAAAGGTTGATATGCCAACAACCAATCAACCAACCCATACATTAGTGACTTGTTATCCCTGAATTAGAAAAGTTTAACCTTATCGTCTCCTTTGCTGAGGCCAAAAGATTCAATTTGGGATGGAAATTTAATATTCCGTAAGGGAGTAAAAATTGTTCATATTTATTCAAAGCCTCCATCACGAACTGAAAGTAACACTGGGTTATTTTTTAAGCGGTGTACAGTGTGTGTGTGTTTTTTAATTTAAAGCTTTTCTTTTCCTACAGCAGTTACCAAAGCTGAAGCGAATAAGAGTTTGATTCCTGCCGTTTTCAAGAGAATTAGCACGAACTGAAATGTAAACAGCCTCGTCTAGGGTTTGAACTCGGATCTCTGAATCCATTTTTAGGATAATACACGTTATGCACCCACGTTAATTGATTACTTAAGTAATTAATTAAAGTTAATATTGTTATGTGAAGTTTCATTGAGATTTATTGAGATTTTTTTCTAAAAAATAAAATTAACGATTCTTCAGAGATTTATCGATGTAAACGTTTTTGTTTTTTGCTATTTTTTTTCCTTGATTGTATGCAAATAGTTTAAATTTCCGAGTGTATTCTTATTTATTTATTTATTTTTAGACTGACGTCAAGAAAACTGCTACCCTTGCTCGAGATGGGAAATCACGCGAACAGTATCAAAGAAAGGATGGGTAGTGGTCAGCTGAGTCCTGCACAATTGTGTGACATGTACAAACTACACAGGAAACAACAGAAAATGTGTAAACGCAGTCGTGGAGTACCCCAGATCCTGAATGAAGCTCTGCGACTGTCTGTTCTGGCTTGTCAGAAACAGTTCCGCTATGAACGTTGGAATTGTACACTGGGGCAATACCAAAGAAATATACTCAAAAAAGGTACTGTTCTTTGGCATTTACTATTGGTTTATTCTTCTATGAGTAAGGTGTTTGATATAATCGATAACTATTTCTTATAACATACCTTACTTCATATGCAATAGGAATGTATATATATATATATATATATATATATATAACTCGTTGCCCTGACTGTTCTTTTTCAGCTTGTATTAATAAGCCCAATCAACATTTCCCCTGAAGGAACCAAAGAAACATTAACTCAACGACCTTGTATATACACAAACTAATAGGGAAATCATCTGTATAAGGGACACCAAGTTTTTTTGAAAAATAAACGAACGTTAGGGCTCTTTCTTCCGGTACTATTCATACAATCCCACCGGAGAAACGATTAAAAATGGGTAATTTAAATTGGGAAAAATATGACAAAAATGTGACAAAAAATGGAGAACTTTATGTCACACCAATGCTTAAAAAGTCTCCCAAAATATGTAAGTTATGATTGGATCTCTGTCTACATAGAGAGGTGCGATCTGAAAAAAATGTAGATCGCTTCTAAGATGTTCGAATGGATTTTACTCCTAGCTCTATGCAGAACAGAGAACCAGTCATCTTGGTAGTTGGTCCTGTAACTATTTATAGTTAGAAGATGTTCGCCAATAGCCGAGTCAAGAGCCTGTGAGTGTTTAGAATATCTCGGGGTACATGCTGTCTCACTCAAACTTCCAAACGTTGGATATATATATATATATATATATATATATATATTAGTTAAAATCTAATTCGGAAGCACCCTTGAAAAAGAGTAAGACCCTGTCGCCATAAGTGTTCTGGGCATGACACGAAACTGCATCTAGTAATGGGTCTCCAGTCCTAAAACTTTAGGGAATGTGGAGTACCTCTTCATTGTCATTATTCCCAGGTCCACTCTGATCCGAACAGGCAGAACCTGTTTAAGACCACAGGATCAATTTAATGGCACCTACCCGCATGAATACCAGGTGGCCTTCGTACCAAATAGAATCCCATAACCCAATGACTTGCCACTCTCAAATGCAAAAAAAAAACGGAACCTAGCTGTACTAAGGTGGAGACGGCCGTTTGGTTAATTATAAGAATATTATTATTGAAAATTTGGACCAATTGATAATTGGCCTCATTGATAATTAATATATATATATAGTTAATATGGGGTTAGGAACAATTCCAAGCGGGACAATTTAAATATTCAAATTAAATAGTCCCGTTCCAGAGCTCAATGCAAATAAAATCTACGGAGATTTTTTTTTTTCAAAATGAAAAAAAACAGTCTCATTAATATATATTTACATATATATTGTCATCCACAGACAGACTTTAGCGGTATCACAACTCTTCTGTGTGGCTAGATATGCGAGATGCTTCAAGCTGTAATCAGAACCCGCCAGACTTTACGTCAGTCTGATATCTTACCCCAGAGCTATATCATTCTCTTTGTAAACGAATGAGTTTATATATATTTTTACATATACACTATCAGCTGCCGAAGTGCTCAATTTATCAGAAGAGCTTTGCATTTACGCATATATGGTAGCCAGCAATTCACCACTCGATTGCTCAACCCACTGGGAGGACTATATATATATATATATATATATATATATATATATATATATATGTACACATGATACATGATAAATGGCCACATTGATAATGGACTATAAATGTATATATACATACATATACACGCACATATATGTACATAAATATATACAGATATGCATGAAAATAAGAAATATATATATACATATATCTGTAAAATACAGCTTGGCTGACAATATGGGACAAGGTAAAAATCCCACGGTGCCGTCACAAAGTGATGCGCCGGAAGAGAGTGACCTGTGAACTGCATGACAGTTATTTCGCTCGATGACGATCAAACATGCCATTCCAAAGACGTCGGAAGTGCATATTCCGTTGGCCAGTTATGGGAAGAGATCGCAGGGGCGTGGAGACGTGTCCATATCTCCGCGTGGGAGTTTGATGGTAATATAAGGCCGACGAATTGAACGCAAGCTTGTCCCGTCGTTGCCCCTGTGCGTTTTCTCGGCCATCGTCTACTTACACCGAAGTGTCCAGGCCTCATAGACGAACGATTCTAATACCTTTCCTGATTGCTCCTATTTCACACAAGCGTCCGTCGAGAAAATAAATATATATTGTTATATATATTACGTGTTGTTTATTTGGCCAGAGCAAAACGTAACATATCTATATACACACACACACACACACACACATATACATCATACAGGATAATTGGCCAGATTGATAATGTTCACTCTCTCTCTCTATATATATATATATATAAGAGTGTGTTCAGAAAGTATCGAGACTGAAGTCGTGTTTATCAAGAGAGAAATGAACAATTGATGAAACATTAAACTAATTTTACTTCATGGTAAGTGGGAATTGAACAGTTAGCCTACCTTGCTTACCATGATATACCATGGGGAACCCGATATGAATTTTCATTGGGTTCACTTGGTTATACCTCAACAGTAATAAATATTACGATCTATCTGACAAATTAGAAATGCTGAGAACTGCTTGAGAAAATAAGGCCGATACACATGACCCGCTTGGACACATATACATCAGATCTGTGCGAATTCTGGATGCAGTCTAGAACACCCACCAAGAGGATTGGTTGGTTAGTTGATTGTATACGTTTTAAAGAGGTGTTAATTCTTAGATAACAACCTGTTTCTTATAATGCATTTGGTTATCCCAAAGAGAGTAACTTAACACAAAATATTCGGTAGGAAACAAACAAGTCAATATGACATTTAATTGTACACAATACAAGGAGGGAACTAAGTTCTCTCTCACGCCATTAAAGAGTCTTAATGTATTTAAAGAACATGAATACAAGTTCATACTGCAAAAAGATGGAAACCGCTTGCTCTTCTCAGGTCTGGACATTAACGGAGGGTGGCAACATGTGCTCGCTGTTGAGAAGCGAAACGACTACGTCTGCCCTTCTCAAGTTCTGTTCGTCAAAGAGGCTAATTCCCCGATTCACCTTGTCCCGTGACCAAAAAAGATTCGAGACGTGGGAGAGTTCCTCAAACACTGTGACAAGGGAGACCACTCCATTTAGTCTCAACAGTGTTATTTTATGCATGTCAATGTAGGTTATTTAATAACAAATTCTGTTAATGAATATACATGATTTGTAAACAAATAGGTGACAATTTTTACATGAGCTAGGGGTTGTTTATCAGCACTCAGTTTCAGGTATTGTAAACATTAATAGTTTTATTTGCATACAGTTAAATGGTTTCAAGTATTGTTATCAAACACTATTAGTTTTATTTGCCATAATTAAATTGTTTCCAGTATAGTAAATGATTAAACATTTCTATTTGAAGGAACCCTAACAGGTACTTCCAGAAAAAAAAAGGGAGAAACAAGAAACAATATGATAACGGGAAAACAGTGGAATCTGCGCATTTCGTAGATTTTTCGGGATTTACTTTCCAGGGTCGAACGCAGAAACTGCGGGTGCTCATTTTCGGCTTCCTCATCAATGTATAGTTTCCTTTATCTTAAAGGAGAGAAACCCCTGGGCATAATGGCTAATGTGCTGGACTGCGGTCTAGAAGTAAGCGAGTTCGAACCCCATCGAACTGTTACTTTTATTTTTGGACAAACACCCTTGGGAAAGGTAAGGACTCCCTTATTCCCCCAGCAATGGGTTGAATAGTATCACTACTGTTCATCTGCAAGGATGGATTTGGCATTAAATAACCCACGAAGAGTGATATGCCTGCTAAGAAAGAAGCATTTATCTAATAAGTCGTTTTTACGGACGTTTGCTTGATGGTAATTCTCTGGCGATGTAATTTCTTTCAATACTGATTTTAAATACGCGTATACTTAAGTTTTCCAATGGTTGTCCTAAAGCGAGATAAGATGATACTATTTACCAACCCCTCCGCTCGGGCAGGATATGACACAAGGTCAATTTTTAAGCGGAGTTTAACAGGTTTCAATTCAGAGTTTTCCTTCTCCTAGACTAGTTGCCTAACCAAGGCTGAAGAACCTAGTCTGTCCAACTATTTACCCATAGCTGGAGGGAGAATAATTGGATTCATACCTTTCCCAAGGGTATTACTGCTATGTGAAATGCAATCAGTCTCGTCCAGGATTTGAACTCGTGTCGCCGTGTCCATTTCCTACGACGATAACGACTACACCACGATAAGATGATAACTGGTCAGTGAGGGTCGCTGGTTGTAAATGGAGAATAAAGACAACTAGAAAAAGAAAATAGTCACTCACTCCTCCCTCTCTCTCTCTCTCTCTCTCTCTCTCTCCACACAGATAATAGTTTAAAGATATTGGGCTACGATAAAAATATTGAACACTATTACTAATACAATGCAAATTTTGTTTTATATATATATATATATATAAGTGTGTTCAGAAAGGATCGAAACTAAAGCTGTATTTTTCCTGAAAGAAATTTATATATATATATATATATATATAGGGACAGAGAGAGGGGGGATAAAAAGAAAATAAAAGGAATCATTTACTATGAATGCACGAGACCACAGCGATTATCCTCATTGAAAAAGTATATGAACAGACTGTGTATGTGTGTGTGCGCACGCGTGAGACAGAGAGAGAGTGTGAATAAAGACACCCATATACATAATTTGTCTTTGTTCATATCTTTTTCTATATCTATTACAGACTGTTTATATCATCTATATCATATTAGTTATATATATATATATATAAACAAAGACATGTATGTATGTATGTATGTATGTATGTATGTATGTGTTTGTCTTTGTTCACATCAGATATATATATATATATAGTTTGTCGCAGAATTCTTCGTCTCTCGTCTCCATCCTATAATCAAAACTAGAACTGTAATACCCTATCTCAATTCTTTATGAAATTTTCATGTGTATTTTTTAAATGATGAAATAATTCATTGTGAAAGAATTAAATTATGATTACAACCTGCGCGCAAAGCATAAAGTTTATAGACGTAATGGACTCAACGAATCGCGGTATGATCAAATCCTGGACGCGGTTTTTAATATTTCACTCACGATAATGCCATTAAGAAAGGCATGAAACATTCCTTTCCCTTTTCAACTATCCGTAAAATTGTAAGGCAGACTGAACTCTCTAGATTTGGTACAGCAAATGATCTCGTAGAAAGAAACTTTAAAATTTGTGGAATATTGATCGGAAAAATCTGTGGCATGTTGGTACGAGGTGCCTTCAATAACTTTCCAGACTTTTTTCGTATGGGCACTTTTATTGATAGTATACGCATGAAACTCTAGTCCCTTTCGAGGTAATCTCTTCCGGCTGCAATGCACTTGTTGTACCGTTCCAACATATTCTGGAAGGCTCCATGGAAGTCCTCTTGTGTGAGCGTGTCAATGACCTTCGTCACAGCCTCTTTCATCTCCTCAAATGTCTCATAACGACAGCCTCTAAGTTTTTCCTTGAGGTTAAGGAATAACCAAAAGTCACAGGGAGCAAGGTCTCGACTATAGGGAGGCTGAGGAACTGTCTTGGTGCCCATCTTGGTCAAATAGTCTGTGACAAGGATGGATTTGTGGACTGGTGCATTATCCTGCTGGAAATGCCACTGACCCGATTTGAAGAGTGCTGGCCTCTTCCGACGGAATCTCTTCCTGGACTCCCTTAAAACCTCAATGTAGTATTCCTTGCTGACTGTCTGTCCAGTGGGAACCCAGTGCATGTAGATCATGCCAGTGCTGTTAAAAAAAGGGATCATCAAAAGTTTATGGATAGATTTTCTCTGTCTGGCCTTTTGGGGTCTGGGAGAGCCAGCATGCTTTCACTAGGAACTCTGTCTCTTGGTCTCTAGGTCATAGCAGTAGATCCAGCTTTCATCGCAGGTCACCAGAGCATCAAGAACTGCGGGATCTGAATTGATCAGCTCGACCATCTTCCTGCGGTCATGACGACGTCTTTCTTTCTGATTTTCTTTGAGCATTCTTGGGAAAAACTTCACGCAAATCTTCCGCGTCTTCAGTTCCTAGCGAATAGTTATGTGTGCAGTTTCTATACTGACATCAAACTGAGCACTTATTGTCTCTATAGACACACAGCGATCCTTATTCATGAAATTCTTTATTTCACCAATCAACTCTGGTGTTCTGACTTCCTTACTCCTCCCACACCGCTCATCTTCCCTCACAGACTCTCTGCCTTCCTTGAATCTCTTATGCCTCTCAAAAACTGATGCTCGATTCATGCAAGATGCTCCAAAAGCAGTCTGAAGCATTCCATATGTTTCTGTGGAATTTTTTCCAAGTTTAAAACAGAATTTTATTGCATATCGTTCTTCTAAAGTTTCTTCACGTCCAGATTGCATTTTTGAAGTTCACCAGCTGTGACAATCAGGCTTTAGTAGGGTGTATTCCAATTGTTGCTGTAGCTGTTCATTTGAACCTGAAATCATAAAATTAGTCTGTCGTCTCATAAGATGTATAGCTATAACATACTGAATTCTCAAGGGTCTACCGCAATATCAAATGCCTGCACAAAAAAGTATGGAAACTTATTGGATGCACCACGTATATCTGTTGAAACACTCTAATCTTTTGTTATTAGCTCATCCAAAAAGTGTGGTTGGTTCTACATAAGCCTTCACCAAAAATCCTAACACAAGAAATAAGACACATGGCGTACATGACACTAGCTGCAATCAATGCATCTTGGGTTATTGACATGGATAAAACCAGAGTTAATTTCACGAATGTTTGCTTAATGGTAAATCTCTGACGACACAATTTCTTTCAGTTAATTCTGATTTGAAATACATATAAGTTTCCGTATGGGAGTCCTAAAGTCAGATAAGATGATATTCGGTCAGTGAGGGTCGCTGGTTGTAAATGGAGAATAAAGACAACTAGAAAAAGAAAATAGTGATTCATTCCCACCCTCTATCTATCTATCTCCATAGATATAATAGATAAAAATTATTGGGTTACAATAAAAATATTGAACTATATCTAAGACGATGCAAGTTTTATTTTATATAAAGTGACAAGGTACAAGGCTCAAGTTTAGTCGAAGGCTTCATGTCATCTATGGCCAAAAGAAATACATTAAAAGCGTTCAAACCTCGTAAGGATGGTCGAGAACGTTCTAAAGGTCCGGGTTGTCGTCAACCACGGGGTCTTAGGGTTCATGTCACCATTTACATTGAGGTGCTGAACACTGTATTCAAGGCTTGAATCCAGGGTGAGGTAGCTCAGTTAAAACAAGACGTGTTTCAGTAGGACTCAACCACTTGACCTACGTTACTTGGGAGTGGCTGGCCATGAGAGTGGATGATTAAGATTCTGTCTCCCCTACTGCTATATACGTGCAAAATGGAAAAACAATAACGCTTCTATGTAAAAATGTAATCTTCTCGTTTATTATTACGAAATAGTCGAAATTGGTGCGTGAGAGAGAGAGAGAGAGAGAGAGAGAGAGAGAGACAGGAACTGCTAAGATTTACCCAAGGTTGAGATGCGATATATTCAGAGAGCCTTACTTCTTCGCTCTATCCCCACAAGGCGAGCACAGGGCCGACTTAAACTATTTAATCATCTTCGTTCCATCTTCGTTCTGTGATCATACTCAATTTCGACATCAGCGAGTCTTGTACATTTAGAGTTTTTTTCTACCTCTCAATCAGGAGCGTCGCCCCCCCCCCCGAGCGAAAACCCAAAACGGTGTGACGTTTAGTATCTCTGTTCTTTGACCACTACTCTGTCTTCTGACTCTCTGGGGTTGAAAACTTCGTCGTTATATATTTTTCGGACACCCACACACTCTTCCATCCAGCATCTCACCCACGCAATCAACATAGCATTTCCGCTGTCTTTTCTTTACCTTAAGACACAGCAGCATCCTGTTTTAGAAATCCACGAACTTACACGGCCAATCAAATATCAAAATGTAACACTACGATGTAGCCTCCTCGCTCTCCGGATTTTATTCTTTTAGAATACTTTTATTTGGAGCGTTGTCGAGAGAGAAACTAGCCAGCAGTCCCTCATCAGTAAGACCTCGTTGGAGGCTGCCATTATAGACCTTATGGATAATCGAAAACCACAGATCAATGGACATGCTGTCATTACTGACAGTCAATCTCGAAGATGACCTGAGGACAGATTGATAGCCAACACGGAAAAGAACCACCTGATCTTCGAAAGAAAGAACAACAAACAGTTTCAAATACCAAAGATTCGCTGAAGTTACTCTGAGGCGGTCCAAAAGGCTGAGGGTGGTCTAAATAAACATTTTCTTTTTTCCAAATTTGAAGATATATATAAGCTTTTTGAAAATTTTTAAGCGGAGATTAACAGGTTTGAATTCAGAGTTTTCCTTCTCCTAGACTAGTTACCTCACCAAGGCAGAAAAACCTACTATTTACTCATAGCTGGAGGGATTCATACCTTTCCCAAGGGTATTAGTGCTATGGGAAATGCAATTAGCCTGGTCCAGGAATTGAAATCGTGTCGCCGTGTCCATTTCCTACGACGATAAGCATTACACCACGGGCACCTCCGCCTGGTTGACTGCTTTTTATTATCGTAACAATTTTTTTTGGGGGGGAGCTGATGCCGAAGTCAGTTTTCTTTAAAAGAATTATGTGGTTTCGAGTAATTAAAGTAGATCAATTATAGTTTCACGTAATTATTCTTTATACAAATGATGTGCATAGGATTGTGAGTATTTCTATCTAATCCTAATACTTTATATAAAATGGGTTCAAGTAACTATTCTTTTTCAGTGATAATCATGGTTTGTAAACCGTATATGCTTTCAAGTAACAATGTCTGCTTAATAATAATTTGTTTGCTCACAGTTATATGGTTTCAAGTATTTTAAGTGCTTATAAGTCATTAATAATGATAATGTTTAATAAACAATTATAACTTGAAGATACTACACGTAATACAAATAAGTTGGTCGGTTGGTTTTATGGCATATCGACCTCCGTAGGTTTTTTAACGCCAAATCTATTTTTATGAAAATAGTTCTATTTCAAACAATTTTGTTTAGCATTAGTTCGCAGTTTAAATGTACGTACAGTTTATTTGTCAAAAACATTTCTATTTCAAGCTATTCTGTTTAGTCAAGTAGTTCTAATTCAGCTAATTCATTTTAGTATAAGTAAAGATTTTGTTTACACACAGTTAAATATCAAAACAGTTCTATATTAAACAATTCAGTTTACTGTAAGTAAAGTTTCAATGTTAAAAACAGTTCTGTTTCAAACAATTCAGTTTAGCATAAGCCCGCAATTTAAGGCTAAGTACGGTTTGATTGTCAAAAACATTTCTATTTCAAGCTATTCAGTTTACTCAAACAATTCAGTTTAGCATAAGTACGCCGTTAGTTCTATTTAACCCATAGATAAGGCTCTATCAGGTCCTACCACGCCGGGCCAGGGTGGACCTGGTAGCAATGGCAATGAAGGGGTGCTCCGTATTCCTCAAAGCCCCAGCATCACTGGAATTTCACCATCAGATTGTTTAGAGTCATACCCAGGACACTTATTGGATGGAGTCTCACCCCTCTACAGAGGTGCAGTCGGTGTATTCTGCAGCCCCAGCCGACTGGGCAAAAATAATTTAGATGGAGTTAGATAGCATCAAGTATTTCTTTCTTATATTAGATAACTATTTTGTTGTACAAACAAAATGTTAGTATTGCTTTAAATAGAGCGTACATTTTCTATAGATCGCAGATGATAAGTTTAGAACCTTTTTTATCACGTCTTGCCAGAGAACAACCGTGACAAAATGCAATTAAGAGGAATATGGAAAACTAATTAGTGGTTGCAACAAAAAAAAAGAAAACGAAAAACCCCACGAAAGTGGGGGAAAAGAGAAAAAAATGTTACCGTGTTACTTTGTTTTTTTTTTCCCCTATGGCCTGGTTTGGTTGAAGTAGGGTCAATAATATTAAGTATCTGAAGGTTATAAAAATATTTCTGTTTACAAAGATCCGGCTGGTATATAGCAATATAAAATCGCTTCTCACACGGACAACTGAAGATCGGTGCTAGCTGTTTGAAGTATATAAAGCATACAGGTGTTATGGGCGCTGGCGTATCGGGGATTGACACATACGTGTTGAGTTATGGCAGAAGAAGCGTTCTGGTTGTAGAAACTATTTGTAATCGGATAGCAGGGGCATATGTTCCTTTATTCTACTCTTAGATATTTTTGTGGTGCGTCCAGTATAACAAACGTCGCATTTGCATTAAAATTTGTAAATTAAGAAGCTTTTATGATGAAGGGACACACTATCTTTGAGAATTGGCGGGAAAAGCACGTTAGATTTAAGAACAAATTGTGGATTAACAGCGCAGAAACTATGATTGTCAAATCTTTTAATCTGTTCTACCAAATGGGTGGAAGCATTGCTTATCTAAGGTAATTTAAGATAGACGTGGTATTTTGGGGTTACCAGTGGACTGTATGCATTTATTTCAGATAATACTAGAAATCTTGTCTTCAGGATATCCATTTTTCAGCCATGTAGTTTTAATAAAATCTAATTCGTTGGTAAGTTTAGATTTGGAGCAAATCAATAAGGCATGCAGAACGAGAGTGTTAACTCGGTTGGTTTTATGCTTTAAAGAACAAAATAAGCCCTAATGTGTATGTGAGCCGGCATTGCGATTAATTGAGGTTAAGAAACAAATTCGTACGTTCAACTAGAACGTCAAGAAAAGGATTACATTTATTGATTTCAAATTCACATGTCAATTTCAACGCAGGTTGAGTGAATGAAAAAATAGTCGGCTCTCAAATCTAGAAGAATATATATATTAATTAAAAAAACTTAAACTGATTTATTTGAGCCATAGATGGAACCTAACAGGTAATATTACTCTGTGGCAGAGTAGACCTGGGAATGATGGCAATGAAGACGTTACTCAATCAGTGCTTCAGAACTGGAACCTTACCACTGGATACAGTTTAGGGGCATACCCAGGACACCTTTCCTGGGTCGTCCAATTTCTTTGCAAGTGATAAAGTCGGCATATTTTAATCCTCACTTCAAGGATGTAGATATCAGAAGTTTGCAATACTTATCCTTTAATTATGTATTCAAAAATAAAACTTTTTAATTAATCTCTAAAGAACAACCATCTTCAGCAGGTAGGAATCCATGACCTGTAGCCCCTAAAGCTCATGATTTAATCTTGTACTGAACATGGCCTTTCGTTGATTAATTATTTGTTTATAGGTTTAGTTTGGTTTCTTTGTTTAATGGCATATCAACCTTTGTAGGTTATTTAATGCCAATGCTATTCTCCTAGAAGAACAGTAGTGGTACTATTTAACCCATAGCAGGGAGGATAGGGGGTTTCATACCTTTCCCAAGGGTATTTGTCCGAAAGTGAACGTAATAGCGCGACTAGAGTACGAACTCGCTTACTACGATTCCGCAGTCCATCGCTTTAAATTTCTTTATAGGATCCCTTTTAATTGTTTTAAAAAGAGTCATAAACTTTTTTAACAGTTCTTTCGGACAAGTCGAGTAACTTGCTACGCTTTCCTCTCTGTGAAATAAACTGAAGAGGTTTACTTAGCGTAACGGTTTTTATCGTGGAAAATGGAATAAGCGACCCGCATTCAATTTCTGGACAAGGTTATTGCGCTTCCCTTTGCGCTAATACCCTTTGTTAAAGGGAAGGATTCATCTATTCTCACTCCAGATAAACGTAAATAGTAGTGCAGAATTTTTTTTTTTTTAGCTTTTAGAAGGCAACAAGTCTAGAAGAAGGAAAACGCTGGGTTACTCCGCTGAAAAAAATGACTTTATGTGGCATTCTGCTTGTCAACCTGGAAGTAATAGCAATAAACAAGTACTCCGCACTCCTCTGACATCCAGAACTGGAACCTCACAAACTAATGCAATTTATTGTCAGACGCAGAACATCCCTTTTGGGGTGGTGGTTTTTATCCCTTCTGCAGGGGATAAAGACCGTGTATTCTAAGCCTCGCCGAAAGAGCGTCGGCCTTACTTAAGTGTATACTAAATTTGGGAGCCCTACATCAAGCTGTTTGCCTGTCTATAAAGGGCAGACAAATATTCTTTTTTCAGTTATCAATATTGATATATGTTGCGGGAACACATGTGTGTGAGAGACTCCATTTTTTTTTTTTTTTTTGTTTAGTTTTATTTTGTTTTTGATTTTTACGACCGACCGTCGTAACTTGTCCTTGTCTGTTTGGCTTTCTGAGCAGATCTGTGTATATACGAAAAGGGCAACTTGAACGTGTCTTAAACTGACATTCGCTTAGAAGTCGAAATGCTTTTATGGATGTGTCTTGTAGAGAATATCGGAATTTCTGCGGGGGTGTCGTGACCAGAAACATATGTGGGCAGGGTCAACGTGTCTTGGTACAGCCGTCGAGGATTGGCTTCTTTAATTTCAGAAAAAAATAATGTTTATATCAGTAGCACGTTACGTTGTTTCTGCCCATTTAACCAAACATTGGCAGCCCAGTTGGCTGAGGCAGTAGAATACAACGACTACATCTCTGTAGAAGGGTTAGACCTCGACACACACCAACGAATGTCCTGATATGACATTAAATAATCGGTTGGCGAGGATCCAGTCTTGGAACTTTGGGGAATGCGGAGTATTCCTTCATTTCTTTTGTTTTCAGGTCCACACTGACTGGGAGTGGTAGCACCTATCAATGGATCAAATAGAATTTTTTTACATTTAGACTGTGTGCAAATGAATAACATGCTAAACTGAAGTTTTAGAAATAGAACTGATTGATCATTTAATTGTATGCAAACAAAAGACTGATGTTTAATGAAGTTCTTGGGGATACATAGAAATACTTGGAACCATTTAATTGTGTACAAACGAATGAGTAATATTGAATAGAATTATTAATGTTAAACTGCAATACTTGAACCTCTTTAAATGTCTGCTTTTATTGAATCATTAGTATTACATAGCAATACTTGGAGCCATGAGACTGTGCTCAAATAAACGAGTAATGTTAAATTGAATAATTAGTGTTAAATAGCAATACTTGTAACCACTTCACTGTGTGCAAACACAATCAATATTAAACAGAAGCATTTGTATTAGTCAGCAATAGTTGAAACTATTTGTGTGTAGAAACAATAGCAATACATGAATGCAAACAAATTAGTTCTAACTTATATAAAAACAAAATTACCTACTAACTATTCATACATGTATATCCATTTAAGTGACTACAAAAGAATGAGTAATACTAAAAAGAATTATTTGTTAGATAACAATACTTGAAACCATATACATGTTTGCAAAGAATAAGCTTAGGCTCGTTTGAAATATTATCAACAAAATGCGTTTACAAATCATATATATTTGATATATATGTATAAAGAGGATTTCGACTTAAATAACCTACAACGGTTGATATGCAAAAAAAAAAACAACCAAACCAAATCATATATATTTTATATATATGTATAAACAGGATTTTGCATTAAATAATCTACAAGGGTTGATATGCCATAAAACCAAACCAAACCAAATCCTATATATATATATATATATATATATATATATATATATATAAAGAGGGTTTGGCATTAAATAACCTACAAGGGTTGATATACCAAAAAAACAAACCAAACCAAATAAAACATTGTTCAACTTCTATCATAAGAGCAATGACAAAATTCGATTTTCTCAAATTTTCTAGGGGTGGTGTAATGGACTGCGAAATCGTAGTAAGCGAGTTCGTACTCCAATCGCGCTATTACGTTCACTTTCAGGCAAATACCCTTGGGAAAGGTATGAAACCCCTTATCCTTTCAGCTATGGGTAAAATAGTACCACTACTGTTCTTCTAGAAGAATAGCTTTGGCATTGAATAATCTACAAAGATTGATATGCCATTAAACAAAGAAACCAAACCAATCAAATTTTATAACAAAATTTTCAAAAGGAATAAAGATCTTCGAAGTCAGCCTTTTAACGGCATGTCAAATAGTCTATGCTTAGAGGTTAAGGAATCATTGTACGTTCTTACATTTTTGTGTAATTATTTCTTAAGGTTCAGTTTCGGTTTCTTTATTTTAATGGCATATCAACTTTTGTGGGTTATTCAGTGCCAAAGCCATCCTTGTAGAAGTACAGTGGTGGTACTATTTCACTCATAGCAGAGAGGAATAAGGGGTTTCATACCTTTCTCAAGAGTGAATGTAAAAGGGCAACAGTCGATCGAACTCGCTACAAAGACTCCCCCTGTTTCTTAAGAGGTTTTTTGCATTCAATGCTTTTGAATACGAAAACTTTTATCTAATAATAATAATAATAATAATAATAATCGATGGAGTGACTATGACAGAAATAGAGAAGACAGACAAGTACTTTGACGTTGCCAGAGAACTAAAAGAGAAATGGAACAGGAAAGGGATGATGATACCAATTATAAGTGGTCCACTCTGAACGATCCCCAAAGGTTTGGTAAGGGGACTGGAAGTGTTAGAAATCGGAGGAGGAGCTGAGATAATCCAAACTACAGTATTACTAAGACCGGCCAGAATACTGAGAAGAGTCCTGGAGACTTGAGCTGACTTGTTGTCTCTCAGACTCCAGTGAAAGACCATCAGCTAACGCTGATGAGAAAAACTGGCAAGGAGTAATATAATATCTAAACGTAATAATCTATGCACACTTATATTGTTTAAAGTAACTATTTTTACTTAATGATAACTGATTGCTTGCATATAAAGTTGGCGACCGTAGTCAAAGGCAACCCGAAGGCTCCCTTTTCAATAGTTACCACACCAAGGTGTAGGGGAGGGCGCTACTCCTTTCCCTTGATTGCTCATTTTACCCTTGATACGTACCTTATAATGCTGAGTGTTAAGCGCGGAGTCATCAAGTACCATTTTTTGAGTCTTTGGTATGACTCGACCTGGGATTGAACCCAAGTCTCCCTGGCCATTGGCGAACACTCTAACCATCATGACAATGTTCGGTATACTTACTGTTTGCATATATGTGGTTTTAAATATTTCAAACTGTTATATGGTTTCAACAAACTAAAAATAATAATCCTTTGAAAACAATTAGCGCTTCAAGTAACTATTCTTAAGAAGCAGAAGGTACCCTGCAAAAACAATTACCGACGCCGACTACGCCGATGACATAGCGATACTGGCAAATACACCCAACCAAGCCGAAACACTACTGCATAGTTTGGAACGAGCCGCTGCAGGCATTGGCCTCCATGTCAACGCACACAAAACGGAATATATGTGCTATAATCAAACAGGCATCATCTCCACACTAGACGGAACCTCTCTCAAACTGGTAGACAAAATCACCTACCTCGGAAGCAGTGTCTCATCAGCCGAAAAAGACATTGACACACGGCTAACGAAGGCATGGACAGCTATCAATAGGCTATCGATCATATGGAAATCAGACCCGACCGATAAAATGAAACGCAGTTTCTTCCAGGCAGCGGGCATATCGATACTGCTGTATGGATGCACTACCTGGACGCTAACTAAACGACTGGAGAAGAAGCTTGACGTCAATTACACAAGAATGTTGCGAGCAATATTGAACGAGTCCTGGCGGCAACACCCTACAAGGCACCAACTATACGGCCACCTGCCTCCCATCACGAAAACTATCCAAGTTAGACGCACCAGACATGCAGGACACTGCTGGAGAAGCAGGGACGAGCTCATAGGTGATGTACTCCTATGGACCCCCACATATGGCCGGGCAAAAGCAGGACGACCAGCTCGAACATACATACAGCAGCTATGTGAGGATACGTGATGTAGCCCTGAAGACTTGCCAGAGGCGATGAATGATAGGGAGAAGTTGCGAGACGGGGTCAGGGATATCCGTGCCTGTGGCACGACATGATGAGGATGATGATGATCAAATAATAATTTTTAAACAAATTTATTTAATCCATAGACGAGACCCTATCAAGAACTCCCATTCCGGTCAAAGCCGACCTTGGATTAATGACAATGAAGAGGTTCTCCACACCCACTAGATCTCATTAAATACAGTTTACTATCAGGACATACCCCCTTTTTGCACGAGAGATCTTAACCCTTGAAATCAACCTGGTTATTTGTTTTCTGAAACTTAATAAAAGTATTTCTTTAAAAAAATTGATTAAGTGTCCTGAGTATTAGTTGGTATTATACCAAGTCCACGTTATTAGAATTAGATCGGAATATTTGAAACCATATGACTGTGAGCAAACAAACAATTATAATTACGAAATAGGAATGCTTAGTTGAAGCAATTATAATTCGTAGATAACACCACGTTTTTTTTACAAATACATCAGTTTAAAAATTATTCATATTCGAGAGTACCGTGTGCAAAAGAAAAAAAAAACGTAAAAATATAAATATGAACGTGCAACGAGCCCGACTCCCTAACTTCTAGGCATAAAATAACCCTAGACGGGTTGATATGCTGTTAAAATCCTGGACGATACTGATTGCAGTTCACAAAGCACTAATACCCTTGGGAAAGGTATGAATCCAATTATTCTCCCTCCAGCTATGGGTAAATAGTAGGACAGACTGGGTTCTTCGGCCCTGGTGAGGCATCTAGTCTACGAGAATGAAAACTTAATTCAAATCTGTTAAACTCCGCTTAAAAATTGACCTTGTATTTTATCCTGTCCGAACGGAGGGGTTTGGTAAATATGCATAAGCTGTTAAAATTAATCAGCCAAACGAATCTATATTCAGCTAATCAAACACAGTGCGAAATTTTTTGGACCCCTTAATTAAAAATTAATCTCAAGTTTATGATTTGAGGACAGAGAAAACACAACAAGAAATCCGACGGCACAGGTTCATATAATTATTAATCCAAATTCCATCCAGTTAGCCATTTTCGTCTTTAACAATAACGCGCGGTCGATGCGTCCTGGATAGAAATATCTGCAGTCGAAACTTCCACAACCTCCTATGTTCTTCGATTCTAACACTGATGTGACCCAGCAAATAGAATTATTTTTAACACCCGCCCAAAGACTCTTCTCCTCTACTTTAGAACTCGTGCTATTTACATGGTATTAATATTTAAATGCTATTGATAGCCCATCTCAGAAAAGGCCAACCGTTCCGAACATTTAGATCAGTGAATGATCAGAAACAGAAAAGTCTCTGTAATTTTGAAATGCGCTCATTTTCCAAGGGCCTCGAATTCTGCTGGTGTTGGTTTCTCAGAACTCCTATCAGATTCGCGGCTTCGGTCAATTGGTGAGGCAAGCGTCAGCTGGAAAAACACGCGCCTGAAATATCTTTATAGGTAGGAGAGCACATGGTACGTTCAAAGGTCGGAATTCTGTCAGTCTTCTTATTGGCTTCAATGGATCTCCTAGCGGTGGCGAAGATGGGAAATCAGTCTGATAGTCTTGATTATTTCTATTTATCTAACTTATCAACTACCGTTCCTCTACCGTCATCGCCCTGATCGTGAAATTTACGTCAAGGGGAAATGAACAATATGAAAGGCAATTGGATCTGTTTCAGGATTAGAAAGAAAAAAGTCTAGAAGACTATTTAAAAAAAAAAAGATATAGGAATGCAAGTCACGTGAAGAAATTGACTAATTTTCTTTGCTTCTGTAGTTTTTCTTTTTCTTTTACTTTTTTTTTTAAGGAAAACTAGCTATGGTGCCACCTTCCCACACACCGTTTTCTATCACTTTCTTCTTCTCAAGACAGTGGAAAAATGAAAATATATTGAAGCTGACAGACAAACAGGCTAAGTGTCGAAATCGCTGTAAAACAAACAAATCGTCAAAAAAGACATTTGAAGAAATGAAACTTTTTTTAGCGATGCTTAGCTAATGTCGCCCGATCTTCTATCACTGGTGGCTGAACTCACTTGATATGTTACAGTCGTAAGTCTTGCTTAGTCTGGCACAGGGCTGGAATTATATAGTACCCTGTGAGAATTGAACTCACTTAGAATGGTCTGCGAGTGTGACATACCAATCATTTACATCTCGTGAGAAAACCAAAATCAGTTACCTTGTCGGCCGGACTTTGAATATACTGACTGGGTCCCTCTGACAACTGTAGAGGGGTAAGAAATCCTCCTGAAAAATAGGTGGATTGGATATTATACTAGAATGGTGAGGCTCCTGCTATGGAGCTCTGGCAAATGTGAAGTAATTCTTCATTGCCATTACTCCCAGTTTCACTCTGACCTGGAGTAGTAGTACCTGCTAGGGCTAGATGGATTGGTTAGATAGATATGTTTAAAAATTATTCAAATTTGACGAGACATGTACAAAAAAAAGTAAATATAAAGGTATAATGAACGCGATTCCTAGACCTCTCAGCAAGAAATAACCCAATAGAAGTTGACATGCAGTTAGAAGCAATCAATCATTGAATAATAGCATTCATTTCTATCATTTAATGTTTGTTTGTTGGGAGTTGATGGGGGGAGATTAATGCGAGCATTACGTTTTAAAATTTTCATTTTCTAGTATCGTTTTTCTTCATTCTAAAAACCATGTGTAAATAAAACTATTAGCGTTAGATAGCAATACTTGAAACTATTTAACTGTGTGCAACTAAAACTATTAGCGTTTGATAGCAATACTTGAAACTATTCAACTATGTGCAACTAAAACTATTAGCGTTAGATAGGAATATTGAAACTATTTGACTGTGTGCAACTAAAACTATTTGCGTTAGATAGCAATACTTGAAACTATTTAACTGTGTGCAACTAAAGCTATTAGCGTTAGATAGCAATACTTTAAACTATTTGACTGTGTGCAACTAAAACTATTAGCGTTAGATAGCAATACTTGAAACTATTTGACTGTGTGCAACTAAAACTATTAGCGTTAGATAGCAATACTTGCAACCATTTAACTATATCTAATTAGAACTGTTAGTGTTTGATAGCAATACGTGAAACCATTTAACTGTGTACAAACAAATGAGCCCTGGCTCTTTAAAAAAAGAAAGATGTTTCCTACGAACTATTCTCTTAAAAATGATATGAGATTTTGCATCAATTTTTTATATCATTCATCTTCATTGACGCATCGGGATGGGTCATCAGTGATGTTTCCTTTGGGTTCATAGGGGATTTCGGGTCTTGCAACATCAGACCCCCTCACCCAAGGGTTGATATACTAATAAGCCACAACTATTAACCTAATCTTTTTCCTTTAGAATAAATTTCAAGTTTTTATTATTTCTTTTCTGTTATTTCAGCACTTCTTTTGCTTAAGTATAAATTTTTTTTTTCATTTTTGTAACTAATCTAAAACTATTTCCTCGATTTTATTTTTTTCTGTTGGAACATAAAACATAATTGCTTTGTATTTTTTATTCATAAAAACATTAAATATAATTGCTTTCTTGTTGTTTAATCCTCTGCGCTGAATAAGTTTTTTTGCAATAAAATGTAGATACTGAATAATTTTTTTTTTAAAGTAGGATAGTCCCCGTGGAGTTATGGCTAACGTGCTGGCCTACGGTCTCGAAGAAAGCGAGTTCGAGCACCAGCCGCGGTATTAACTTCATTTTGGGAAAAATACACTCGGTAACATATGAACCCCCCTTATCAGCTATCAGTCACATAGTATCAGTTATTCTTCTACACGGATAGCTTTGGTATTAGATAACCCACAAAGGTTGATATGCCATTGAACAAACAAACCAAACCAACCAATGCATACTAAATAACTGGCCCAGTCGGCTGGGGCTGTAGAATATACAGACTGATTCTCTGTAGAGGGGTAAGATCACCTCTCCACCAAAGAGTGTCTTGTTTTAGTTTGGTTTGGTTTGGTTTCTTTTGTTTAATGGCATATCAACCTTTGTAGGTTATTTAATGCCAAAGTTATTCTCCTAGAATAACAGTATTGGTACTATTTAACCCATAGCTGGGAGGATAAGGGGGTTCATACCTTTCCCAAGGGTATTTGCCCGAAAGTGAACGTAATAGCGTGACTGAAGTACGAACTCGCTTACTACGATTCCGCAGTCCATCGCTTTAACCATTACACCACGAGGACATCCCCAAATAGTGTCTTGCATATGACATTCAACAATCTGATGGTGAGGTTCCAGAAATGCTAGAACTTTAACGAATGCAGAGAAGTCTTTAATACCATCGCTCCCTGATCCACTCGGCCTCGGAGTAGTAGCACCTAATAAGGTCCTATCTATGAGTTAAATAGAACTAAACATTGTACTCATGCTAAACTAAATTGTTTGAAATAGAACTGTTTTGACATTTAGACTGTGTACTATGCTAAACTGAAAATGTGTCAAATAGAACTAAACTGCGTAATGTTAAACTGAATTGTTTAAAATAGAACTTTTTATATGTATAAAAATGGATTTGTCATTAAATAACCTACAATGGTTGACATGCCATAAAACCTAACTAAACCAAACATACTAAATAACAGGACATCTACAAAGATAGCTTTGGCATTCAATAATCCACAAAGTTTGATATGCCGTTGAACAAAGAAACCAAACCAACCAATATATAGTAAATGTCAGGTCGTCTTCAAAGATAGCTTTGGCATTAAATAACCAATGCAGATTGATCTGGTTTTCCGGTCGGGATCAAGCAGTCCGTTTGTATTTCAAAATCCCAAAGGATTTTGAGCCTCTCGTTTTCTTGGACAGATTCTGCTTTGGGTATATACGAATTGGTTGTATGTTCAAAATTCAATTACTTAAGCAATTCCCATGGATCACCTTTCCCATCTAGTAGTGCCTGGTATTGTACTCTTTTTGTACTAGTTTGCAGAATTCGTTAACGTGTTTTCGGTTGTTATTATTATTATCATTATTATTATTAAATTTGAGTAATTACTGAAAACTAGAGAGTTTAAACGGTCCATTGGCCTAACGGTTAGAGTGTTCCCCAATGACTCGGAAGACCGGGGTTCATACCAAAGACTTAAAAATGGTACTTGATGCCTCCTTGCTTAACACTCAGCATTATAAGGTAAGGATCAAGAGTAAAGTCGAGCAATCCACGGAAAAGAAGTAGCGCCCTCCCCTACACCTTGGTGTTGTAGCTATTGAAAAGAGAACCTTCGGGTCACCCTCGACTATGGTCGCCACCTTTTTTTTATAGAGTTGAGTGTAAATTATTTGTATTAAGAATATTTACTTGAAGTTTATTAAATATCATTAACCTTATTGATTATTAGTTAACAATTAATTAATCTTAATTATCAATTAGTTATTAATAGTTTATTAAAGATTATTAACCTTATCTACCGGAAACAATTTACTTCAACATTAAATAACCTAACAAAACGAACCAAACACCCAACAGATCATGCACACACACAAACATTGTACGTGCGTATACATTGATTGGCTCACTCGCAATTACACACTGTGCATACCCACAAACATATTCATGTATATACAATGATGCACACACGTGTAAATGAAAGTGAATGTATTAAACTGCTACCTCCCTACAACACACGAAGTCTGGCAACCGAGGATCCATTTCTTAGACAGCTCCTCCTCTTTGCACAGCGAGAATAGTCTAGCCCGCTTCGCGTAACGTTTTTCTTTGTATGAAATAGAATCGGCTTCCCGAGCTCAATTTCTGGACGAGGCTTTTTAGCGTTCCCTTTCACGTAAATTCCATTGGGAAAGGTATGAATGTATCTGTACCCCACCCTAAGTAATGGTTAAATAGAAGGGGAGACTAGGGTTTCCAGCTTTTGTAAAGCAAATTATCATGAAGAAGGAGAACTATGAAATCAAACTTGCAGTATTCCACTTAAAAATTGACCTTGTGTCACATCTTTCACATGGAAGAATGTTAGGTAAATATATATCCAGAATCGTCTGTCTGGTGGTCATATATATTCCCCTTTCTAATTCAACGGGATATTGCAACTTTTCGAAAACATTATGGAGATTGTAACTGACTTGAAATTTGCCACACAGCCCGTGATTTCGACCGCTGAAAAAACGTAATCTGCTCAGGTTCATTTCGATAGAAAGAGAATGACGACAAGTTTCTGGTTAGAAAATGTCACGATAATTTAAACCCCCGTCTCCTACACCAACTCTCTGACACACCCTATTGTAGTATTTCACGCGCTGAAGACATCGACTGCTTTCTAATTATGGACAGGAAATCACCGGTTTTAATTCGACCATGAACCGACCAAAGCAAAAGATATTTTCGATCCAGACACGCAAAGTCCTGCATTCTTTGAAATCTTTACAACACATTAGATTGTCAAATAATTACCTTCAGATGGTAAATCTGCAAGGTCATCTGTTTTTGTTTTTTGTTTTGTTTTGTTTTGTTTTGTTTTTTGTTCGTTTTTTTTTCCTCCAAACGATTCCTTACATAACATCACAGTTGTAATCATTGAGTTCTCTTAACTTACTTTGACACAAGGTGAAAAGTGTAGGGCACCCAGTGAGAATCAAATTCACTAACTATAGTCTGCTTGTCTAGCTCGCAAATAATGGTTGATCTGCCATAAAACTAAACCAAACATACCAAACCTACCTTATAATAGTATGAAAACAAATCAGTAATAGAAAGAGTTTGAAACTTGAAAGTTATTTGAATTAGATAGGAATACTTGAAACCATATAAATATGTGCAAATTATTTGTATTGGATAGGAATACTTGAAGCCATATAACTGTGTACAAATTATTTGTATTAGATAGGAATACTTGATATCATATAATTGTGGGCAAAAAACAAATAAACAACAACTGCAAAAAAATCTAAATATAAATGTAAAATGAACCTGATTCCCTAACTTCTTCACATAGAATAACCCGAGATGAGTTGACATGCCGTTAACATCAATCAAGCAAGCAGGTGAAATAAGACACTACTCGTCAACAATCACGAGATCAAGTGTATTCAAGTGAGTGTCACCCACTACCAGTGAACCTGGTGCCCGGCCTTGTGATAACAAAGGATCTATCTTGAGAACTCTCGTGTAAAGAGTGAGAAAATGCTCCGCGATGCTTAGAAATGCCAGCTGTACTCCTTAATGAATGGTAACGTCTCACTATCCCCCCACCACCACCAAAAAAAAGTAGAGCCTGTCATCAAGACCTTGAATTTGCTCAGTGCATCTCCTTGCTGAAGAGTAAGACTAAAAAGTGTCCTGGGTATAACACTAAAATGCAGCTGGTGGTGAGGCACCAGTTCTGTAGTTATGGGGAGAGTGTAGTCACGCCATTGTTGCCATTACTCCCAAGTCCACTGTAACTTGGAGTGTCAGAACCTGTTTGGATCCTATCTGTGGATGAAGTAGATCAGTTTATGGACTCCTACACATGGACACTCTTGTGGTGGTAGATCAATACTTACATACATCAACTCTGTGCAGACACAGGATGCCGTCTAGAGGACCTGCTAAGAGTGATGAACGATAGGAAGGGATAAAGACTTCATGATGATGATGAGATAGGAATACTCGAAACCATATAACATGGTTCAAATTATTTGTATAAAGAATAGTGACTTGATAGAATTTTTAATAATGGTTATTATTATTTGTAAAACCGGACATTGGCCTAGCGGTTAGAGTGTTCGCCAATGGCCTGAGATCGAGTCATACCAAAGACTCAAAAAATGGTACTTGATGCCTCCTTGCTTAACACTCAGCATTATAAAGTATGGATCAAGAGTAAAGTGGAGCAATCCAGGGAAAGAAGCAGCGTCCTCCCCTACACTTTGGTGTAGTAGATATCGAAAAGGGAACCTTCGGGTCGCCCTCGACTATGGTCGCCAACAACTATTATTATTTGTAGCAGTAATTTGAAATTACATAATCGCTTGCAAACAATTGGTGTTAGATAAGAATACTTGAAACTATGTAACTGCGTGTAACGTATTTGTACTAAGAATGACTACTTGAAGCTATAATTATTTACATATGAATCTAATAATTAGTTACTTGAAACCGTATAATTGTTTGCTGGGGAAAAAAGACTGACTACAGTTGTTGTCATGCCGTAAAAGCAACCAACGATTACTAAACTAAAATACAAACAGTACAAACAAAGCCACAAACATTTGAGAAATCGTCAGTAAGGCGAGTTTGATAACCAAAGTACCAACGTAGGAGCCCAGAAAATTTCAGTATCCACCATTGGTTCTTGACTGGGTACCGATATTTATACTTTTTTTCTGAATTGTATTTTTATCATAATACTTGAGTCATTTTTTTTTTTACATTTTACGACAGTTAAGTTTTAAATGAAGTGTTATTAATACTTAAAGTATTGAGTGTAAGTAAAATGCTAAGTATTATTAGTGTTAGTAATAAGTTAAATGCTGTTGGTAAATTAAGTGTTAGTAATAAACCGGTTGGTTGGGCTCACAGTATGCAAACTGTGCAGGATTATTTAATGCTAAAGTGTCAGTCTCTTTTTCTTTTTCATTTTTTTTTTTTAACCAGCTATATGGTTTCAAGTTACTATTAATAAATATTAATTGATTATAATCTATGCACAGTTACATACGAGGATCATTAAATAAGTTTCCTGACTTTTTTTTTTCGTATGGGCACGTTTATTGATAGTACACACATGAAACTCAGTCCCCTTCCAAGTAATCTCCTCCGGCAGCAATGCACTTGTTGTACTGTTCCAACAACTTCTCGAAGGCCCCATGGAAGTCCTCTTGTGTGAGCATGTCAAGGACCTTCGTCACAGCCTCTTTCATCTCCTCAATAGTCTCATAATGACAGCCACTGAGCTTAGGGAATAACCAAAAGTCACAGGGAGTAAGGTCTCGACGATAGGAAGGCTGAGGAACTGTCTTGATGTCCATCTCGGTCAAATAGTCTGAGACAAGGATGGATTTGTGGACTGTCATTGTCCTGGTGGAAATGCCACTGACCCAATTTGAAGAGTGCTGGCCTTTTCCGACGGAATCTCTTCCTGAACTCCCTTAAAACCTCAACATAGTATTCCTTGCTGACTGTCTGTCCAGTGGGAACCCAGTGCATGTAGATCATGCCAGTGCTGTTAAAAAAAGGGATCATCAAAAGTCTATGGGTGGATTTGCTCTGTCTGGCCTTCTTGGGTATGTGAGAGCCAACATGCTTCCACTGGGAAGTCTGTCTCTTGGTCTCTGTGTCATAGCAGTAGATCCAGCTTTCATCACATGGCATTTTTTCCAAGTTTAAAATAGAATTTTATTGCATATCGTTCGTCTAAAGTCCAGATTGCATTTTTGAAATTCACCAGCTGTGACAATCAGGTTTTAGTAGGGTGTATTCCAATTCCTGCTGTAGCTGTTCATTTGAACCTTAAATCATAAAAATTGGCCAGTCATCTCATAAGATGTATAGTAATAACATACTGAATTTTCAAGAGTCTACGACAATTTTAAATGTCTGTACAAAAAAGTATGGAAACTTATTGAATGCACTACGTATGTTATATATCACCTTGACCTGTGATCAACCCGGCGGATATCATTGATAAAATCAACAAAATGATGACTGGAAACAAGGAATATTTGAGTGTAAGCTGTGACCAATGGAGAACAAATATTGAATGGATGTCAAACATGGCCAATGAAAAACAAGTATTGTGTGGATTTAAGCCCTGACCAATGAAAAGCAATCATTGCATGGGTGTAAACCATGGCCAATGAAAAACTTGCATTGCGTGGGTGTAAGCCGTGACTAGTGGAAAACAAGCAATGCGTTTGGGTCGCTAGGAAGTTTTAAGACTATATAAGGTCAAAACTTTTGGCTGAAGACAGTTCCCACAGGCAGTTCCGACTCCCGATGGTTCCGATGCAAACACTCTCCGATTGCTCTCCTGTTTCACACAAGCGTCACTGTCAACGAACAAAAATATAAGATTATATTTTTATATATACGTGTTCCTCATTGTTAGTCAAAACCCAATGTTAGTAAGTAGTAAATTAAAGTTGGCGACCTTAGCCGAGGGTTACTCGAAGGCTCCCTTTTCAATAGCTACTACAACGAGATGTCCGGAAGGGCGCTACTCCATTCCCAGGATTGCTCTACTTTACCCTTGAACCTCACCTTATAGTGCTGAGTGCTAAGCAAGGCGGCATCAAGTACCATTTTTGAGTCTTTGGTATGACTCGACCTGGGATTGAACCCCGGTCTCCCGGACCACTGGCGAACACTCAACGCATTAGACCAATGACCCGGTACAAACGGTAGTACACGACACATAATTTTAAGTAATTATTCATCATCATCATCATGTCGTGCCACAGGCACGGATATCCCTTACCCTCTCTCGACACTTCTCCCTATCGTTCATCGCCTCCGGCAGGTCTTCAGAGCTACATCCCGTATCCTCACATAGCTGCTGTATGTATGTTCGAGCTGGTCGTCCTGCTTTGGCTCGGCCATATGTGGGGGTCCATAGGAGTACATCACTTATGAGCTCTTCCCTGCTTCTCCAGCAGAGTCCTGCGTGTCTGGTTCGTCTAACTTGGATAGTTTTCGTGATGGGGGGCAGGTGGCCGTATAGTTGGTGTCTTGTGGGGTGTTGCTGCCAGGACTTGTTCAATATTGCCCGCAACATTCTTGTGTAATTGCCGTCTAGCTTCTTCTCGAACCTTTTTGTTAGCGTCCGAGTGGTGCATCCATACAGCAGTATCGACACGACCGCTGCCTGGAAGAAACTGCGTTTCATTTTTTGTCTACACAGTCATATGATTTCGAGTATTACTCATCATCAAGTCGTATAATATTTCTGTGTCATATCAAGTTCACCCATTGGAAGTGGGTCCTACCCCTCTGCAGAGATTCTATAACCCCAGCCAACTGGGCAAACAATTCTTGGGTTTCAAATAACTATTACCATTCAATAATAATCATTTATTTTCACAGTTATATGGACTCAAGCATCTCCAAGTTGAGCTGACAGCACGGATTTCCCTACATCTCTCTCGCTATCCGCCCCTATCATCCATTGCCCCCAGTAGGTCTTCCACTACTTCCGGTGTCTGCACAGAGCTAATGTACATAAGTTCTTGCTGGCCGGCCAGCATTAGTGTGTCCATGTCTTGGAGTCCATAGAAGAACGTCACTCATGAGTTCGTCCTTGCTTCTCAAACAGTGTCTAGTCTGTATTACTTAGATAGCTTTTGAGATGGGAGATAAGTGGCCATACAGCTGTTGCTTCGTGAGGTGTTGCATCAAAGATTTGTTCAAATACTATCTCGTATTAATAATTTGCAAACAGTCAGGTGGTTTCAAGTAAGTAATTATAATAATCAAAAGTATACAAATATAGCTTTAAGTTACCTTTCTTAATTCTAATAATTTATGCACCATGATAGGATTTCATGTAACGATTACCATTCAATAATACTCCTTTGTTTGTACAGTTCTATCGTATCAAGTATTGTCTATTATCAAGTTCCACTGACGGAACGGATTTCCCTGATTTTGTCGCTATCCACTCCAATCATCTATCACCCCCGGCAGGTCTTCCGCACTATTTCCGGTGTCAGCACAGAGTTAATGTAAATAACTTCCTGCCAATATTGGCACGTCCATGTGTAGGAGTCTATTGAAGAACGTCCTTGCTTCTCCAGCCGAATCAAGCATGTCTTATTCGTCTTTGATAGTTTTTGAGATAAATTGGTCGTACAGCTGTTGTTTCATGAGGTGTTGCTTCCAGGGTTTGTTTAAATTCTCTCTCGTATTAATAATTTGCTGTAATATGGTTTCCAGTAAGTAATTATAATAATCAAAAGTAAACAATTATAGCTTCAAGTTACTATCCTTAATTTTGATAATCTATGCATATTTACATGATTTCAAGTAACTATTATGATTCAATAATAATCATTTGTTTGTGTCATTTATATGGTATAAAGTATTACAATCTCGGTAATCTTAAACGCAGTTTTTTCCTAGCGGCGGTCGTGTCGATATAGCTATATGGATGCACAACATGGACGCTAATTAAACGTATGGAGAAAAAGTTTGATGGCAATTACACAAGATTGAAGCGCCGTTTGACCACGGTGCAATATGCATCAAGTTGGATTTGGTCGAGAGCGAAAAGTCTCCAGCATGAATGAAATGCAAGCGGAACCACCATCCACGTGTCTGTATATATAACATTAAGAAACGGTTACTATAAGCGCGTAATGACATCAACGGCCGAAAGTAAACGTGTTTTTAAAAATCCCAAACTACACTAAAAATGAAGATGATCGTACTATGTAATCTCTGCTTTTAGTTGATCTGGCGTATATATATCTATATATATATATATATAATTCTTTTAAATACCCTATCCGGTGGCAGAAACTGCTTGGTAGCGCCAGGAGTGGCAGTACCGCCTTGAGTTACCGAAACTGTGTTATCAACCCTGGTTGACGGCTGATAGGGTAGGATATCGCACGTTCTTTCATAGGTTGTATGATGAAAAAAAATATATATGTATATGCATTCATGGCATAACGTTTATCCTCGTAGGAAATGGATACGGAGACACAAGTTCAAATCCTGGACAAGGTGTTTGCCTTTCACATAGCGTTAATACTGGGAAAGATATGTAACCCACACTTCTCCCTTAGGCAAAGAGTAAAATAGTAGCGCAGGCTGAGCTCTTTAACTTTGGTATGGCAACCAATCTAGGAAAAGAAAATTGGTATTGTGGCACAGCCTGATCGTTTAGAGGGGTTGGTAATCACATGCACACTGACACACACACATACCTCTCTCTCTCTCTCTCTCTCTCTCTCTCTCTCTCTCTCTCAATATATATATATATATATGACTGTAGTTATATGAACCCACTCCTTCCTCTCAGTCTCTCTGTCTCTCTTTCTCTCACTCTTTTTCTCTGCTTTTCTATTCCTCTCTTCTTCTCCTCTATTGTAATTACAAATGAATCAAATTTTAGCATTAAATAACCCACCAAGAGTTGACATCCCGTTATACATATTCACAAACCAGACTACCGCATTCACAATTACCAACAAACATCTCTTTTTTATCTACTTTTATGTCCTACAATTGTTTGATGAAGTCTTTTCTTCGTAGCATATTAATTACCAATAGGCATGTTTTTCGGGGTTACTTTTATCCCGTAAGTCTCACTGGTAGGGCAGTTTTTAAAGTAAGTATAACCAATTAATCACCTTCTTTTAGTCCTCATAAGGTATCAAATACGTCTCGAAATAAACAAATAAAACATTTTTTCAAACCCGAGATTCATTTCAAAGTATGCGTCCATTGAAGGATCTTTGTCTACATTCTGTTATCTAAAAAGTAAAAGACAAAATTTAGTTTGCTGTCAAGTGAAAAGATATCAGTGGCCAAAAAACAAGACTATCTTGGCGGAACTCGAAAACAAGTTCGTTGATATCTTGCAATTGATACACGATATACAATGGCAAAGAAGAAAATAAAAGGTTCCATTTTTCAAAGAAAATAAACAGGTATACTTTCCTATATTTATATATAGAAATAAAAACGAATACATTAAAAAGGAACACACACACACAAACACACACACACAAACACACACACGTGCATATATATTGGGTGATTCATAAACGTGAACATTTTTATGGGAGTACCTTTTATGATATGATTTCAAATAATCTCCACCTGTAGCCATTCCTGACAAAACACATTCTTGGAATATTCTCTTGATAGTTTCCATGATATCAGTTCTGCTTCTTTTGGAAATCACCTGTGGAAAATCCTAAAAATATGTTGACAATGATACTGAACAGGTGGAGACTGTTTTAAAACATGTAAAAATACTCTCATAAAAGTGTTAGCATTTTTTAATCAGCCTATATATATATATATATATATACTGATAGACAGACTGACAGACAGAAACACAGAATCTGGCACAAAATTCGATACAGACTTAAGGAAAGGAGGAATTTGTATAAAAGAAGGTGTCAAAAAATTTACTTTTAGAATATTCAAGTTTTTTTACACATTTTTTTCTTTCCTGAAGTGTGTATACATTTTTAGGCGGACTATATACGTATATAGTAAATACTCGAAATAAAACGACGAAACTAAAGAATATTGATATATATATATATATATATATATATATATATATATATATATGTGTGTGTGTGTGTGTGTGCATATATGTCTATATAAATATATATATATATGTGTGTGTGTGTGTGTGTGTGTGCACGCGCGCACTCGAGCGCGCGCGCATATATATACGTATATGCAAGTATATATATATATATATATATATGTGTGTGTGTGTGTTAACATGTTTGTATTTTGCATATATACATTCATATACATATATACATATATACAAACATATCTATATATGCACAGATATATATACACATAAATATGCATATAGATGTATATATATATATATATAATTATATACATGCATATATATGTATATGTGTATATACGTATTCATATATATATATATATATATATATATATACATGTTGTATAGCCATAATGATAATACAAGCGGGAACATAATCAAACATAATTTACGAACTTCAATGAACAAACGAACACACTTCTTTATAAAAATATATCTCTCACACTTTATTCTCGAAAGGGTTGATGTTTCTGTGGTGTGTGAGAGATGGGTGGAGAGACATATATTCTTAGAGAGATGACCTCTTCTTCCTATATCTTCCCCCGGGAGCCAGAGGATGCCAACGCTTGCACCCCCTTGCAAGCCCATCAGAGACGACCTGATTGGCTGCGTGTACCTCGCTCAACTGCGATTCTCTGCACTCTGTCTAAATCTGACAGCGTGGTTCTCATCACGTGGTCTCCTTCCGGTTACACACCTGTTGTACCCGAGTGCCCTGATCGCGAGTGCTGTTTACTAATCAAAATGTGACAGCTTGCCAAAGCACACGGGGTCACTCGGAACGAACCGACAATCCATGTCATATGTTATATAACACATGCATATATATATATATGTATACGTATATATACATATATACATGCATATATATATATATATACATATATATATACACCTATATGCATATATATATATATATATATATATATTCAAATGAGAGAACCTTTTGGAGAGTGGTCACACTGTGTTTGCTATTGGGGGAAATAACTCATTAGATCTAAGAACGAATCACAATTTAACCCAATTGAAACAACGGTTGACTGATCTTTTAATTTTTTTCTATTAGTAGCATATCTTAAATATAACGGGCACCTCTCAGCTTGAAATAAGAGTGCACTGGCTCTATATCCCAGTGGGTAGAGTGTTCCCCAATGGTCCGGGAGACCTCGGTTCAATCCCAGGTCGCGTCATACCAAAGACTAAAAATGGTACTAGATACCTCCTTGCTTAGCACTCAGCAATATAAGGTACATATCAAGGGTAAAGTGGAGCAATCTCGGGAAAGGAGTAGTGCCCTCCCCTACACCTCGATGTAGTAGCTATTGAAAAGGGAGCCTTCTGGTCGCCCTCGACTACGGTCGCCAACTTTACCTACAAAATGTATGTATGTATGTATGTATGTATATATATGTGTACCTACATATACATGTATAAATGTATATATATATATATATATATATATAACGGGGTCGTTTAAAAAGATCTAATTCTAAACCCCGCCAAGAAGTAAGCGAACAAAGAAGACAGTTTTTCATTATTCATTATGCCGACCACGCAGGTGCGATTCGAGTTTATGAAAAACGAAGAGATAAGACAGACCTAATTTTGTTGATTAAGTGGGATAGGGTAGCAATTCTATGCTATAACTGACTACTTCAGTTACTGTAACCTGAGCAGTGTGAATGGGCACGTTATCCTGAAGTAAGAACACACTTTCCCTCATTTTCCAGAACCATTTTTCCTCTTTTCCAGGTAGTCATTTATGATTACGCTTTCACTAGCATGAAAAACAGAAGCCATCACCTTGCCAACAGTCACTGCCTATTTCAAATTATTCGAGGATGCAGAACCAGAGTGTTTGCACTGCTTTCTTTGAATCTATGATTTAGGTTCAAAGTGGTGAACCCAGGTTTCATCTTGATGGAAATTCTAAGGGTTAGTTCCGAAGTGTATCAGAAGTTTCCTGGAAAAGTCAACCCTTTTTAACTTGTGCTCTGGCATCAGCAGTCTTGGGACCCATCTTGCAGACAGCTTCCTCATTCCGAAGATATCATTTAAACTATGTGGGCCGAACCTGAACGAATGCCTGTTGACCTGACTATCAACTGGACAGTAAGATGTCTGCCATTTAAAACCATACGGTGACATCAACTTATTCATCAGTCGTTGAGGTTTTTTAGACGATCTGACCGAGGGGTTATCTTCCGTACTTTCCCCGCCCCACTTGAATTTCGCAGCCTACTTCGTGTTCAGTTGCATAATAAGGGGGGGTCTTCGGCAAGTATCTGTGCCATCTCCTCATGGATTTCCTCGGGTGCCACACCTTTCTTTTGCAGATACCTTATCACTTCTTGGGCCTCTGTTTTGTTTATTTTTAGATTTGTTTCACTCCTCTCCCTTTTATATACATAAGAATTACGACCGAAATCTGATTTCATTTTTGTAGCTTTATAGAAGTGGGAATGAGTTGTTGGAGCAAAAATCTTCTGCTATAGCTCTTCCTTTAAGTGAGGCTTAGATCTTTTTACGGCCCTCAGTGATGAGGTTTTGGGTGTAATTTGTTTTTTCAAAGATAAGCTAAGAAAGTGACATAATTATTTGAGTTTTTATACTGCTCTGCTTTTCAGCATCCAAGTACTTTGTTCCATCAGACAATTTTTTGGGTATATTGTTATTTTTTCTCATACTTTGTTTATATATATATATATATATATATATACTGAAAGATGAACTGCATTATGAAATATGGTACTATACGTAAAAAGTTACTTCCCACTTGAACTATAGGGCCAAGTATTTCTCAGTAAAAATTTGTTCACCCTATTTCCACCAGCTTGTTTGCTTTTTTTCCACGATGCATCTTTGCGCCATCACTCCAATAGGAGGTGCCCGTGGTGTTATCGTTATCGTCGTAGGAAATGGACACGGCGACACGAGTTCAAATCCTGGACGAGACTGATTGCAGTTCACATAGCACTAATACCCTCCAGCTATGGGTAAATAGTAGGACAGACTGGGTTCTTCAGCCTTGGTGAGGCAACTAGTCTAGGAGAAGGAAAACTCTGAATTCAGACCTGTTAAACTCCGCTTAAAAATTGACCATGTATCATATCCTGCCCGAGAGGAGGGGTTGGGTAAATAGGATCACTCCAATAGGATATTGATATAAAGCCTACTTTCACTCTGGCAAATGGGACAGTAGAATAGGCCAACAGCAAAACATCACCATCCCCACGAACAACGAGGCCAGCTTTTGGCCATGGATAGGAAGCAACCTGTAATACTCCAAGATGGGAACCTAGGGGCCGAGCAACCGAAATGATCACGTGACTTGCAACTTTTTTGGCTTATTTTTATGCCTAGTGGTTAGGGAGTCACGTTTATTGTATGTTCGTATTTACATTATTTGTGTTGTTGTTTAATGAATTTTTCATATACCGGCTCATTGGCTAGTGGGTAGAATGTTCGCCAATGGTCCGGGAGACCTCGGTTCAATCTCAGGTTGCGTCATACACATACTTTAAAAATGGTACTTGATACCTCCTTGCTTAACACTCAGCATTATAAGGTACGTATCAAGGGTAAAGTGTCGCAATCCAGGGATATGAGAATCGCCCTCCCCTCCACATTGATATAGTAGCTACTGAAAAGGGAGCCTTCTGGTCGCCCTCGACTACGGTCGCCAACTTTACTTACTTTTATACATACCGTCTCACCGATTACTAATAATTTTAAGTGGATCTATTTGATCGATTGATGGGACCCTAATAGGTTCTACTACTCCGGGTCAAAGTGGATCTGGAAATAATGGCCATGAAGAAGGTACTCCACAATCGAGCCTAATCTTGAATATGCATTTTAGTGTCATACCCAGGAACCCCCTTTAGTGGGTGGTGTCTTACCCCTCAGCAGGGGTCACAGTCAGTTTATTTTAAAACGCATGACAATGCAGGTGAGACACCTGAGATGAAAATCTTGGAATTAGAGACTCCACGAAAAATTAACATTGTCAAAAAGATGGCAGTGTTGATATTATAAAAAGTACCGAGGAAGGTGCCAGAGACTTGCTCTAAAGGAGGCAAAGATAAAAAAAATTAAAAATTAAAAATAAAAAAACAAAGAGGACGGAACCATTATGATTAATAATATTCATTAGTACTATCTTTCTACAATCGATAAGAACATCGCACATTGGAAACAAGAATAAAGAGCCCAGTCGGCTGGGGCTGTAGAATACACCGACTGCACATCTGCAGAGGGGTAGGACCCCCAATGAGTGTCCTGATATGACACTAAACAATCTGATGGTGAGGTTCCAGTGATGCTGAAGCTTTGGGAAATTCAGAGCATCTCTTCATTGCCATTGCTCCCAGGTCCACTCTGGCCCAAAACGGTAGCACCTGATAGGGTCCTATCAATGGGTTAAATAGAACTAACTGCATACTTATGCTAAACTGAATTGTTTGAATTAGAACTGTTTGAATAAACTAAATAGCTTGAAATAGAAATGTTTTTGACAATTAAACTGAACTTACATTTAAACTGCGTGCTTATGCTAAACTGAATTGTTTGAAATGGAACTGATTTTGACTTTGAAACTCTACTTACACTAAACTGAATTGTTTAATATACAACTGTTTTAACATTCAATTGTGTGTAAACAAAATCAGTACTTATACTAAACTGAATTAGCTCTTTTTGAATAAATTGAATAGCTTGAAATACAAATGGTTTTGACAATTAAACTGTGTACTCATGGTAAACTAAATTGTTTGAAATAGAACTGTTTATGTGTAAAAAAATGGATTTGGTGTTAAATAATCTTCAAAGGTTGATATGCCATAAGACCCAAACAACCAACCTATTAAGAATAAAGAATAGGTTCTCGGAAAAAGCGTTATCTGCATGCTCCGCACAGCTGAATATGAGCACTCGACAAACTTGTCCTTTCTGAAGGTCATAACAATCTGCACTTAATCAAAATCATTCACATATTTCTTCTTATACAAAGATACAGTTTGCAGTTCATTAGAATAAAATTACTCATCGCCTGTTTACAAATACATATTCTGATATGGGCTTTGGTTCGAAGACAGAAGCTCCCATTCTCAGTACATAACAATGGTTATAATGTTTTGGCTTAAGAAACGATATGTATATTAATTTCACCAAACACAAATATATTTCACTTTAAACATCACTAAACCTAATCAACTTAATTATACATATATTGGTTGGTTCGTTAGTTCGTTGATTTTATGGCGTATCAAAACTTTCGGGGTCATTTAGCGCCGAATTTAATCATTTTGATAAAAGTTTCAAACAATTCAGTTTAGTATATGTATTGTTTGTCTTGTTTTGTTTACACATAGTGAAATATCAAAGCAGTTCTATTTCAAACAATTCAGTTAAGCATAAGTACGCATTTTAAACACACAGTTAAATATAAAAACATATTTTTGGTTTGGTTTTATGGCATATCAACCATTGTAGATTATATAATGCCAAATCCATTTTTCTTTTTCAAACAATTCCGGCAAGTATAAGTACGCAATCTATATATATATATATATATATATATATATATGTGTGTGTGTGTGTGTGTGTGTGTGTGTAAACGAGTGAGTGTACATACGTACACACATATATTCATATGTATTATTTTTTTTATAAGTATACATTTGTATTCATATGTACAAATATATATTCATATATTTATGCATATGTGTATGTGCACATATATTCGTGTACCGATATATATTTATATATATGTATTTTTGTATATATATATATATATATATATATATATATATATATATATATATATTCATATATATATATGCATATTTATGTACATATGAATGTATATATGTGCATATATATGTGCATATATATGTGTATATATATATATATATATTAATGTATATATACATATATAAATAATTATGCATATATATATATATATATATTAGTATCTATCTATATATATATATATAAAGAAATTTGTGTATACATGTGTAGATATATGTATATTTACATGTATATTTATTGATTTCCAAATACATGTATATATATATACATATTTAAATATGAATATCGGTTACACATATATATATTTGTGTGTGTGAGTGTTTGTGTTTATATATATATATTTTTTCTAAAGAATATATATATATATATATATATGAAAGTAAATAATGGAAATGAATCCGACAGTGTGGAGAAAGGAGAAAAACAAAGTAATCCTAAAGTTATGCTTTTTTTCTTCTTCCTTTCCCTCTTCTTTCTTATCTTCTTTTCTTTCTCTTTTTTTTTTCTTTTCTTGTCCTTTTTTTTCTCTTCTTCTCTCTTGAGTGTTTCGACAATTTTTTGCTTTCATCACCTTTCAATCCGACATATCTCCTGGGAGTTCCATATATTTAAGCATCATATTCCTACGCCAATCACGTGATAATTTTTTTAAAAGTACGCTCATTGAATGATTGAATGCTAAAATGATGTTTCTTTGTATATATATATATATATATATATATATTTCTTTTCCCCTGTTATATTATTTTATTAAAACATCCATCGTTGTTCTAGCAACACTTGTTTCACCATCTTAAAGTCCTGATGAAGGTTTACTAAAAACGAAACGTTTTAACGTTGACTTTTCTTCTTAATAAATTCACTTTTGGGTTACTTTGTTTATTTTTTTCTTCATACTGCCGGATTCATTTCCATTACTTACTTTCATTCTGTCCTTTTGAAAAACAAATACCAGAATACATTCATATACGACATTTTAGCATGGATGACTTCAGGATAATCCATAAATATAAAAAAAACTACAGTTCTCTGTCCATTCATTTAAAAAACAGGACGACTTTTTTGATAAACTGTATTGACGAGAAAGTCATACCCTAGCATATCCAGCGTTCTTAAACCTTCCCATCACATATTTCCGGATTACGCTCGAATGTACCTCGAAACTTCTGTACAAAACTTAAAATTTTTCGTAGAATAAAACTTTGAACGAGCTAGGTTACTCAGTCTAGGACAACAACACAAACAATGCATGTCCTACAATACTGCTGAAAGATTTGGATCTGATGTATCCAAGATTAACCATGGCCATATTTCCAAACTCAAATTTAAATTACAATCTTTGGGTAATTGCAGTAGTTGGGAAAAAAATGGTTGCGTTGATCATGTCGTAAACGTTTCTAAAACAACACTCAGAACAGCGGAGACGGAAGCCTTTAGTTTCGGGTTAAAATTCACTGCTGGAATGAAAAACCAAATAATAGGAAAACTGATCGATATGAATTATAGACGTTACGACTCTGATTTCCACAAAGGTTTTGTGCAAGACAAAAGCGCTACTTCTACTAATTGCCAGATCGATGAACTGACCCAACTCAGGAGATATTTAGCAGCCTTAAAGACTCTGTTTCATCACAATAATATTATTCTATTGCCTTCTAACAAAGGCAGTTTATTGTTGTAACGGATTCTTCTGTCTATCATCAAAAACTGTTGAATTTACTTGACGATATTAACACTTATGAACAGATTTCCCAACAAACTATTTAAAAACTGTGAATGATTTTAATACGTCCAACAAGAAATTAGTCTCCAAGAGGACAAATTTTGGTCTTTGTTAATTAATTACCACCACACCATCCCTAGAATTTACGGTCTTCCTAAAACTCATAAACCTGATATTCCCTAAAGAAGAATCATCTCTGGTATAGGATTTGCCACCCCTTCCCATAACATCGCAAAACTTCTAGCTAAAACAATATCCCCATTGTTGCTGCATATACCAATAATCCTAGCTCACTCCTTAAGAAAATAGATAGCATTAATATGAAAACAAATCCTTAGCTAGTCTGGAGATAAAATCCCAATACACTAATATTCCTGTTGATAAGTGTATTGAACGTTTAGAAAATCACCTTCGAAAAACAAACTCTACATTACGCCCACCCGTCTCTAAATTAATTAAAATCTGTACTTTATGCACGTCACATTGTTTTTTACAACGCAACAACACTTTTTATAAACATAAATATGGCTTGCCTATGGGTTCTCCTCTTAGTAGTGTTTTCGCGTGCATTTATCTTAAATTTCTTGCATCTGGTCCTTTTAAATAAATAAGTAAGTAAAGTTGGCCACCGTAGTCGAGGATAACCCGAAGGCTCCCTTTTCGATAGCTACTACACACCGATAGCCGATCGATCTAAAGCCCTTAAAATTTACAAAAGAAATCGATATCAAATTTCCATGAATACACCATCTAATAAAATAAAACTTTCACATACATATATTATTTTACCAAATAATTCTTCCACTAACTTTCTCGGAAATAATTTAAATAATCTTGGTATAAAAACTGTCACTTTGTCTTCTAGAACTATTCGTGACTTACTTAACACTGGTTCTCGTTGGCCTATCAAGCCCGGTTCTAGTGTTTATTCTATTATTTGCAAAGATTGAGCATTGAAATATACAGACGAAATGTTGAGAAATATTTATAAACGTTTTTTATGAACATAAACAAGATATTAGATTAGGTAATCTTATTAATGTACTTTTCCAACGTATCAGCAAAACTGACCTCAACTTTGATTTTAATGCAGCTATGATGTTACCTCATATCCATAATAAAAGACTGAGATAAATATTTTGAAGCCGGTGCAATTTTGATTTTACCCCCTTTTAATACATGACCTGGATTTTTCAATCTATCCCCTTTCTCAGGTAAATTAATTCTGAATTGCTACAACTTATCAAACTTTAATTAATTATCTTTCCGTACATATTTATACTTCTTTCAGCCCCATGAACTACACTTATTCCAGATTTTATCCTTTCACATATTCCTTATAATCGTTTTGTTTATACATATTATCTAACGTCCTGTTTTTTCAATCTCTTCTCTTTCTAAGGTATATATTTGTTTATGAAAATTATATTATTTGAGACTTTCATTTAGCATCTCTCTATCAGATTTTTCTTTAGCTACGGTATATAACTGACCTTTCAATATATAGATATAATAACTTACATACAGTCGATATTAATATGATTTATGCCTATTTATTGATTTATATATGGTGTGTTAGTTTTCATTTCTTTTCTTCCCTTTTCTCTCTTCTCTTCTCTCTCTCTCTCTCTCTCTCTTTCTCTCTTTTTTTCTTTTCTTCTTCATTATTTATTTTATTCTATTTTTTTTTCTTTATCTTTTTCCTTTTCCTCTTTTCTTTTCTTCTTTTTTCTTCTTTTCTTTCGTTTTTTTTTTCTTTTTTTCCCTCCTTTTTCTTTCTTCTTCTCTCTAGAGTGTTTCGGTAATTTTTTTGTTTTTATCATCTTTCAATCTGTTGTATCTCTTAGAAGTTCCATGCATTTAAACATCATTGCCTGTGCCAATCACGTGATAGATTTTCAAAAAAGAACGCTGATTGAATGATTGAACGGTTATATGATCTTTCTTTGTGTGTATATATATATCATCATCTTCATGTCGTGCTGGTAGCACGGATATCCCTGACCCTCTCTCGCCACTTTTCCCTATCGTTCATCGCCTCTGGCAGGTCTTCTGGGCTACATCTCGTATCCTCACATAGTTGCTGAATGTATGTTCGTGCTGGTCGTCCTGCTTTTGCTCGGCCATATGTGGGGGTCCATAAGAGTACATCACTTATGAGCTCGTCTCTGCTTCTCCAGCAGTGTCCTGCATGT
>OY757921.1:68939587-68952087 GCA_963585895.1 Sepioteuthis lessoniana | reverse complement strand
TATACAATGCTCTATTACTACTATAGAACCCACACTTCGGAAGAACCAAAATTATTTTCGGAGAAATAGATCCACGACGTCACAAATTTTGACTATCCGTCGAATTCTTGAAGGTGTACGTGCAAAAAAAACTACAGGCAACAATATTATTTGTCGACTTTGCCAAGGCCTTTGGCTCCATATACAGAGGAAAGATGGAGCAAATACTACTCGTTTACGGCCTACCCAAAGAAACTGGTACAGCCATAATGATGCTATATAGAAACACGAAAGTAAAAGACCACTCCCCGGATGGAGACATAGTCTACTTCGACATTGTCGCAGCTGTGCTGCAATGAGACACATTAGCCCCATACCTCTTTATCATCAGTCTAGACTACGTGCATAGAACATCCATTGATGAAAGGAAAGACAACGGTTTAAAGCTAACAAAGGAAAGAAATAAAAGATACCCCACACAAACAATTACGGACGCGGACTACGCAGGTAACATAGTGGGTCCGGCAAATACACCTGCTCAAGCCGAAACCCTGCTATATAGTCAGAAACGAGTAGCTGCAGGCATAGGCCTCCATGTAAAACGCACACAAAACGGAATACATTTGCTTTAATCAAAGAGGCGACATTTCCACACTAAACGGCAGTTCTCTGAAACTAGTAGACAAGTTCACTAACCTAAGAAACAGTGTCTCATCAACCGAGACAGACATCAACACGCAACTAGCAAAGGCATGGAAAGCTAACGATCGGCTATCGGTCATATGGAAGTCAGAACTGACCGATAAAACGAAACGCAGTTTCTTCCAAGAAGCGGTCGTACGATACTGCTGTATGGATGCACTACATGGACGCTAACTAAACGTATGGAGAAAAAGCTAGACGGTAACTACACGAGAATACTGCGAGCAATATTGAACAAGTCCTGGGGGCAGCACCCCACAAAGTAGCAGCTGTACGGTCACCGACCACCCATCACGAAAACAATCCAAGTTAGACGAACCAGACATGCGAGACACTGCTGGAGAAGTAAGAAAAACTCATAAGTGACATACTCCTGTGGACCCTTTCACATAGACGTGTAAAGGCAGGACGACCAGCTAGAACCTACATACAGCAGCTCTCTGCCGATACAGGATGAAGCCTTGAAGACCTACCGGAAGCGATGGACGGTAGGGAAGGGTGGCGGGAGAGGGTCAGGGATATCCGTGCTGGTGGCGTGACATGCTGATGATACACACACACACACACACACACACACACATATATATATATATATATATATATATGAATTTATTTATTAGTTGTATATATTTGATTTTGTTCATCATATATATATGTAAGCCTCATTATATTTTTGTAAACGTCATATATATATATATATATATATATATGGAAGAGAGAATGAATGGGATGGTATATTTCTACGTAAGTATGTGTTTAGTTGTCGCGAGGCCAGAGACTTTGAACTTTGTCCCTGTGAATGAAATATGTTTTCTTTCATCGGACTCGTGTCCCGTGCGTAAAATGGTATTCATATGGCCTTGTGTCAAATCTGGCCAAGTGGAAGATCGGCTAAATCCATGTAATTGTAATTTCTAAATACAAATAGTAAAAAAAATAACAGAAAAACGCTAAAGAAATTTGATGCTTAGTTATGTATTTTAACAATTCTTTTTACATATTACCTAATATATATATATATATATATATATAGCTTTCTCTGTCAAGGTCGAATATGTGAGTAGCAATGTATTAATTCTTCTGTCTGGATACGCCGAGTATATATATATATATATATATTAATATACATTTATGTGTCTATATATAGGTATATGTATATTGTGCATATATAAATGTATGTGTATATGCTTGGGGATACATGTCTATATATACGTGTATATGTATATATATATATGTATACATGTATGTATGCATGTGTATATATATCTATATATATGTGCACATATGTTCGTATGTTTTTGTGAGTACATTTATATATATATATATATGTGTGTGTGTGTGTGTGTGTGTGTATGTGTGTGTGTGCCTATTCATGCGTTTGTGAATATATGAGTACATATTTATATGTATGTACTTGTGCATTTGTTCATATGCATGTATATATGTGCGTGCGTGCGTGCGTGCGTGTGTTAGTATATATATATATATATATATATACAATGTAATATATATTTATCAACCCCTCAGCACGGGCAAGATCTGACGCAAGGTCAGTTTTTAACAGGCTTTATTTCAACGTTTTCTTTCTCCTAGACTGGTTGTTATACCAAGTTTGCTCTACTGTGTACTCATAGCAGGAGAGAGAATACAATTCATAGTTTTCCCAATGCTATTAAAGCTCTGTGAAATCCAAACAAACGAAGTACCGAAAGAACCTCCAATCTTTTTTTGGCACTGAATTTTTAACTTTCAGCGGAAGTGAAATTGTGGGTTATCTTTTTCTGGTTTTGATCTTGGTTTTATTTGTTATTTTCGCATTTAATATTTGCTTCATTTTTTCTTTATTTCAGTCTTTATTAATTTCATCATTTTTAAACGCTTTCGTTTTGGATGAGAAATTCAAGCATGTTATTAATTAACGTGGAGATGTGTTTGCACAAGAAAAAATGTCGTTAAAATTCAAAATTCGATAGTTTTTTAAAGAAAACTTTTAATTTTTAATTTAATTTTTTTTTAATTCCTAATTTTTTCATGTTTTAAAATTAATCTCGTATTTGTGTCCTCGAAAACTTGACCTCAGTAGCCTATCCACCCAGGTCTTTCTCTGTTTGCAGGACTAATTTGATCGCTTGGTGCCTGAGGCGCCCTATTGGAGGAATGTTCGATGAGATCAAGTTATTTTTGCACCTGCTGCGCATGAGTCTCGATTCATATGCGGTCCCTGCTCTAAAACGGCTTTGTGCTATATTCTGGTTTGGTAGGAAACCGGTGAAATACAAAAATTCCGACTTGATTTTTGTACTTGAGTAACTAGTCTCGAGACTCCCCAGAAGGGTAGTGCAAATGGGAGTGAGGATTATTTTGTAAAAGGCTACAGATGAATCTGGAATAATGCGTAAGCTCTATGGGGCACATGAAAGTTTTTTTCGGTTATGGTTAATTGTTGGGATGTTGAGAAATTCTGAGGTTTGTAAACTGACTTCTTTTCTTTTTACCCCATTTACTAGTCAGCTTCTATTCGTCTGTCGAGGCTGTAAGAGATATTAAAGACGGAAGGGAAAAGAAAGGGAAATCTTTTGATTTAAATTTTTTTTGATGGTGGTGGGGGGTTACGACTATTTTATGGTGAAGGATGTTTTCCTGAACCAGTAGAAATTGTCACGCTTCCTTAGACAAGGCGTTGAAGTATACTCTGGAATCATCTTCGGCAAATACAAGTTTGAAGGTCCATCGTATGCTTCGCTGCTACAAGCAGGAGACGCAGCCCGCTGCTAAACCCCAGGACAAGACCAGCACGTGCGCTCCCTACGAGCAGCCGAGAGGAAATGTCTGTCCAAGTCGAAGTGATAAAAGCTCCTGAGAAAGTTTCTCTTTGGCGCCAATAAGTCCCTATTTTTAGGCATGCGCCGATTTCGCTTCCTGTCAGAGGCCCTCTGGGAGACAGTCACTTTTGCTCTTATTTATGTTAGTTTTTATGTTATTTTTTTATTTTCTTTTACCCCTCCCCCAATAAAATGACTTCATATCAAATCTGATTCTGTGGAAAGTCGGATAAGTCAATACTTGATCGACTGGTCAGTGTTTGATCCTAGGTAAAAAGAGGAATTTTAAATAAAGATTTTCAAAGCAAGTCAACCCTCGGAAGATTAGCGGCAAAAAATCTTAGATTTAGAAAGATATTTCTTGAGTACTACTAGTTTCTTTGAGAAAGGTAGAACGGAACTATTTCAGCTATGAAAAAATTCTTTTTTGTTTCTTTTTTTTATATCTATCTCCCTAAGATGGTAGAATATGATACAGGGATAGTTTTAGATGAAAACCCTCGCAAATACATTTGCCGACTCCCCCACCCACACGCACACTTTTGTGTAATGGGGAGTTACTACACAAAGGTTGAAACTACCAGAACTGGGACGCCTCGTTTTTTACCATTTCCCGGGTGATTTAAAGAATTGGGACTGCAAAGTAACGGTAGTCTGATCCTTTTTCTTTTTTGTTTTTGTTGTTTTCTTTATCCTTTTAAAAGTTGATTTTTATCATCTTTTGGTTTTATGGTGCATCAAACATTGTAGGTTATTTGATGCCAAATCCTCTTAATACATATATATACATATATATTAAATATATAGGATTTAGTTTGGTTTGGTTTGGTTTGGTTTGGTTTGGTTTTATGGTATATCAAACATTGTAGGTTATTTAATGCCAAATCCATTTCTATACATACATATTAAATATATGATTTCTAAACACATTTTGTTGACAAATCAATTATTTTTACACACAGCTAAATATAAAAAACAGTTCTATTTCAAACAATTCCGTTTAGTAATAGTACAGTTTTTCGTTTACACACAGTTAAATGTAAAAACAGTTCTATTTGAAAATATTCCGTTTAGCATAAGTACTCAGTTTAAACGCCAAACAGTTCTATTTGACCCATAAATAGGACCCTATCAGGTGCTACAATTCCAGAGTGGTCCAGGGAGCGATCGCAATGACGGTCAATTCCGCATTCTCCGAAGCTCCAGCATTACTGAAGCCTCGCCATCAGATTGTTTTGTGTCATATCTTGGACACTCATTGGGCAGTGGGGGGAGTCTTATCCATCTGCAAGGATGCAGTCGGTGTATTCTACACCCCCAGCCCCATGGGTCATTTCACCATCATTATGATTTATTTGGGCAGCAGAACTTAGAGAAACGTCTCTATCAAGTGGATCCAGATACAAAAGAAAGCAGCTAGAAAGTTAAAAAGATTTTATAAAAGTTTTGTGATTTTTCATCAAAATTGTGTAACTATATCATCATTTAGCACAGAATCTGCTCTCTCTCTCTCTCTCTCTCTCTCTCTCATTCATTCATTGCTTATTGAAGGTCCTCTAGATTGTATCAAGTATCCGCACATTTATGATGTGTGTAAGTTTTTGTTAATCTACTTGCACTGGTGTGTCCATGCGTTGCAGTCCATTAGAAAATGTCGCTTATGAGTTCATCCTTACTTCTCCAGCAGTGCTCAGCATTTCTTGTTCTTTTAATTTTCATGGTTTGTGAGATGGATAGTAAGTAGCCGTACAGCTGCTGTTTTGTGGGGTACTGTTTCTATGATTTGTTAAAAGCAGCTCTTAGAATACTTGTGTAGTTCCCATCAAACCTTTTCTCATAGAACCTCGTTAGAATCTAAGTGGTGCCACCATAGACTGATAATTGAACGGTAACAGCTTGTTAAAAAAAGGTTTTATTTTATCAGAGGGATCAGAATTCCATATGATCGACAACCTGTCAATAGTATTCCACGCCTTTCCAATGCATATGTTGACATTGTTTTCAGTAGATGAGATATTACAGTCAAAGTATGTGAAATAGTCTACAAATTATAGAAGCTTGTCATTTGATATGGAGATGGCTCCAACTTTTTTAAAACGCATGAACTCTGTTTAATCTGAGTGTACGTATAGGCCAATGCCTCTTGCTGGCTGATCCAGGTTATGAAGCACCGGATTTGGCTTGAGCCGGGGTATTTGCGAGGAGTGCTATACCATTTGTGTAGTCTGCACCTACCATTTTGCCTGCGAGGTATATTCTGCTTTTAATTGGTCGATTTTTTTCTTTAAATTGGAAAGTTTTTTTTTCGTCGGAAAAAGTTAAATGCAAATTTGGGCAGAGATACTTATAAGATTTCCCTAACATGGTGTAAAAGATGGGACCGGAAATTTCTTTAACAAATCTAATAGATTCACACGTGATCAAAATGGATAGCAGTTGCGTTGGAAGAATCCAATTGTAAAAAGAAGAGATCCGAGAAGTTTTTGTGGTTTCGGTGACTTTGGAAGGGGGAGAGGGTGCTTGATAGGGATACTGAAGGCGATCATAAATAAACTTTGAATTGTTTGCAAAATGTGAAAAATACCACTTGTACGACGCTCCTTGACGAAGTGTTAAATGTGCGAAACTGAGTGATGACATCTTTTGATCTTGAAGAAACCTCCACCCAAAAGACAAAGGAAGAAAGGGCGAATGGTGAAAATAATACGTATTGAAGAAGAAGAAGAAGAAGAAGAAGAAGAAGAAGAAGAAGAAGAAGAAGAAGAAATCTCTTTTCTCACATTTTTTATTAACTTATGTATTTACCCAACCCCTCTACCATGAGCAGAATACGACACAAGGTCAATTTTTATGTGGATTACAGCTGGTTTGAATGGAGAGTTTACTTTCTTCTTGACTAGTTGCCATACTTAAAGAGTCAATCTGTCTTATTATTAACCCTTAGATGAGGGGGCACAAATTTTACGGGCTTTCTGCCCCACCCTTCCTGGTTGTCCGAGAGGCCGACTTGCATTCGTGCCGAGGGGGTGAAATTAAGGATAAGCATAGATTCACATTGAACTAGGTCTACGGGTCGAGTGAATCTATGACCAGCAAGGTCACCTGGTATATGTGCCGGGAGATTTAGCAAAGGTTTGTATAGTTCACATTGCACCGTGTGATCCTATGACCAGCATTGACCAGCAGGCTCGTGTGCAACCTCTCCTCCCTAAATCCCCACTATAAAAAAGAACTTGTGCCAAATTCTGTCGGGTGGGAGGCACGGATAAAGATCAACCCTTCGTTGAATTTGTCTTTCGAAAGTGAATTATAGCTATGTGAAATACAAACAGCTTCCTCGTGGTTTTGAACTATATATATATATGTACATATATATTAAAATGAATACGTCTGCAAATGAGTCTGAATTTGGTTTTTAGGTTTTTATTATTTATAGACTTCTCCTCTACACGTATTTCAGACTTCTTTTGGAGATATATATATATATATATATATATATATATATATATATATATATATCATACAATCATAGATGTTTATACAACAGCATTGCTTCTGACAAGGCCTTCATCAGATGATGACTCTGGGTTCAGGCATGGTTTCGGGGCCGAAGCATCATTACCACAAACTCCGAGCGCCCCAGCAGTATCTTACGACACCACCAGACTTTGTCAGATTGTTGCCGCTCTGTGGGATTGCCAGATCCACGCTGATACAGTTAGAGCCTTATCTTGGATTTTTTCCATGTATTTTCTCTTGTCCGATGGAGGAAGTCCAAGATTAAAATATTTAAAATAATTATATATATATATATATATTGTCATCCACAGACAGACTTCAGTGTGGTTAGACGCGTAGGACGTTTGAACCTGGGTTCGAAACCCGCCTAAATTTACGTTAGACTTCGTATTCATCTGATTATTGTGTGCTTCTCATGAAATTTTAAATAACAATCTTCAAGAGTTTAGAATTCATATATTTTCCTTAAAATTGGTTCATTGAGATAAATAGTTCCGTGTAGTTTCCCGAGTTCGAAGATATATCGGCCGAAATGTTGTGGAAATAACAATAAAGATGAAGACAATAAGTCCGAAAACCCTTAATGATAAAAAAAACAGGCACCGCTATTTTAACATCGAGTACAAGTGTTAAGCATTTCTGTATTGATACACGCCTACAGTCCGGATTTAACCTTCTAAGCTTCTAAGAGATAATTATCTAGAGATTGCAGGTTCAATCCTGACTGCAAGCGAATAACAATACAGGAATACTTAACACTTGTGCCCAGTTATGGTAAACGGAACCAGAGGAAGTTACCTCCGTGGATTAAATAATGGACGGGGGTCAAAGTTCTGTGTAGACTCCCGAGTTTGACAACAAATGCAGGAAAAAGGCCGGAGGGCATATCAGCCGAAACGTTGTAAATATTACAATAAAGATGAAAGCAATTGCCCGAAAACCCTGACAAATAAAAAACAAATTTCTAATCATAAGATTCCTCTAATTAGCAGAAATATACACTAATCGATAAAATTGATCACGTTGATCAATATGGTCCTAAAACTATTGAACATTGATTGGAAAAAAGTAATGTAGATGGTTTTCTCGTGGTGACTTGTCAGTGATTTCATCAGTCAAGTTTTTTTTTGGGGGGGGGTCTTAGCTATTTGAAAATTATTCTGTCAGCATGGTGGGGGTGCTCATAATACATCGACTGCCTCCTCTTCAGCGAATTAAAACTATGGGTATAACAATACTACAACTAAAGCTCTAGGGAGTGTGGAGTACATTTTTGTTGCAATTACTCCCAGGCCCGCTCTAACATGGAGTGATAGAACCTGTTAGGATCGTATCAATGAGTCAAGTAGATGGGTTTATAAAGTATAATTATCAAGTAGGGTACACTACAACTGCAAGTAGGAATACTTGCTTAAAACCATTCAACTGTACCTAAATTATTAATATTAGATAGGAATACTTGAAACCTTATAACTGTACGTAAATTATTTGTATTAGATAGGAATACTTAATACCATAAAACTGTTTGCAAAAATAAATATTATAAATGAATTAAAAAAGGTGCAATTTAAAAAAATATATTTCAATCGAATGTTGATAATATAAATAGTTACAAATTAATCAGATTTCAGCTATAGGTGGTCCATAAGGAGTTGATATGCCGTTAAATAAATAAACCGAATCTATTTGAAGATTACGAGTATGCAAAAAAATTCTAACAGAAAACAGATGTTAGGCGTGGTTTTGTAATAAATATTTGGATCTTTTTTTATTAAAAAAAGAAAAAAATTGAATAACCTTTGACAAATAGAATCGCTCCTTTTCATTTCTTTCTTTTTAATTTTTGTAGCTATTTTAATGTTAAACAAGAAACTTTACGTGGATTTTAACGAAATAATTTTATGTGTTTGTGTCTCGGAGGTTGTCACAACTTTTGTGCAACTTTTCTGATGTGATTTTTTATTTTACTTTACTGCTCTCTTTCTCTCTCTCTCTCTCTCTCTCTATATATATATATATATATATATATATATATATATACCTTTCTTTTTCTCTCTTTTCCTTCCTCACTCCTCTTTCTGTTTCTCTCTCTTAAATTCACTCTATTTTCTGACTCTCTTCGGTTTTTCTTTCTACCTCTCTGTCTCTCTGTCTCTCTGTCTCTCTCTCTCTCTCTCTCTCTCTCTCTTTCTCTCTCTCTTTCTATATATATATATATATATATATATACCTTTCTTTTTCTCTCTTTTCCTTCCTCACTCCTCTTTCTGTTTCTCTCTCTTAAATTCACTCTATTTTCTGACTCTCTTCGGTTTCTCTTTCTCTTTCTACCTCTCTGTCTCTCTCTCTGTCTCTCTTTCTCTCTCTCTTTCTATATATATATATATATATATATATATATATATATATACCTTTCTTTTTCTCTCTTTTCCTTCCTCACTCCTCTTTCTGTTTCTCTCTCTTAAATTCACTCTATTTTCTGACTCTCTTCGGTTTCTCTTTCTCTTTCTCTTTCTACCTCTCTCTCTCTCTCTCTCTCTCTCACGCACACACACACACACACATCCTCTCTCTTTCTCTCTGTCTCTCTGTATTTTTCTCTCTCTCTCTATCTCTAGCGCACTCATTCTATTTCTAGCCTTCTTCTCTCTCTCACTCTAACTTGATTTCCCCTTCCTTTTCTTTCTTTCTCTCTCCCTCTCTCTCTCTCTCTCTCTCTCTCTCACACACACACAGTCATTCTATTTCTAGCTTTCTTCTTCTTCTTCTTCTCTCTCTCTCTCTCTCTCTCTCTTTCTCTCACTCTAATTTGATTTTCCCCTTCCCTTTCTCTCTCTCTCCTTCTTCTTTATCTCCTATTTTTTTTTTGTCTTTGTTGTACTTAAACTTTCTCTATCCCTCCCCACCAACGGAAAGACAACAAATGTGTTGAAAAGTTACTTTTATTGTCAAAATCTACTTAAAAATCGACTACATTTTTGGATTCTGATAAAATCTTCCGTACAGTATTCACAACCTTTTTTTTTTCAGGATCAGCACTTTATCATAGATAAGTCAAAAAAAGGTGAGGCAGGTTCATGCATTCTATATAAGTTCCCTTGGTATTAATAATAAAATTTATTGTTTATTGTGCCATTTTTATCATATTTCACAGTTTGTAAAATCTCCAACAACTATCAGATTCCAAGATTACCGTGTTACTTAATCCAACATACCCTTGTAGAAGGCCGCACAGGACAACGGCAGAATAGTTTTGACCCAAACTAAAATAACAGTCTCAAAAAAGAAATATATACGCGGAGATACTGAAAGGTTCTCTACCAAACCAGAAAAGGGGATCACCTACACATAATGAAATGTACAATGCTCTTCCTGTGGTTCAATACACTTGGTTGGTTGTCTGGTTGATTGGTTGGTTTGGTTTTATGGCATATCAACCCTTAGAGATTATTTAATGCCAAATCCTCTTTATACACACGCACATATATATATATATATATATATATATATATATATATATATATATATATTCACCATCATCATGTCGTACCGATTGTACGGATATCCCTGACCCTCTCTCGCCACTTCTTCCTATTGTTCATCGCCTCATATAGCTGCTGTATGTATGTTCGAGCTGGTCGTCCTGCTTTTGCTCGGCCTTATGTGGGGGTCCATAGGAGTAATCACTTATGAGCTCGTCCCTGCTTCTCCAGCAGTGTCCTGCATGTCTGGTTCGTCTAACTTGGATAGTTTTCGTGATGGGAGGCAGGTGGCCGTATAGTTGGTGCCTTGTGGGGTGTTGCCGCCATGACTTATTCAACATTGTTCGCAACATTCTTGTGTAATTGCCGTCTAGCTTCTTCTCCAGCCCTTTTTTTTTTAGCGTCCAAGTAGTGCATCCATACAGCAGTATCGACACGACCGCTGCCTGGAAGAAACTGTGTTTCATTTTATCGGTCAGGTCTGATTTCCATATGATCGATAGCTGTCCTCCTTCGTTAGCCGTGTGTCGATGTCCTTTTCGGTTGATGAGACACTGCTTCCTAGGTAGGTGAATTTGTCTACCAGATTCAAAGAGGTTCTGTCTAATGTGGAAATGTCGCCTGTTTGATCAAAGAACATATATTCAGTTTTGTGTACATTGACATGGAGGCCAATGCCTGCGGTGGCTTGTTCCAAACTATGCAGTAGTGTTTCAAAATTTGTAGACGAATAGTTTGCAGGTAACATTTTAAATGAGTTAGAGTCGTTTGTTTACATTCAGTTAAACGCTTTCAAGTATAGCACACAAACGCTAATAGTTTTATTTGTACACAGTTAAATTCAAGGAGTTCTCCACATTCCCCCAAAGCTCCAGAACCGGAGATTTAGCATCAGTTGCTATTTAGTTTCATATCTAGGACACTAGTTAATAGGGATGGGGATCTTACGCCTCTGCAGAGATGTAATCAGCGTATTCTATAGCCAAAGCCGACTGTACAATAGAATACACTTGACACATTGATTCTCCAGAAACGCTTTAAAATTCAGTAAGATTAAAATAAAAAAGGGCAATTCCTTTCTTGGTTGAGCTGAAAACTTTCCAGCAACTCCTCGTATACGCTGAGGCTTTATCGGGAGTGATTGACTAAAAACTCTATAGCCGAGAGACGAAATATTTCCTCTTCCGTCGTGTAAACCCCATGGAAGAATTCTTCGTACTATCTTAGTGTAGATAACCATCGTTGTTGTGGGATTCGTAAAATTGTTCCAACAACAAAGATGGTTTGATTTATAGACGTACATCAGTGATAAAAGTAACCATGGGCGTCTGGATTGACTCTAAATTTGAAAATGTGGCAAGCCTTTTACGCTAGTTGTCTTTTCTTTTCTTTTTTTTTTTTTTTTGTCTTGTTTTGTTTTTAGTTTTGTTTTTTGTTTTGTTTTGGGGTTTTTTTTTTTTTTTGGTTTGTTTCGTTTTACTTTTTTCGTTTTTCTTTCTTTCTTTTCCTTTTTTTTTTTTTTTTTTTTTTTTTTGACTGTGAGTCGTTCCTTTCCCAAAGTGGACTAAAATGGTGTATAGATTTTAATTGTCCCGGTGAGCAGGGCGTTTTTTTTTTGTGTTTTTTTGCTTTTTTTTTTTAAAGGACAGTTGATTAGTCGAAAGTGGTCAATGGCTTACAGGCATCTAAAAACAGTAGAGAAGTGACGAAAGACGGAAAGAGATTGTATTTGTTTAGACTCAAGTTAATGGCTTGTAAAATACCCTCTGCGTTCTATTGTGTGGATTCCCTGTCGACTGGCGTTAGAATTCGCTGATTGTGTCCCCTGCAGAAAAGAACCCCGCCACCTCCAAAAACAAAGGGGTTATCCTCGTTACGATACTAAACTGCAACTCATAGCTCTGTTGATTATGGAGTCCCTTTCTTTATTCCCATTACCCCCTATTCCAATCTGACCCAGAATGGTAGTATCTGTTTGAGTCCCATTTATTTGACA
>OY757921.1:68762087-68934587 GCA_963585895.1 Sepioteuthis lessoniana | reverse complement strand
ATTTATAAGATGCTTCGTTATATGTTGCTGTAGATCTGTTCGGCCTCATTCAGAATATTTGTCTCAAGTATTAATTACAAGGATCATGGAATAGGTATGGGCAATTTTTTTGATAGTACACACGTGAAACTCTAGTCCAGTTCGAAGTAATCTCCTCCGGCTGCAATCCACTTGTTGTACCATTCCAACAACTTCTGGAAGGCCTCATGGAAGTCTTTTTTTCGTGAGCGTGTCAATGACCTTCGTCACAGCCTCTTTCATCTCCTCAATTGCCTCATAACAACAGCCTCTGAGCTTAGGGAATAACCAAAGGTCGCAGGGAAAAAAGTCTGGACTATAGGGAGGGTGAGGAACTGTCTTGATGTCCATCTTGGTCAAATAGTCTGTGACAAGGATGGAATAGTGGACTAGTGCATTGTCCTGGTGGAAATGCCACTGGCCCGATTTGAAGAGTGCTGGCCTCTTCCCAAGGAATCTCTTCCTGAACCTCAACATAGTAACCCTAACCCGAACCGTTTGGCCAATCAACTCTGATGTATTGACTTCCTTACCAATCCCACACTTCTCATCATCCCTCACAGACTCCCTGCCTTCCTTGAATCTCTTATGCCACTCAAAAGCTGATGCTCGATTCATGCAAGATGGTCGAAAAGCAGTCTGAAGCATTCCATACGTTTCTGTGGCATTTTTTCCAAGTTTAAAACAGAATTTTATTGCATATCGTTCTTCCTCACGTCCAGGTAGCATTTTTGAAATTCACCAGCTGTGACAATCAGGGTGTATTCCAATTCCTGCTGCAGCTGTTCATTTGAACCTGAAATCATAAAAATTGGTCAGTCATCCCATAAGATTTATAACAATAACATATTTTCAAGAGTTGAATGCACCACGTATTTTTATTGGAGGTTTGGACATTCAAATTCAGTGCAATTAGTTACTTCTTGCAGCAAAAGGCACCTCAGGTAGTGTAAGGGTTAGCAAGCTAGACTAGCAAACCTTCACGAAGGAGTTCGAGTCTCATTGGGTGCCCCATTTATTCGGCCTTGTGCCACATCCAATTGATTATTGTTTACTAACAAAAACCTACACTAGAAAGACACAGACCTCAGATCCCATACAGTACATCCTGTTTCTAAGTGGTCACCCATCTAAACAATGACCTGGCCCATGACTGCTTAATCGATGTTGTTGCAAAAATAATAGCGGTTTTTAAGCATGAGCTTCAAAACGATATATCTCTGTCTGAGAATTAACTTTTTATTTATTGCGGACTTTTTGTCCTCATCTTAGTAGTTTTTGTGTGTTGTTTCTTCTTCACTACGTTTCGGCCAAATTTCACCTCTGGCCTTCTTCAGGTGATTTAACTGCGACCTCGGATAGGAATGCTACTTCTCCAGCAGTGTCCTGCATGCCTGGTTCGTCTAACTTTGAGAGTTTTCGTGATTGGTGGTTGGTGGTCGTTCAGCTGCTGCTTTGTGGGTGCTGTCAATCAAAGAAGGACATTCACAACCTCCACGTCTTCAAGGCTACAAAAATCTTTGGAACCCATATTGAGCTGTATATTCATTAAGAACTTGAGTAATTCTTCCTGCCCTTGTTGAGAGTCATCTTTCCGTTAAGGAACTCTCGCTATTTATTTAAAATAACCCACAAGTAAAATGGTTTTAAAATATATAGAAATGTAGTTTTATTCACATTCCAGATAATATGTTTCAAATTTTTTTGTCTCATCTTAAAAAGCAGCCATATTGATTTTTGAAGCGATAAAAACCCCATCCCTTCGTCGAAAAGTAGGTTTTATTTTTTATGGATGTCTGTAAGCGTTATCAATATACTGTTTACGGAAAAAATCCCTTCGATAATTAAATCCTTGACGAGATTTATCTTAAGCTTTAAAACACTTGCCAGTGCACATTTTCTTCGAGATTCTTTTTTCTTTTCTTTTCTTTTTGTAAAATTTTTTATTTATTTTTTTTTTAGTTTAATTCAGATATTGTCTCTATATTCCTATTATTACAATGTATTACTAACAATTCAATTCAACAGTCATTTGTTTACACACTGTTAAACGATCAAACAGTTCTACTCCTAACAATTCAGTTTAGCATAAGTCATTTGTTTGTATAAATGTCTTACAGTTCTATTTGACCCCTACATCGGACCCTATCGGGTGCTACCGCTCTGTGTCAGAGTGGACCTGAGATCAATGGCAATGAAAGGATATTCCACATTCCCTAAAGCTCTAGGACTGAAGCCTCACAATAGTTTAATTTCATATCCAGGAGATACAGTCGGTGTATTCTACAGTCCCAGCTGACTAGACTGCAATGACTTTGTTACTTTGTTCATAATACAGCTGTTATAAGAATATATTATAACAAATGTGGCACCAATAGATCGAGAGACAAAGTAAAGGATAAAGTGTAAGTGTGATTTAGATTATGCAATCCCAATGGCCTAGTAGCTTAGCTCATAAAACAGCTGTTACGAATAACAAGGTTACACAGATGCAAAAGGTATCTGAGTTTAAATCATACTAAGAGCTGATTGTTAATCGTTTTTTCCGAGATTCGCTATTTCTCGCTGTAGAAAAAAAATTGACGATCGTAAAACCTGATTCTTTCTTTGTTTTGAAGTTTGAACTCACTACGATTCCGCAAATTCAATACGTTAGCCACTAACGCCACGATGACCCCCTCCACAGATAAATAAGTAAGAAAGCAACTAAAATTAAAAGATGAAAAGAAAACCCTACTGCCCAGTCGGTGGGGTTTAGAATATAGTTAGTGTATCCCCTGCAGAAGGGTAAGACCCTACTGCACTCACTCACAAAAAGCTGTCCTTGATATGGCACAAAACTGCATCTAATGGTGAGGCTCCTGTTCTGGACATCTGGAGAATATGGATTATCCCTTTATTACCATTACTCCCTGGCAGTGACGGATCAAATGGGGACGGAGGCCCCGGGCGGCAATTTAAGGGGGTGGCATTTTGCGGGTGAAAAAAAAAAATTGAAGACGCGATCAATCTTTTTTATGTTATGATATTTCAAAAAAGAAATTTAATATTTTTTTTCTTTGTTCAAATTTCTTTTTCACTTTCATTCCGGTTTGTTTGGAAGATCACAAACTGATGACATGCCGCCCTGTCGCCGACCTCAGCTTTTAATAAGCTTGAGCGAATGTCTGAGATGTCGGTTCTTTAATCTGGTGCTACTGTGAGCGACCTCTTGCTGCGACTACAAGACCACATCGGAACATTCCAAGAAACATCCCCACTATATTGTATATTTTGTACAACCAATATATTTAAATATATTTGCCGTCTCCATGTTTTTGTATAACGATAATAGCGCTAGATAATTTTTGGATCGTTTTTAGATTATTTTAAACAAAAATAAAATGTCCAAAAAAGTTTTTTTCAAAAATTTTAATATCAATTGTGAACAATTTTGGAACTTTTTAATGAAATTTTTGGTATATTATTCATTAATTAAAGTAAAGTTGGCGACCATTGTCGAGGGTGGCCTGAAGGCTCCCTTTTCATTAGCTACAATACCGAGGTGAAGGGAGGAGCGCAATTTCGTTCCCTTGATTACTCCACTTTACCCTTGATCCGTACCTTATAATGCTGAGTGTTTAGTAAGGAGGCATCAAGTACCATTTTTAGAGTCTTTGGTATGACTCGACCTGAGATTGAACCCTGGTCTCCTGGACCATTGGTGAACACTCTACTCTTTAGGCCAATGGCCCGCCTAGTAGGTAGAGTGTTCGCCAATGTTCGGGGAGACTTGGGTTCAATCCCAAGTCGCATCATACCAAATACTTTAAAAATGATACTTGATACCTCGTTGCTTAACACTCAGCAATATAAGGTAAAGGTAAAGTGGAGCAATCCAGGAAAAGGAGTAGCACCCTCCCCAACATCTCGGTGTAGTAGCTATTGTAAAAGGAGCCTTCTGGTTGTCCTCGACTACGGTCGCCAACTTTACTTATTTATTTGTTAATAAATTAATTTTATAAGGAATAGCTTTTCTGGTTAAAAAAAAAAACGAAAGAAAAAAGGTTTTATCACACAGCAAGAGGATTTCAATACTTGGTCATTTGAATAAAAACAAATTCCAATCGTTAATTTTTACATTTCTAGAAAGATTTAAAAAAAGAAAAGACCACACATTAAAAAAAGGATTAAATTTACGATGTGAACACCCTGAAAATTTTTTTTGAAAATTTATATTCTGTTTTTAAAAACCCAAAAAAGAATTTTTATACCATGTTTTTTTTCTAATGGAATTTCAAAACAATGTTTTTTTTCTTTGGGTTGATCCTAAAACAAATTCCCTCTGATACAATTTACTAACATTTTATTCACTTAAAAGATAAAGATTTATTTAATTGATCTAAAAATGTATGGTTATATATAACTTCACAATGTAGCATATTTTCCCGAGATTTTCCGACCGATTTTAGATTCAAACTAAATTTGTTTGAAGAAATAAAGAAAAGTCGTCTTCTTCTCTAAAAAAAATGCTGAAAAATTAATTGATTTTTACGGTAAAACATTGATTAGATTACATTTTGGAGAAATAAAAATGGGCTTTTATAAGGTTGCACTCCTTCCCAAACCAAAGGTCTTTTGGGACGAAAATTAAAATTAAAAATAAAATAAAATATTGTATTTTTTCACATGTATTGGTTAGATAATGATTTATATCTTTCTCTTATTGTCGATGAAATTTGAAAATATTTGCATTATTATTAATATGTTTAATTAATAATTTGACTTATTGAAATTTCCGATATTTTTTTTTTTTTTACATATCCCATGATATTGATCTGATTTAAAAACAAAATAAATCATTGAATCAAAAGAAGGATAATTATTGATTTTGATAGTAAATGGTAACATGCATGGGTTTTAAGAAATATTTGGGTTTTATTGTTTTATTGCCCCAATGACGTTTACCCATGATATATTTTATCACCATATACACTTAGACACAACATTGAACTGACCAGTCATCCTTCGTAAAAACATGTTAACTTCAAAACGTAAGTTAATTCTTTCTTTTTTTTTTTTTTCTTTTTTGTTTAATAACTGAAACATCTAAGAACAAAACAGACTTCATTTAAATTCTAAAATTAGGAAGAGGCTATTTTGCTGGTCCCTGCAAAATAACAACCCTCTCGTTATTTTTTTTTTTTTCAACATAACAGCAACGACGTTATAAAAGATGTCTAAACTATTCTTAAAAAAAACAATAGTTTATTCATTTGGTTATCTTCAAGATACGCAATCCAAAAATTTTTAGCTCATTTTTTTAGGAAATTCTCTCTTCATAGTAGCAGCAGGAACCAGCATTGTACGCTCTTTTCATCTGCTTTTTTTTCGGGAAATTTTGAAATGTTTTTTTTTTTTGTTTTATTTTTAATTCATTGTTAAAAGTTTTCAATTCATTGTTAAAAATGTTTCCAATTTTATTATTAAACAAAGTTCATTGATATATCTTTATTGAAGAATGCCCAGATTGATTTATTGTAAAAGAAGATCATTTAAGAATTCAAATGAAAAACGAGTCCTTTTTCCCGAAAAATCAGGTCGAAAGAGAGTACGTAGCTGTTATTTTGAAGGGGGCATTCCTTTTAAAAAATGCTGAAAAATTAATTGATTTTTATGGTAAAACATTGATATGAAACATTGGATGAGTTGAAAAATCCCCCCTCCCCTCTAGACTGATCAACTGTAGAATCTCCACCCTAACTCAACAAGAGAATCTTTTCCCAAACTGATTAACAGTGGATCTTTGAAACTTGTTAAAAATCTTCTTTTTTTTTCAATTGGTTCTTTTCTTAGAAAAAGATTGGAGATTATTTTTTAAATAAAGAAAAATATTCGTAGTAAAGTAGAACCAGATATATACACGACTTGAAGTTTTTAATTGGAATCATTTTGAGATGAGGCTTCTTATTCTGAGAATTAATTTTTATTTATTGCGGACTTTTTGTCCTCATCTTGGTAGTTTTTGTGTTGTTTCTTCTTTCACTACGTTTCGGCCAAATTTCACCTCTGGCCTTCTTCAGGTGATTTACCGCGACCTCGGATAAGATTCAGCATTCCTATCCGATGTCGCAGTAAATCACCTGAAGAAGGCCAGAGGTGAAATTTGGCCGAAACGTAGTGAAAGAAGAAGCAACACAAAAACTACCAAGATGAGGACAAAAAGTCTGCAATAAATAAAAATTAATTCTCAGACTTGAAGTTTCTTTACATTTCGAAAGTTACTGTATGGATATTATTCTCTTCAGAGATTTCAGATTTTCCATAAAATCCCTATTTCAGAATTATTATGAGAAAATAATAACATTCTAAATCAACTTTGAAAAATTTAGTGATTTTTAAACTAAACTTCAGAAAAACCAAATCTCGTGCATATTACAAGATTAACTTTTCATATTAGCATATTACAAACTAAGAATCTTAAGTTTGTAATATAAAACGGTAAGGTAAAATTATTTAGATGTAAAATTTTCAAATATCACGCTATAAAGTCTTCCAGAACGCGCCAATGGCCCAGGGTTCAATCCCATGTCGAGTCATACCAGAGACTCAAAAAATGGTACTTGATGCCTCTTTGCTTAACACTCAGCATTATAAGGTACGGATCAAGGATAAAGTGGAGAAATCCAGGGAAAGGAGTAGCGCCCTCCCCTACACCTTGGTGTAGTAGCTATAGAAAAGGGGCCCTTCTGGTCACCCTCGACTTAAGTCGCTAACTTATACATTTTTTTCTTTTCTTCTAATTACCGGTAGGAAGTTTTATCTTCGCAGGTGAAAGTCATGATGAAGTGTTTGGTAATCACCCATAGGAGTACATGTCACGAAGTTATTTGTGCAGTGAAAACCGGATTTCAAAGAATGATTTAGTCACTCAATTCATTAACCTCAGCTTTAGAAAATCTTCAAACGAGATTGTTTGCACAAATCCTTTTGCTTTCAATTTGAAACTTCACTTTCATAACACATTTTTTTTTACGGGGAAGAAATTATAAATGAAATAAATCTTATCCAAAAGAATCTTCTAGAACCTGGTATTGGTTTGAATGAGTGTGTAACCCACATGGATACGGCTAAAATTTTCTTTAACCGAAACAGGGACAATCTAGTGTCTGAATCGGTTAATCAAAGCAAAACAAAGAGCGAGGAAATGGAAATTCCAATTGAAAAGTGAATTAAAAGAAAGAGAAAGCTACCTGGAGGGAAAGGATGATGATGTATGTCAAACACTTGTGCAGGAAGTAAAAAGAAATACAGTATAACCCGGATATAAGAGAGTTGTCGGGACCGGAGACTAAATCTCTTATATCGGGGTTTGGTCTACTTTGTTTAGGTAACACAGGCTCTAATTTGGGACCAGAGGAAATCTCTCTTAAATCCTGATTTCTCTTATATTCAGGTCTCTTATATCCGGGTTACACTGTATCATGATCTTCTTGTAAATGAACTGGATACACGATTTGATTCCATGTCTTATCTACAAACTGTCTTCGCTGGTTTATACTTGAAGATACTGAAAGCGCGTTGGAGTGAAAATTTAAAATTCTTGGTAGCAAATACGGTGCTGACTTAGACGTATCTAGACTACCCTTGGAAGTCTTCCGACTTCAAGATTTTTGGCGGCAGCTTCCAACGTGAAACGTGACATGACCAGGAGGACCAAATCATCGGCAATCGAATGGCTGAGATGGATTTATCGATGGCAAGTTCAAGAAACAGTGCCAAATATTGTGATTGCTATTCAGCTATTTTTGGCGCTCAGTTTCTTTTACTACAACAGAGAGAAGATTCTCAAAACTGAAGCTCATTAAAAGTTACTTGAGATTTCCTATGTCACAAGATCGCTTATCCAATTTGTCCCTCTTTAGCGGGAGGTAAAATGGTTATTATTGTTTAGCGAGGGGGAACCATTTTGTCGCCTGAGTTTTCGTTGTTGGTAAACGAGGGAAAGTTTGTTTATTAGCGAGGATAGGTTGTAACGTATGTATGTTTACGTTGTGTTGTTTCCTCGCTGAGTGTTGTAAGGCCCTCGCTAATTTTGTGAGAAATAAAAGGAGGAGGAAGAAGTAAGAAGGCGTAGTTCGAAAGGTGTTTTTAGAATAAGTTTTTATTTGCAGCATGGAATATTTGGGTTTGCTTTTGGTGCTGCAAGACTCGTGAAAGGTTGTGAGTATTGAGACGAAATTGAGTTATGAGAAGTTGAGATGGCAGCGTGTGTCGTCGGACATGAGGGATTGTGTTTTTTGCATTTTGACGAAAGACATGTTACAGTTGTAGGAATTGAACTTTGGATGTCACCGCGAGTTTCGTGTCTGGTATTTGGGGAGAGTAGGCGTTATCTCCATTAATGTGGACCAGAGGTGAAATGGGAGCTAGCGTGTCGAGAGTGGGATTACGCTCAGATCGACATAGCCAATTTTGGGGTGACATAAAGTTGTGCCTGTGCGAGGCATGTTGAATGCATCTAATTTATATTCAACTGGGATTCCTCGTAAGGAATCCATAAATTAGATGGGTTCCCTCATGTATCCATGTTGCCGCTGCTGCTATTTTAGAGCTGCAATGAGATGTCTGCACTGGGCGGCGTTGACCAGCTAAAAAGCATCGCTATTGAAGAACGGCCAATGTGACGTCTGCACTGGTCGGCGTCCTCCAGCCAAAGAGACTGTGTTTTGCAGCTTACAAGATTTGGTGGGCGGAAATGAAGGGCCGGGCTGAATAGGATAAGTCATCCTGATTGGGTGAAATTAAGTGCCGAATTAAATTTGCGCGCCAAACCAAAATACGAAATTTTCCCCTTCTCTACACCTCGTTTCAATTGAACATGAAACTGTGGAAAAGATAAACTTTGGCCGACTTATAAGTAACTTTGCTTCTGCAAAAGCTCGAAAGGTTAAAATAGGAGTACGTTTATTTAGCTAATTTTTGAATTTGTTGTTTTTCAAATACTAATCAACACCATTAAGGGCATTTCATTCATATTTTTCTACCAAAAAAGATGGGCGCCATTTTAAATGCGGGCCCCGAGTGGCACTTTGCTTAGGTATGCCTCTGCTCCCAAATAAACTTTAAACTGGTGTGGTAGTACCTGTATGGGTTCTATCTATGGGTCCAATAAAGCTGTTTAAAAATTATTCGTATTCGATAGGACCCAGGGCAAAAATAGAACTGTTTAAAAATTGTTCTTATTTGATTGGACCGTGCGCAAAAATAGATTCATTGAAAAATTATTTGTATTCGATAGGACCGTGTGCTCAGCCAAATGGTTTCAAGTAAAGAAAGAGAAAATATATTTCTGTTTGATCCATTAATAGGACCGTTAATAAGTACTACCACTCCAGGACATAGTTGACCAGGAAGTAATGGCAATGAAGGGGTATTCCACTTCCCCAAAGCTCTAGGGCTGAGTCACACTATCAGATGCAGTTAAGTGTTATATACTAGGACAATCCGGCCCAGTCGGCTGGAGTTGTAGAATCCACCGACTGCATCTCTGCTGAGGAGTAACCCCACCCCAACCCAACGAGCGTCCTGGAAATGACACGAAACAATCCCATGGTAAGGCTCCAGTAATGCCTGAGTCTTGGGGAATGCAGAGTACCTCTTCATTACCATCACTATCGGCTCCATTTTGACCCGGAGTGGTAGTACCTACTGGGCCCTACCTAGGGATCAAATAGAACTGTTTAACATTTAAACTGAGTGCAAACAAATGACTTATGCTAAATTGAATTCTTTTCTGTTTGATCATTTAACTGTGTGTAAAGAAATGATTGATGTTTGATTGAAGATTGAAGAGAGAGGTCTGACATTGCCGCGCCCTTCTTTTATTCGTTATTTTGGTCACGCCCCTTGACATCATCAGAAGTACTATTTTGGAAGACAGTACATGGTGTAATGGTTAAAAAGATTAACTACGAACTAGCAGCAAACGAGTTCGAACTCCAGTCGCGCTATTATGCCCACTTTCGGACAAATACCCTTGGGAAAGGCATGAACCCGCTGATCCTCCCAGGTATGGATTAATAGTACCACTACTGTTCTTCTAGAAAGATGACTTTAGCATTAAATAACCTAAAAAGGTCGATATGACATTAAACAAAGAAACCAAACCAAACCATTAATCATTTCTTTGCAAACAGATAAATGATTCCAAGTTTTAATTAAACATCAGCCATTTGTTTACACACAGTTAAATGATCAAATACTTCTATTTCAAGCAATTCCTACATTTTTTAACTTTCTTTGTTTTCGAAGCTTAATCTTCTAAGTAAGTGGTTAATAAAAAAAGAAAAGAAAAAAATCAAATTAAACGTTTGGTTTTGTTCTTTGTTGTTTTTTTTTTTAATTTTGGGGTAAAGGGGGTGTTTTAGTTTTTGGGGTTTTTTTTTTTTAGTTTCATTTTGCTTCCTTTTGCTTTTTATTTTTTTATGTTTAAAGCTCACATCCATAGTTTAGACTTTTCCATTCGCTGCAAGAGACCGAGATTTTGTTAATTGATTTTAAAATACTGAATGCAAAAATTTGCTTGATTAGATTAAAAAAAAAAAAAAAAAAAAAAAAAAAAAAAAAAAAAAAAAGAATGTATTTCATCTAAATAAAACTTATTTTAGTTGTTTTTCTTTTCTTCCCATTTTTTTTAATGTGGCTTTTCGTTTGATGATTTTTTTACGGAAGCTCGCACATGAGAAAATATTAAAAGTGTTACATGAGAGATAAACCTTTTCCGAGAATATACAAACATTAGAAAAAAACATTATGCTTTTAATCAATCATATTTTAATAGAAAGGACGCGTCACTTTAGATTTTTTTAAAACCATAACATTGCCGATAAAAATTGCGTTTTTTGGTGGGGTCGCTTGAGGGGGACTTATCAAATTCATCTCACGATTTCAGTTTTCTTGAAAATATGCGTTTTGAGGCTTACTTGTAACTGGAAAGAACGCACAACATCCCTAAGTGATAAACAATAAAAAGTATTATCCCTTTTGCCTTACACCCCCTCTTTCCCAGTCGTCAACTTCAAAACACTTATCCAAATGCTCTCTTCAGTGTTTATATTTTCAACGACCAGTCATTATGAAAAACACCAGCTCGCCAGAGAGTTACACCAGCCAGCCAGCCAGCCCAGCTTTTCATCCATTCCCGAGGGCACCGGCAACAATGGCTACCCACCCTAACCCGCCAAATTACTTTCACTGTCCACCCGCCTCGCTTCTATCTTGTAACACTCAATTGCTTGTCAAAAGGCGCAAGTGACTGGCTAACTCGCTCGTGATAACGCAGAGGGTGTCAAATGTCATAACCGGAAGTTTGTGTACTCAAAATGCTTCAGCCTCAGAGAGGAGGTGATGACTGCGTTTCAAGGAAATAAAGAAATTTTAAGTTTTTTTTTATTTTTTTGCTTTCCCCATACATTTTTTTCTTTTTTTTAAACCCTACCTCGTGTCTTTTTTTAAATCTAACGTCCATGATTTTAAAATACGGAAACCCTAAGACAAAAAAATCAAGTATTTTTCTTGTGGAAAAGAACCACGACTCATTTTAAAGTTATTTACAAAGCTCAATTTAATTATGGCACAAGGCCAGAAATACGAGCACCGAGTAATTGAACTCACTAGTAATGGTCTGCTAGATAATCTGGCTATTTCTCGATGTGAAGAGTCAAAAATGTTGGGTATTTTATAAGTACAATGCAATTGTTGAACTATTTACTCGTGTATAGGTATACTTTTAAACTATATGCAAACAAATAACTTATGTTAAATCGAATTGTTTGAAATAGAACTGATTAAATGTCATCTGTTCAATTTCAAACAATTCAGGTTAGCATAAGTAGACAGTTTTTATTTGCACACAGATTTAAATTAACAAAGATAAATGGTTCCAAGAACTGCAATGTATCACCAACAATTCAATTAAACATCAGTCATTTGTTTACACACAGTAAAATGATAAAACAGTTCTATTTGAAGCAATTCAGTTTAGCCTAAGTCATTTGTTTGCACTTAGTTTAAATGTCAAATTACACAGTTTAGACGTCAAAGAGTTCTATTTGACCCATAGATAGAACCCTATCAGGTGCTACCGCTCCGGGCCTGAGTGAACCTTGGGAGCAATGGCAATAAAGAGGTATTCTGTATTCCCCCAAAATCCAGCATTACTGGAGCCTCGCTATGAGATTGCTTAGTGTCATATCAGGACACTCGTTGGAGGAGTCTTACCCCTCCGCAGAGATGCAGTCAGTATAGTAATTTACAAAGCTCTTTGCTTCGATGTGGCACAAAGCCAAATGAATGGGGCGCCCAATGAGACTCGAACTCACTCGTGTAGGTCTGCAAGTCTAGCTTGCTAACCGTTACACCACCAGAGGTGCCCGAGATGCAGTCAGTATATTCTACAACCCCAGTCGACTGGGCCATAAGACATTCGTTGGAAGAGTCTTACCCCTCTGCAGAGGTGCAGTCGGTATATTCTACAACCCAAGTCGACTGGGCCACAAGGCATTTGTTGGAGGAGTCTTACCCCTCTGCAGAGATGCAGTCAGTATATTCTACAACCCCAGCCGACTGGGCCATAAGAAACTCGTTGGAGGAGTCTTACCCCTCTGCAGAGGTGCAGTCGGTATATTCTACAACCCAAGTCGACTGGGCCATAAGAAACTCGTTGGAGGAGTCTTACCCCTCTGCAGAGGTGCAGTCGGTATATTCTACAACCCAAGTCAACTGGGCCTATATTATCCGGTGAAAATTGTGTTGAGAATTTTTACTTGAAGCTATAGTTGTTTACAAATAATTATCATTGTTTGTAAATTGAACGCATAAATTTACTTGAAAACACTGAAAGTGTTTGTCTGTTTTATATGATTGTGAAAATCTATTTTTGTACACTTTATTGTTGGAGACCATGAATGACTTTAGCATAAAGTAACCAAACAAAGTTAGACATGTCGTAAAACTGATTAAATTTATGTTATCTGCAAAGACTGAAGTTACAATAAAACGACGTGCAAATAATTTAATTAAGAATGGTTACTTGAAATTATTGTTATATACAAATGATTACCGACTTGAAACTCTACAATTTTGTTCAGACTATTTAGCTGGTTGGTGTTTTTTGCCTTATCGACCTTTGTGAGCTATTTAATGCTAAATTATTGGCCAACTGAGTCGAGTGTTCGCCAATGGTCCGGAAGACCTGGGTTCAATCCCAGGTCGAGTCATACTAAAGATTTAAAATATGCTACTTGATTCTTCCTTGCTTAACACTTAACATTATAAGGTAAGGATCAAGGGTAAAGTAGAGCAATCCAGGGAATGGAGTAGCGCCCTCCCCTACATCTTTGTGTAATAGCTTATGAAAAAGGGAGCCTTCGGGTCACCCTCGACTATAGTCGCCAACTTTACTTTATGTATATATATATTCAATTCTTTTGTCTCATTATAAATTATACTACTCCTCCTACCCCTTGTTTTTTCCTCGGATTATATATATCATCATCATCATCACGTCGAGCCGCTAGCATGGATAATATATATATTTATATATATATATATATATATATATATATATATATATATATATATATATATATATTCGGTTTCGTTTCTCCTTTTTCTTTTTTTCTCTTTTTTTTTTTTTGTTAAACGGCATGTCATCCTTCGTTGGTTATTTAATGCCAAATCCATCTTTGTCGAAGGAAAAGTAATGATACGATTTAACCCGTAGCTGGGTGGAGTGGGTGCATTAGAGGGTTCATGCCTTTTTCAATGGTTTTAGCTCGAAAGTGAACGTAATAGCATGACAGTAGTTCGAAATCGCTTTATACGAGGCTGCAATCCAGCTCTTTCGGTACTATGCCCCCCCCACACACACACACACACATATATATATATATATATATAAGAAAGAATAAGGCAGTTTGGAAGATCAGACTGATGTTTCACTTGGGGTCTAGCATCACTGGAATAAAATTACTCTCTTATAAAATATGCATTTGTTTTCAAAAGAGAGTAACATAATGGGGAATCTCAAACGACATAAAACAATAAAAGATGATTAAAATTGACCAAACTCTCTTTTTCCATAACATAATAAAAAAATCTTTTGTATTTTCGTGGCAAAAAGATCTCAAGCAAAACAAGTCAATCTGATTTTCATAATTGATATCATCATCATCATCATCATCATCATGTCGTGCCGCTTGCACGGATATCCCTGACCCTCTCTCGCCACTTCTCCCTATCATACATCGCTTCTGGCAGGTCTTCAGGGCTACATCCCGTATCCTCATATAGCTGTTGTATGTATGTTCAAGCTGGTTGTCCTGCTTTTGCCCGGCCATATGCGGGGGTCCATAGGAGTACATCACTGATGAGTTCGTCCTTGCTTCTCCAGCAGTGTCCTGCGTGTCTGGTTTGTCTAACTTGTATAGTTTTCGTGATGGGAGGCAGGTGGCCGTATAGTTGGTGCCTTGTGGGGTGTTGCCGCCAGGACTTGTTCAATATTTCTCTCAACATTCTTGTGTAATTGCTGTCTAGCTTCTTCTTCAGCCGTTTAGTTAGCGTCCAAGTAGTCCATCCATATAGCAGTATCGATACGACCGCTGCCTGGAAGAAACTGCGTTTCATTTTATCAGTCAGGTCTAATTTCCATATGATCGAGAGCCTATCGATAGCTGTCCATGCTTTCGTTAGTCGTGTATCGATGTCTTTTTCGATTGATGAGACGCTGTTTTTTTAATTTTTTTCTTTTCCGTTTTTCTTTTTCTTTTCTTTTTTTTTTTTTTTGGCTAGGCGAGATGGTTTTGGAGATTGATGGTTCTAAAAAAATATAAGACGGATAAATAGCCAGTTTATGTAACATTGAAGCCCTCTCGTAAGACGAGTTGTCAGCTAGTATATATATACACGTGTTCATTTGTCGAACGTTTTATCATTGCGTTTTGAGGTCTGGTATCAACAGTCAACGTGTTGATGACAACTTTGTATTGTTTTTGGTTGTTATTTTTTCTTTTTAATTTTGTCAGATCCACACGTTTTCAGAAAGGCATTTTCACTTTCACCTCTTTCTCATTCAACACTTCGTGTAACGCACACATACACACACACACACACACACGTGTACACACACACACACACACACACCCTTTTACACATACATGCACACACACACACACACACACACACACACACACAAACAAATACAATTTTCTTCTTCTTTCTCCACAGGACTCAAGCCAAATTTCAACCATAAAAGTACAACAATATTGACGTTAAACACAGTCAAATCAGTGCTCATTTCATCTTCGTTGTTTCTTTCGTCATTTGTGTATTATCTCTCTGACGGTGATATTTTCATATACTATCTTACGAGGCATTGTTCTTGGTTATTGGAGTTCTTTAGAACGAATCAACCGCGGGTGTTTGGGCCGCGAATGTTTCGGCCTCTGATATTTTCTCCCCGGACGTTTCAGCCTCAGATATTTCCTCCCCAGATGTTTCTTTCTCGCTTTAGTTTTAAAAACTTTCCGGATTTATGTATTTACCCAACCCCTCCACACGAGTAGGATGCGATACAAGATCATTTTTCTAAGGTTAGAATTCAGAGTTTTCCTTCTCCTAGATTGGTTTTTATACCAAGCTAGAAGAGCGTAGTCTTCTCTTCTATTTACTCATAGCTAAAGAAAGAATAGTCGGATTCATACCTTTCCCAAGGGTATATTTGCACTATATGAAATTCAGACAGCCTCGTCTAGGATTTGAAGTCGAATCTCCGTAACAATTTCGGACGACAGTAACCATTACATCACGTACGACTATCTAGGTCTAATTTAAAATCGAATACAATCGTGATGCATAAATCTAATGCTATATGAATTAATTCATAGTAATATAATAATTTGGAGGTGGTCATAGTGTAACGATTATTATCGTACGAAGAGAACTCGGCAACATGATTTCAAATCCTAAACGAAACTTTGGAAAAGTATGAATGCTGCTATTCTTCTTCCAGCTATGAGTGAATAGTAGGTCAGACTGTTCTCTTTAACCAAGCTATCGGAGAAGGAAAACACTGAATTCAAACCAGTTATAGATATGGAGAGAGATAGACGCCAGCAGGCTATTCTTGCCCAAGACATGGTTTATGAGTAGCACGCCTAAAACCAAACCATGCTACGGGAACGACAGAAAATATACGGTGATAGGCGTAATGAGAGATCAATAACAAATTGGGGTTACACAAAATATTCCACAGGAATAGAGAAACAAAGAGAAAGACGAACAACGTCATTCAACAAGTCATAAAAATGTGTATTTCAAGTATAGTAAAGTTGTTGGCGACCGTAGTCGAGGGCGACCAGAAGGCTCCCTTTTCAATAGCTACTACACCGGGATGTAGGGGAGGGCGCTACTCCTTTCCCTGGATTGCTCCACTTTACCCTCGATACGTACCTTATATTGCTGAGTGTTAAACAAGGAGGTATCAAGTACCATTTTTAAGGTCTTTGGTATGACGCAACCTGGGATTGAACCCAGGTCTCCCGGATCATTGGAGAATACTCTACCCACTGGGCTATTGTTATATAAGAATTTTGAGGTTTTTATTTTTTGGAGGGGAGGGGAATTAATCAGTGCAATGTTGAGTATAAAAGTTATCTTATTTATTTTTCAGACTATTTTTTTAATCTCTTTTTTCTTCCCTTAAATTTCGTGTAACATAGAAAGTATTTACGATCGATCTTAAACACGCCTGTTCATTTCCAAGATTCTTCTCTGTCTTTTTGATCCTATTTCTTTTGGCGCGAACCTTAATCTCTCATATAACATGCTCGGAGATTAAATATTTCATTTCATTCTTCTTTTTTTCTTTTTATCTTATTTTTCACACTGTAAATATAATTAATGTTATTTTGTGCTTTATTGATATTTTAAATACTTTTCATCGCTGTTTTTACTTTTATTTCTATTTTTTACTTGCTGTGGAGACGTCCTCAGTCTTCACGTACTCGTATTCACCATAGAGGATCTAGTTTTTTTTATGAATCTACAGGTGTTTCTCACGTACCTGTCACGTACCTGTCAAGATTGTTTTTCTTTTACAACTATTCAATTTTCGTGTATCATTTCTTCAAAGAAAATATATTTGAGAATTGTCTTCAATCTTTCTTCCAAATAATAGTCTGAAGAATTGCGACTATTAAAATCCATTCAATTTCGAGTATATTCTTTTTATTAGGTGCTTAAATATTTTCATTTCAAATCAGGAAAACTAACTACTATTAAATAGATAAAAAAAAGGATTCAACCATAAGTTTTTAATTTTCCTTCCACATACAACTAAAACAATTTTCGAGATATTACGTACCAAATATCAGGCAAAATGGCGAACATAAACTAGAGTTATAACAGAAAATAACATGTATCCAATACTTATGCGTGTCACTGTATGTTAATATATACATAGATATGTAGATATATGATTTTATTTTTCATAAATAAGTATACATAAAAATATATAGATATATGTATGAATACGAACATATATCAATATATATATGTAAATACAGATATATAGCTATATATATAAACATATAGGGTGCCTCGAGTAGTTTAATGGTTAGCAGGCTTGACTAGCTAACCTTCACGAGTGTCCCATTAATAGGGCCTTGTGCCACATCTAAGCAAACACCTAGTAAATTACTATATATATGAAAATATATATATATATATATATAGAGAAATATATTGAGAGAGAAATACACACACACACACACACAACGGCTGGAAAAGAAGCTAGACGGCAATTACACAAGAATGCTGCGAGTAATATTGAACAAGTCCCGGCGGCAACGCCCCACAAGGCACCAACTATACGGCCACCTGCCTCCCATCACGAAAACTATACAAGTTAGACGAACCAGACATACAGGACACTGCTGGAGAAGTAGGGACGAGCTCATAAGTGATGTACTCCAATGGACCCCCACATATGGCCGGGCAAAAGCAGGACGACCAGCTTGAACATACATTTAGCAGCTATGTGAGGACACGGGATGTAGAAGACCTGCCAGAAGCAATGAACGATAGGGAGAAGCGGCGAGAGAGGGTCAGGGATATCCGTGCTAACGGCACGACACGATGATGATATATATATATATATATATATATATATATATATATATATATATATACACGTACATATGCAGTACACTTTAACGTATCAACACAAATTGTTTAAGCCGGAATACATTCATACTTTGTTAAAATCTCAATGTTTTAAGCGTATAACGTTATTCTGAACCAGTAATTCTCATCGTGTGGCGCATGCCTCACCAGTTGAGCAAGGGAATATTTTGGTGGGGCATGCAGTATTTTGGTGGAGGGAGCAAATTTTGTTGATGCTTGTTCAGAGACAAACATAATGACCTTTTATGCTTTGTTCACACGAATTGCTGTAAAATTTTGAATATATAAGAATTAAATATTACAGGGTGCTATCAGAATTTTAGAAATACCAAAATGGGGTATGGCCCCAAACCGTTTTAGACAGTTTCTAAAACAGGTTTATTAGACTCATAGCTGGAACCCTTACAGGTATTATTACTCCAGGTCACTGTCGACTTAGGTACGGCGTTGTACCAATTGTACTGGACTGTGAAAATAAGCAAGTTCGACCTCCAGTCACACTTTCCGACTAATACCCTAGAGTTAAAAAAAAAAACTACAGTACAGCAAGAATGGCTTTTGGCAATAAATAAACCACAAAGGTTGATATATCATTAAACAAAAACAAAAAAAACAAATCCAACAAAACTAATTCAGTACATTTCTATATGGTATTATATTTTCATATAGTGATTCTATCTATCTATCTATCTCAGTTTGTTCATATCTATCAATTCATTGCCCAGTAGGCTGGGGCTGTAGAATACACCGACTTCTTCTCTGCAGTGGGGTAAGACCCCCCGCCAACGAGTGTCCTGGTATGACACTAAACAATCTGATGGTGAGGTTCCAGCAGTGCTGGAGCTTTGGGGAATGCGGAATACCCCTTCATTGACATCGCTCCCTGGTCCACTCTGGCCCGGAGTGGTAGCACCTGATAAGGGTCCTATCTATGGGTTAAATAGAACTAACAGCATACTTATGCTAAAATGAATTGAGTAAACTGAATTGCTTGAAATAGAAACGTTTTTGACACTTAAACCGTACTTACATTTAAACTGCGTGCTTATGCTTAACTGAATTATTTCAAATAGAACTGTTTTTCGACATTAAAACTGTATTTACACTTAACTGAATTATTAGATATAACTACTTGAATAGTTTGAAATAGAAATGTTTTTGACAATTAAACTGTGTACTTATGCTAAACTGAACTGTTTTCAATAGAACAGATTATTTACATAAAAATGGATTTGGCGTTAAATAACCTATAAAGGTTGATATGCCATAAAACCAACCAAACCAAACCTATCAATTCATCTATCCATCACTCTATCTCAGTATGTTCATATCTATCTATTTATCTCTCTATCTCTCTATCTCTTTTCAAATTAATCTATCACAGTATGTTGATATCTATCTATCTATCTATCTATGTTAGTTTGTTCATATCTATCTATCCATCTCACTTTGTTTATATCTATCAATCAATCACAGTATGTGGATATCTGTCTGTCTATCTATATCTATCGATCGATCACAATATTTTGATATCTATCTATCTATCTATCTATCTTAATAATATGTTCATATCTATCTATCTATCTATCTATCTATCTATCAGTATGTTTTAATAGAGACGGTTGAAACTAGCTGAAAGACTGAATATTTTTCCGTGCTCAAATAACGGTATTTTAAAAGATATTTTTCCGTCCTTTTTACACGAGCATAAATGTGAATGTATAAAAAAATGTAATCAGGAGTTAGACATGAAGTGAAAAGCAAAGCATGAAATGTTGTTGTCAAACCGAGATTAAAAAAAGCGCTCATTACATCCTCGGTAAAAGTCCTGGAGCCCATTTCGGTGACCACTCCAATTAATCAAACCGAGATTAAAAAGAGCGTTCATCGCGTCCTCGGTAAAAATCCTGGGGCCCATGACAGTCGCCACTCCAATTAATAAAACCGAGATTAAAAAGAGTGCTCATTGCGTCCTTAGTAAAATTCCTGGAGCCCATGTCGGTAACCACTCCAATTAACCAATCCGAGATTTTAAAAAGTGTTCATCGCGTCCTCGGTAAAAATCCTGGCGCCCATGGCACTCACCACTCCAATTAATAAAACAGAGATTAAAAAGAGTGCTCATTGCCCCCTCGGTAAAACTCCTGGAGCCCATGGCGGTGACCACTCCAATTAATCAAACCAAGATTAAAATGAACATCGTTGTCGTTCACAATCCGTGCAATTTTTACAACCCATCAACAGTGTAAAAGAGAACTTTACAGTTAAAAGCGACATGTGCACCAGGCAATTAACTGAAACACATCTGGAAATGGTCATAAGACATATACACACACATGTGAGCGCGCTTGTACACACACACACACACACACACATCTTTTGCCTTTTTTTTTCTATGGGTGGGGTTGTCTACTTTCATTTTTATAATATTCTATTTATTCATTATTATCTTTTTTTAATTTGGCTTTCAGGCCATAACTCGTCTCAAAATGCCAACGAAAAAAATACGCCATCCATCAAAAAAGGTATTTTCTTCGAATAACTGACATTTTGGTATTTATATGAAGGTCAAAATGTTGATGGGTAGTATGCGGTGGCATTATTGTTAGGAAAGCGAAATTGGAGTCCCGTGTTCGAATTTCAGCTGGTATGGTTCATCTGGTCCCCATCATGTCAAAAATGAGTCAACCATTTCCTGACTGGCTATTATTAATGCTTTTAATTCATTTTTTTGATATCGATGATCATGGTTAGCATATCAACCCTTGTCGGTTGCTTCATGGCAAATCATGTTCATACATATGCATCAAACAGATATGGTTTGTAAATGAATAGTTTGTCAGTAACTAGTATTGCTATCTACCACTGATAGTTTTATTTGCACATAGTTAAACGTTTTCAAGTATTGCTATCCAACATTAATCGTTTTACTTGCACGCAAGTTAAATGGTTTCGAGTATATATAATGATTAAATAGTCCTATTTGACTCATACATGTGACGCTAACAGGTACCACCACTTGGATTGGAGTGAACCTAGGAGTAGTGGTAGTGAAAGAGTGCTCCACATTCCCCAAACCTCCAGGACGGGAACGTTACCGTCAGATGCAGTTTAGAGTCATATACAGGGCATTCATTGGGTGAGGGGGTATCTTACTCTTCTGCAGAGACGCAGTCGGTGTATTCTACCGCTGTAACCGTTTAGGTTATTAATGTTGACATATCTTTAAAATGCTACATTTATATATTTTAACTCTTTGGCGACACAACGTTCCTTATCGATTTTCCGTGATATCTCACCGACCCCACTCAAAAACTGTCGCTCAATTAATAAGCACAAGATGGTTCCGAGTAAATTTTATTAATTATTACAAAGAACTTTAATTTCGAATTTGTTGTCATAACTATGAATTACAAGCAAATTTTATTAAGGATTATTGGTTTTACTACATGTCAACTCTTGTTAGGTTATTTAATGGCAAAGTCAGTCTTTTCCGGTTTTTTTTTTTCAATTATGTTTTCAAATTACTGTTCCCTTCTTGTGGTTGTAGGAAATGGACGCAGTGATCTGATTGCAAAACCTTTTAAACTTCGCTAAAAATTGACCTTATGTCTGATTCTGCTCATAGCTGAGGTTTGGGTTGTTTGTTTAATGGCATATCAACTTTCTTAGCTTATTTAATGCCAAAGCAATCCTTCTAGAAGAACTGTAGTGGTACTATTTAACTCATAGCTAGAAGGATGAGGGGTTAATATCTTTCCCAAGGGCATTTGTCTGAGAGTGAACAAAATAGCGTGATTAGAGTTCGAACTCGTTTACTACGATTCCACAGCCCAATGCTTTAACCATTACGCTACGAGGACACACCTCATGGCGGAAGGAATAGGGTAAATACATTTACATTGTTTCAAGAGATTAATAATAAAAATCATTGATAAACAATTTTGAGTTCAAGTAACTTTTCTTAATACAAGGGTTGTTTTTTTGTTTAATGATATACAAACCTCTGTAGGTTATTTAATGCTAAATTCATTCCTATTGAAAAATAGTTGTGGCATTACTAAACCCAACAAGGAGAGCAAGGGGGTTAATACTTAATCAAATCAGGGAGACAAGTGGGTTCATATTTAATCCAACCATGGGACAAAGAGGTTTATACCTAACCCAACATAGGAGACAAGAGGGTTCATACCTAACCCAACCCTGGGGACAAGGAAGTTCATACCTAACCCAACTAATCTAAACCACACCAGAAAAAAGTTTTATAAGGCGAACAGCATGAAGGAACTATTTTTGAAAAAAATTGTTCTCAAAAATATAATCAACTTCTTAAAAACAATTGGTCTCCTATTAAAGATATAGACTATGTTACCAACACCTTCGACCATCAAGTTTATACTAACAAAAAGCTTTGACATTTATATATACACACACATATATATCAGAATTTCACACTCAATGACCCTTAAGAGGTCAATTTGCCATAAAACCCAATCATCACCAACCTAAACATTTGCATTACAAATCATATATATAATATATGTGTAAAAAGGTTCTGGCATTAAATAACCTATAGAGGTTGATATGCCATTAAATCCAACCAACCAACCAACCTAACCCAACCATGGGGACAAGGAAGTTCTTACCTAACACTACCATACTGACAAGGACGTTCATACTTTTCTCAAAGATATTAGTCCGAAAGTGAACGTAATAGCACGACTAGAGTTCGAACTCGCTTATCACAATGTCTTAGGCCAATACGTTAGCCACTACGACACGGGGACTTCTCTTCTTAATTCAGATAATTTGCACTCAGTAATCTGGTCTCAAGTATTCTTATCTAATACAAATAATTTTCAAACTGACACATTTAACCTCAGATGGGACCATAAGTGGTGCTACCACTGGATGCAGTTTAGTCATATATTCATGTTATATTGGAATAAAAATTTAGAACATTCCATTTGCAGAATTGTTTTAAACTCCTGGCGCACACGATGCAGTCCATCTATTCAAGGCTCCAATGACGGGATAGTTCTATATAGGAAACACGTTTTATTTGTAGGCTTTGATTATATACGAGAATTAATTTTGCCGGTAGGTTGTTTGGTTTTACGGCGTATTAACGTATATTAGGTTTTTTAAAGTCGAACTCAATCTTTTTTTCTAACTAATTAATTAATTAAGTTGTTTTTTAATTAATTGTATGATTTTTTTCTAATTAATTGTATGATATTTTTTCTCATTAATTGTATTGATTTTAAGTAATTAACGACAATTTGCAAACAATTATATATGTATTTACCCAACCCCTCTGCATGTGGAGGAGGTGACACAAGCTCAGTTTTTAAGCAGAGTTTAACGGGTCGGAATTTAGAATTTTCCTTCTCCTTGACTAGTTGCCACACCAAGGTTAAAGAGCTCTGTCTGTCAAACTATTTACTCATTGGAGGGAGAATAGTTCATGCCTTTTCCACGGGTAGAAGCGCTATGTGAGATGCAAACAGCCTCGTTCAGGATTTGAATTTGTGTCGCTGTATTCATTTCCTATGACAGTAACCATTACACAACGGGTTCCTTCTATTTGTAAACAATAATAGTTTCAAATAGTTTTTCTTTATGCAATTTACTCATATGGTTTCAAAAATTCCTGTCTAATACTAATGATACACTGGCCATTGCACGGTTTCGAGTAAGTATTCCAATTCAATAATAATAATAATTTGTTTTCACACGGTTATATAGTTTCAAGTAACTATTTAACAATAATGATTATTTGTATGTACACAGTAATAAGGTTTCAAGTATTCCACTCTAAACGATAACCCAGTCGGCTGGCCAGCAGAATACACGGACTGCATCTCTGCAGTAGGGTAAGACTCCCCAACGCGTGTCTCGGATATGACACTAAAAATCGGATGTTTAGGCTCCAGTAATGCAGCAGCTTTGGGAAATGCAGAGTATCCCTTCATTGCCATCGTTCCCAGGTCTACTCTGGCCGGGAGTGGTAGCACCTGATAGGGTGTTATCGACGGAACAATTAGAGGTAAACTGTATGCTTATGCTAAACTGAATTGTTTGAAATAGAATTTTTTTACATTTAAGCTGAGCATTTATGCCTAACTGAATTGTTTGAAATAGAACTGTTTTTACATTTCACTGTGTGTAAACAAAAAACTGCTCTTATGCTAAACTGAATCCAACCATTCAACCTTATGCTGAACTGAATTGGTTGAAAAAGAACCGTTTATATGTATAAAAAAGGAATAAGCAATAAATAACCTATAATGGTTGATGTACCATAAAACCAAACCAAACCAAACCAAACCAAAAATGATTTTGAAACAAAAACATTTATTTCAACAATGTCGTAGTTACTGTGTTCAAACTCAAGTCGCACTCTTACGTTCACTTTTGGTCCAATGCCCCTTGGGAAAGGCATGAACCCGCTGATCCTCCCAGCTATGGGTTAAATAATACCATTACTGTTCTTCAACAAAGATGGCTTTAGCATTAGATAACCCACAAAGGTTAATGTGCCATTAAAACAAAGAAACCCATAGACGAGTTCCTATCAGATACAATCACTCCGGGTCTTAGTGGACATGGGAGTAATGGTAACAAAAGAGTGACTCCATACACATCAGATCTTCATAAATGGAGCCTCATCACTATATGCATTTAGTGTGTACGATACTTAATTAAACTGAATTATACTAGAAGAATGCTGCGAACAATATTGAACAAGTCCTGGAGGCAGTACCCCACAAAGCAGCAGCTGTACGGCCACCTACCACCCATCACCAAAACTATTCAAGATGGATGAACCAGACATGCAGAATACTGCTGGAAAAGTAAGAACGAACTCATAAGCGACATACTCCGTTGGACCCCTTCACATGGACGAGCAAAGGCAGGACGACCAGCTTGAACCTATATACAACAGCTCTGTGCTGATACGGGATGTAGCTTTGAAGACCTACCGGAAGCGATGGACAATAGAGAAGGGGGCAGGAGAGGGTCAGGGAGATCCGTGCTGGCGGCGCGACATGATGATGATGATGAAGAATAAATACTAATTTGACTGTGCGTGTATATGTGTTTTTATTTTTGAATTCAACCATGAAAAAGCGTATTTTCATATTCTATGTTCAGGTGGAGATCTTTTTAAACCTAATTTAATCTTTTATTATATACGAGGTGCATACGATAAGTTTCCAGACTTTTTTCGTATGGGCTTTTAAAATAGTCGTAGACTCTTGAAATTCAGTATGTTATTGCTATACATCTTATGAGATGACTGACCAATTTTTATGATTTCAGCTTCAAATGAACAGCTACCGCAGGAATTCGAATACATCCTACTTAACTCTGATTGTCACAGCTGGTGAATTTCAAAAATCCAATCTGACACTTTAGAAGAACGATATGCAATAAAATTGTGTTTTAAACTTGGAAAAAATGCCACAGAAACATATGGAATGCTTCAGACTGCTTTTCGACCATCTTGCATGAATCGAGCATCAGTTTTTGAGTGGCATAAGAGATTCAAGGAAGGCAGGGAGTCTGTGATGGATCATGAGAGGTGTGGGAGGAGTAAGGAAGTCAATACACTAGAGTTGATTGGCCAAAGGCTTAGGGTTAGGTTTAGTATGTTGAGGTTTTAAGGGAGTTCAGGAGGAGATTCCGTCGGAAGAGGCCAGCACTCTTCAAATCGGGTCAGTGGCATTTCCACCAGGACAATGCACCAGTCCACAACTCCATCCTTGTTACAGACTATTTGAGCAAGATGGGCATCCAGACAGTTCCTCAGCTTCCATATAGTCCAGACCTTGCTACCTGTGACTTTTGGTTATTCCCTAAGCTCAAGGAAAAACTTAGAGGCTGTCGTTATGAGACAATTGAGGAGATAAAAACGGCTGGGACGAAGGTCATTGACACACTCACACAAGAGGACTTCTATGGGGCCTTCCAGAAGTTGTTGGGACGGTACAACAAGTGCATTGCAGCCGGAGGAGATTATTTCGAAAGGGACTAGAGTTTCATGTGTGTACTATCAATAAGAGTGCTCATACGAAAAAAGTTTGGAAACTTATCGTATGCACCTCGTATATATATATATATATATATATATATATATTGTTTGAATACAATATTACAATGTCATTGTCATAGCCACAGTCGTACGACAACCGCTGAAAACAAATGTCTGCATTCACTTTATTACTATTTCACTTCAGGCAAGTTTTTCACGCGAGTTTATATTGGAGGTCTTTCACTGAAGTTTAAGTGACAGCAAGCCTCCAGGACACTTCTCGGTATTCTAGCCGATCTTAACAAAACTATGGTCTGGATGGTCTCCATTATTTCTCTGATTTCCACTTACCTTAATGCCTTTCTCCCTCTATTTTTTTTTTCTTTGGTAAAATCCAACTATTTGATAATCTTTACACTCTGAGGTCCGCTGGAACTGTAGAATCCAAAGGAGGACAAGTTTGTTTGTGTTTTTTTAATGTTATTTATTCACTTGTTTATTTATCTATTTTTCATTCATTAACACTAGGTCTGGTTGTCTAGCCGAGAATTTGGGATCCATGTATATCTCAAAATCACAGTATTATTACTATTATTATTTTTATACTCTTTTAAGAATTTCTCTCCAGGACTCTTCTCAGTATTCTGGCCGATCTTAATAATGTTGTCATTTTGGATGGTCTTTACTTGTCCTCTTATTTCAAAGTCATCTAATCCCTTTACCAATCCTTCGTGGATTGTTCCAAGTGCACCAACTACAATTGGTATCACCGTCACCTTCATGTTCCATGGGTTTTTTTTAGTCCTCTTGCAAGATCTAGGTTCTTATCTCTCTTTTCGCTTTCTTTCAGTTTGACCCTGTGGTCTGCCGAGACGGCAAAGTCCACTATTTAGTTGGCTCTCTTTTTTTTTCTTTTTTTCTTTTTTTTTTCTTCTTTCCTTTTTTTTTTTTTTTTTTTTTTTTTTTTTTCTTGTTTTGTTGACTATCCCTATGTCTGGCTGTTTGGCCAAGATTAGGTGATCTGTTTGTATCTCAAAATCCCAGAGGAGTTTGTGCGCCTCATTCTCCAGGACGGATTCTTCGGTGTTCTTTATTATTATTATTATTATTATTATTATTATTGTGGCTGTTGTAATAATTACCATTATTAATATTATTATTATTATTATTGCGAGTTTTTCACATCAACGTAAGCTGATGACCTTTCACTGGAGTTTAAGTAACAATTCTCTTCAAGTCTCCAGGACTCTTCTCAGTAATCTGGCCGAACTCAACAATGCGGTAGTTTGGATGTTCTCCACGCGTCCTCTTATTTCCAATTCTTCAAGTCCTTGTACCAATCTTTAGGTGATTGTACCAAGAGCGCCAATTGCAATTGGTATAATCGTCACTTTCATTTTCCACAGTTTTTTCAATTCCCTAGCAAGGTCTTGGTACTTATCCTTCTTTTTACTTTCTTTCAATTTTACTCTGTAGTCAGCCGGGACAGCAAAGTCCACAATTCTGCAAGTTCTCTTTTTTTTTTTTTTTTTTTTTTTGTTGATTATCACTTGGTCTGGTCGTCTGGCCGAAATTAGGTGACCCGTTTAGAAACTGGAAATTTTTTCCCAAATTCTGAGTGACAACAAATCTCTTCAACTCATCAGGGCTCTTCTATGTAATCCAGTCGATGATAACAATGCTGTGGTCTCAATTTGTTCTCTTAACTTTAGTTACTCCCTGTCGGTTTACTTTGCCTTTAAGAACCGTTCTAACGGCACTAACAAGAATTACAATTTTTGTAATCGTTATCTTCAAGTTCCTTGAGAATTTTTCTCAATAACTCGAGCTGATTGGTATTATTATTATTCGCTAAGAATTACATGTTTTTATCATTTTTTATGTGCACGAAACTCTCAGAGCCTAATGTCAGTCAAGATCGTTATGATTTGAAAATGGACACCTATCAACATACATTATTCAATACCAACCCATTGATATATATATATATATATATATATATATATATATATATATATATATATTGTCATCCACAGATAGACCGCTTTGTTGTATCACAACTCATCAGTGTGGCTAGACAGGCTAGATTCCCGAAGCTGGGATCGAAACCTGGCTGACTAAAACGCCAATCCAAGATTCTACTACTCAGCTACGAGGAGACCTGCACAAGCGAAGGAAATTTAAACGCTTATGTATCACATTTGTTTTGTTTACATACATCCGCTTAACGGCTACCGAGAACTCAATTCATTTGAAGAAGCTTGCTTTACGCTAGTGGCAACCATTTACTTCCCTCTCTAGGGAGCATATATATTGTCATCCACAGACAGTACGCTTCGTTGTATCACAACTCTTCAGTATGGCTAGACAGGCTAGATTCCCGAAGCTGGGATCGAAATATATATATATATACTAGAAGTGCTACTCGCCGTTGCCTGGATGGAGGGAATAATATCACAATGTTAAAAGTCAATTAAAATTAATCAATAACTGTTAAATTATACCGTTATTAAGTAAATTTAGACTATATGAAATGATTTTACACCAGTTAAAACTGGTGAGGAAAACTCTCATTTAATAATAATAATAATAATATAATGATAAAAATCTATCTTAAAAGAAGCAGCACAAACGTAGATACATTGAGTACATATAATCACTATCTTCCCTCGTCCTACGTCTTAGGTAAAAACCTAATGAAAGATTGTAAGAAACCGAAAGTAAAGCTGAAAATTAAATTATTAATAATAAGGAGTCTAATAACATGGGGAGTAGGAGGAGATAATTAGAACAAGGCGGGAAAATGCAGCTATGGCATGGAAATACGACAAAAAAAAAGGCCTATGATATAGTCCTGCAAACGTGGATAATGGAATCTCTAAAAATGAACAAAATATCTGATAAAGTAAAAGCTCATTACGAAAGCCGTGGGAAACCCGAAAGCGGAATTAGTTGCTGGAGGTCGACCCCTAGCAGAGATTAAAATCCAAAGAAACTGGCTCTTGCCACTGCTATTTGTTATAACAATGATGCCATTTAATCATATACTTAGGAAATGCACAGGGGGCAACAGATTTACGAAACCGCGGGAAAAGATCAACAAGTTTATGTATGTGGATGATATCAAGATATTTGCCAAAAAAAGAAAAAGAACTGGTGATCCTGAATATGCAGCCAAGATAAAGAAATGGAAGTTAATACTGAAAAATATATTATGCTGATAATGAATAAGGTGAAAGGAGAATCGACAGAAGGTATAGAACAACGAAATCAGAAAAAACATTAGAACACTTGGAGAGAAGTAAAATATAAATATTTGAGAATATTGGAAACGGACATTACCATTGATGAAAGAAAAAAATTAGAAAAAGGCATTGCAGAAGAACGAGAAAACCAAGTTCAGCAATAGAAATCTCATCAAAGGATTTAAATACCTCGGCAATTTCCTTTGTAAGATACTCTGAGCCATTCTTAAAATCGACAAAGGAGGAACTCAGACAAATGGACCAAAGGACAAGGAAATTGATGACATGGACAATATGAGTCAAAAAAGAAGGAGGAAGAGGACTCGCCAGCATCGAGCATTGCGTAGAGGCATCAACACAAGGACTCAAAGTATTCATTAAAATGAGCAATAAAAAAGACATTACCGCAGCCAGTTGAAATGACATCAACATAAGAACAAATGGCTTGTAGAATACGCCAACTGCATCTCTACTGATGGGTAAGACCCCTCCCAACGAGTCTCATGATTATGACAGTAAACTATCGGATGGTGAGGGTCCAGTCCTGGAGCTTTGGGGAATGTGGAATACTCCTTCATTGTTCTTACTCCCAGGTCCATTCTAACTTCGACTGGTCGTAGGTTATTTAATACCGAATCCACACACACACACACACACACACTCATATATATAAACAGTTCTATTTCAAACAATTCAGTTTAGAATAAGTACAGTTTTTTGTTTACACATAATTAAATGTAAAAACAGTTCTATTGCTATGTTTCACTAACAATTCAACTAAACAGTCATTTATTTACACCCAATAAATTACAAAACAGTTCTATTTAAAATAAATCAGTTTAGCCAAAGCACACATTTTGATTCTATTTGACCTATGGATAGGACTCTATCAGGTGCTACCACTCCGGGCCAGATGGACCTGGGAGTGATGGCGATGAAGGAGTACTCCGTATTTCCCAAAGCTTCTGCATTACTGGAACCTCACCATCCAGTTGTTCAGTGTCATAATCAGGACACTCGTTGGGGGAGTCTTGCACCTCTACAGAGAAGAAGTCGGTGTATTTTACAGCCCCATCTGACTGGGCCAGTGGAACACAGAGTGACAATTTTAAAAAATGAAAAGATAAACAAATACTTGGACCTAACCAGAGAGTCGAAAAAGCCGTGAAACATGAAGATGGCGGCGATACCAATAACAGTTGGCGCGCAAATAATAATAATAATAATAATAATAATTATGATAATATATTTTCATTGATTTTTTAACCTTATTCCAACTCAAGCTTTATAATTACCTCTAACCAGACTCTGACTTCACCAAGAAGAATAGGGGTAGTTGTATGGGTTTGGTTGGATTTTTTTAAATTTTGAAAACCCTAAGCAATATATTACATATATATAAGTAAAGTTGGCGACCGTAGTCGAGGGTGACCCGAGGGCTCCCTTTTCAATAGCTATTACATCGAGGTGTAGGGGGGCGCTACTACTTTTCCTGAAGTGATCTACTTACTCTTGATACCTTATAATGCTGTTAAGCAATGAGGCACCAAGTACCATTTTTGAGTCTTTGGTATGACTCGACCTGGGATTAAATCCCCGATCTCCAGGGCCATTTGTGAACACTCTACCCATTATCGTACATAACGAATACAGATTACTGTATATTGCGTTAGATTTATGTATTGTAGCTGAATTTTATGAAAAATCAAAGTTTTATGTTCTTTGAACAAGAAGGTACCTTAAGTGGCAAGCCTTTAAAATTAATAAACCAGTTTCCATAACTCAGCAGCAGTATCTCATCTACTGAAAGTGATCTCAGCATACGCATTGTGGTGGCGTAAACTGCTACTGACAGGTTATCAATCATATGGGAATCTGATCTCTTTGATAAGATAAGTGTGGATTTCTTTCAAGCTGTGGCTGTGTCAATACAACTGTATCGATGCACCACCTGAATGCTAACAAAACGCATGGAGACAAAAATTAGATGGGTACAACACACGAATGCGACGAGCTGTTTTCAATAAATTTTGGAAAAAGATAAACCATAAAACAGCAGTTGTACGGCCTCTTAACTCCCTTCTCACAAAGCATCCAATTAAAATGAATGGGACATGCTGGATTCTACTGATGAAGTAAGGATGAACTAATTCATGAGTGACGTTCTCTCATAGACTCCACAGATGGACACCCCAGTATCGGCCGATCAGCAAGGACTTACATACATCAACTCTATGCGGACACTGGATGCTGTCTAGAGGATCGGCCAGAAGTGAGTGGTGTGTGTGTGAGAGAGAGAGAGAGAGAGAGAGAGAGAGAGTGGGGGTCAGGGAACTCTGTATTGTCAGCGTCACTTGATAATGATGATGATGATGATGATGATGACATTTAAAAAATATTTATGTCTTTAAAATCAAAGCTTTGCCAAAACGACTTGGATGGAAAAAAGTCCGAGTCGAAGGGTTACACAACCGTTCGGACCCTATGCACCCAGATAGTACTTTTTTTTCAGTAGAGAACGTGAGTCTAATAAGGTCTGCAAATAAGGTTTTTTTATCGTCAACGGAGAATTACTTTGTCTTTTCTTTCTTTCTTTCTTTCTTTCTTGATTTATTTTCTTTTATTTTTCTTTCTTTCTTTCTTTCTTTCCGTCGTTACTTGTTTCTTTCTTTCTTTTTTACTTACTTCTTTCTTGATTTATTTTCTTTCTTTCTTTACTTATTTTTTATTTTTTCTTTATTTATTTATTTCCTTTCTTCTTTAATTCTTTCTTTCTTTAATTCTTTCTTTCCTACTTGTTTCTTTATTTACTTGTTTCTTTCTTTTTCTTTCTTTCTTTCTTAATTCATTTCCTTTTTTCTTTACTTCTTTCTTCATTTTTTCCTTCTTTCATTCCTTCCTTCTTTCTTTCTTTGATTTATTTTCTTTCTTTCTTTCTTTCTTCTTTCTTTCTTGATTTATTTTCTTTCTTCCTTCCTTCCTTTCTTTCTTTCTTTCTTTCTTTCCTACTTGTTTCTTTCTTCATTCTTTATTTTTCTTTCTTTCTTATTACATTTCCTTTTTTTCTCTTTACTTCTTTCTTTTCTTCTTTCTTCATTTCTTTACTTCCTTCTTTCCTCCTTTCTTTCTTTCTTTCTTCCTTCCTTTCCTTATTTCCTTCAATGCTCCTATTTTCCGATGTGTTCCCTTTAATCTTCAGACACGCATCCGCAATTCTCTGCCGGTTTTACTAAACTTAGCTTGCTAGTTGTTGATGGTGATGGAAGTTTGGGAGTTTAAGCTCCTTACCAACACTTTTTTCTTTGCCCCCTGGCTGGTGTATCACAAACAGACCGCCGAACGGAGGCAAAAGGGAGGTGAATTTACAATCTAAACAAGATCAATGACTAACAAGTGTCTTTTGGGATGATGGGAGGGGGCGACGGAGGAAAAAATAACTCGAGTCGAGGGTCGAGGAAGCAGAAAAATAAAAACTGAGTCTAATCAAGTAGATATCAGGACCACCACTACCGCTCGGCAAAAGGGAGTTAAGACCCTGTCGCAAAAAGGGGAATTGGGGAGTATTAATCTTAAGGGCAGAAATTGCATCAAAAGAACGTCGTTTACAAAAAGATTTTTTTTTCATTCTTTATTATTTGTAGCAGCGTGGTACCCGTAAAAAATTGTGGGATTATTTACATCTGGTTCGGTACTTCTATAGAGGAGCAGTGTATCTGAGTGCTTTGCAAAGGATCAAAGAAGTTTGTTTCCGATACTAAAACGTCTTTTATCTAAACTTCGAGCTCAGATTAGAGTGTAGTATATGTTTATCTCCCTCAACCATCTTCTGGTCTTACAAGATTTTTAAACTTTGATTTTATTTTATATAAAAACTGTTCGATATGTCCTCCATTAGGGCTTTTCACTAGCAATGGTCATGTTCAAGGACATAGTCTAAATACTTTTGTTCTTTAAAATCTAGGGAAGCTTTAACATGATCAAATTCTTCAGCAAAGCAGGTTTTTTTTTATTTGTTTGTTTGTTTGTTTGTTTGCTTTTTTTTTTTTTGTTGTTGTTGTTGTTGTTGTTGTTGTTGTTGTTGTTGTTGTTGATGATGATTAAATTATTCTTGTGAGGTTCTCAAATCGGCTATAGCTAATGGTTCTTTCACTGGAGTCCGACTGATAGCAAGTCTCATCGGGTCTCCAGGACTCTTCTCAGTATTCTGGTCGATCTCAACAATGTTGTAGTTTGGATGGTTTCAATTCGTTCTCCGATTTCTATCACTTCCAGCCCTCTTTCTAAGTCTCTGGAGACCGTTCCGAGCGCGCCAATTAGTATCACCGTTCCACAGCTTTTAATCATCATTATTATTATTATACTCATTTGAGAATTTATTTTCACACCATTATAAGCAGATGGTTTTTACAGGGAGTTTGAATGATTGCAAGTCTCCAGGCCTTGTCTCGGTATTCTGTTTGATCTTAGTGATGCTGTAGTCTGGATATTCTTCACTTGTCCTCTGATTTCTTAGTCTTCCAGTCTCTTTGGGGATCGTTCCAAGAGCACCAACTAAAATTGGTACCACTGTCACTTTCATGTTCCTTTGCTTCTCCAGCTTTCTTACGAGATCCAGAAATTTTCCCCTCTTTTCACATTCTTTTAATTTTACTCTGCGGTCTACCAGAATGGCAAAAGTTCTCTTTTCTTTTTTTTTCTTTTTTTTTTTCTTTTTTTTTTTTTGACTATCACTAGGTCTGGTTGTCTGGCCGAGACTTGGTAATTCGTTTGTATTTCAAAATCCCTGAAAAGTTTGTGCGTCTCTATTATTATCATTATTATTTATATCATTATTTTTACCCCTTGCGAGTTTTTTTTAATCAACGTTAGTTGATCATCTTTCACTAGAGTTTAAGTAAAAACAACTTCCCTCAAGTCTCCAGGACTATTCTCAGTATCCTGGTCGATCTCATTGAGGCAGTCATTTGGATGGTCTCCACCTGTCTCGTTATTTCCAAGTCCTCCAGTCCTTATACCAATCCTTTTGTGACAGTACCAAGTGCACCAATTACATTTGGTATAATGGTCACTTTCATGTTCCACAGTTTTTTCAATTTCTAGCAAGGTCCCGGTACTTATCCTTCTTTGCGCTTTCTTTTAATTTTACTCTGTGGTCAGCCGGGTATTCTAAGTCCACAATTCTGCAAGTTCTCTTTTTTTATATAAGGTCTGGTCGACAGGCCGAAATTAGGTGATCCATTTGTATCTTAAATTCCCAGAGGAGTTTGAACGTCTCATGTTTCATACTCCAAGGCAGATTCTGAGTTGTGTATATACCATTTGTTCGCATGGTCAAATTTAAATTTCTTGCACAATTACCAGTGGATCACCTTTCCCACCCAGTCATGTCTAGTCTTATACACTTTCTGTACCGATTTGCTGCATTCTCTTATTATGTGATTGATTGTTTCGTCTCTATCACCACATAATCTAATCGTCCAATCGGTTGAGGCAGTGGAATACACCGACTGCTTCTCTGCAGAATGGTAATACCCGATAGGGCCCTATCTATAGGGTAAATAGAATTAAACTGCATACTTATACTAAACTGAATTTTTTTAAATGAAATTGTACTTACGCTAAACTGAATTGTTTAATATAGAACTGTTTTGACATTTAACTGTGTGTAAACAAAAGTTGTACTTATACTAAACTGAATTGTTTGAATTAGAATTGTTTGAATAAGCTGAATAGCTTGAAATAGAAATATTTTTGACAAATAACTTGTGTACTCATGGTAAACTGAATTGTTTGAAATAGAACTGATTATTTGTATAAAAATGGATTTGGCGTTAAATAACCAACAAAGGTTGATATGCCATAAAAACCAACCAACCAACCACATAATCTACATCTGTTGTTGTGTCTTATCTATTGATGTGGTTGGTCCTTATGGCGTTGCTTTGTGCTGCTATTAGAAAATATTCAGTTTCTCTCTTAAGATTTCCTTTTCTTAGCCACGTCCAGGTTTTCTCGTGTGAGATGTCGTTCATTTGTTGTTTGAAATTTCCACAGAGTCTTTTTCTTTCCACTTTAATGAGAAGAGTGTTCGCCAATGGTCAAAAAATGGTACTTGGGTCGAGTCATTCCAAAGACTCATAAAATGGTACTTGATGCTGCCTTGATCAGCACTCAGAATTATAAGGTAAAGATCAAAAATAAAGTGAAGCAATCCAGGAAATAGAGTAGCGCCCTCCCCTACACCTTGGTGTGGTAGCTATTGAAAAGGGAGCCTTCGGGTCGCCCTCGACTAAGGTCGCCAACTTTACTTTTTGTTTTCTGGTTATTTCCGTTCCGCTAATCCCCGTGTCGTCAGTATTGTTTCTGGTGGCTGTAATCAGTCTTCCTCCTGACTTTTCTATGTAGTCTTCAAGTCGTTGTATCGATGCGTCAACGCTGCCTTAAATGCTTAAAGTCCTCTTCCTCCCTCCTTTCTTGACACATATATTCTGTCAAATATTATTTTTTACTCATTTAGAGTTTTTCACATCAGCATTAGCTGATGGTCTTTGACTGGAGTTTGAGTGACAGCAAGTCTCCTCAAGTCTCCAGGACTCTTCTCAGTATTCTGGCCGTTCTCAATAATGCTGTCATCTGGATGGTCTCCACTCGGCCGCCAAATTCCAAGCCCCCCAGTCCCTTTAATAATCCTTTAGTTACTGTACCGAAAGTACCAATCACAATTGGTATAATTGTCATCTTCACGTTCCACAGTTTTTTCAATTCTCTAGCAAGTTCGAGGTATTTATCCTTCTTTTCACATTCTTTCAGTTTTATTCTGTGGTCAGTAGGGACAGCAAGTCGACAATTTTGCAAGTTCTCTTTTTTTGTTGATTATTATAAGGTCTGGTCTTCTAATTATTATAATTATTATTATAGCCGTTTGGCATACGCCACATCCGGTGTAATTAAGACAGTAATAAGCAGTAAATAAACGATTAAAACTAACAAATTGTCCTTTAAATACGAATGATTATCGTAAATATCAATAAAATCCACTCAACATTTTGTGTAATAACAACCATTTTAGAACTTTTATGCAATTTGTTTTGTTTAGTTATTTTTTTTTATTTATTCATTTATTTATTTTTTTGTTTCTTGTTTTTTCTTCGAATGTTTTATGTATTGTAATAACAATAAAAATCATTTCTTGCCGCCCGGTTAGCTACTTTTACTAATAAACCAGACATTGGTATAATGGTTAGAGTGTTCGCCAATGGCCCGGGAGATCTGGGTTCAATCCCAGGTCGAGTCATACCAAAGACTCAAAAAATGGTACTTGATGCTATCTTGCTTAACACTCGGCATTATAAGGTACATATCAAGGGTAAAGTGGGGCAATACAGAGAAAGGAGTAGCGACCTCTCTTACACCTCGGTGTAGAAGCTATCGAAAAGGGAGCCTTCGGGTTGCCCTCGACTACGGTCGCCAACTTTACTTTTACTTACTAATAAATATATATATATATATATATATATATATATATATATATATAGGCACCTTAGCTAGTGTAATGGTTTGCAAGATTGACTAGCAAAAGAGGGTTCGAATCTCAATGGGCGCCCCATTCATTTGGCCTTGTGCCACATCGAAAAAGAGTTTCGTGAATTACTATATATGAAAGCGCACCTCATCTCTCTCTCTCTCTCTCTCTCTCTCTCTAAAGTGGCTCATTTCTTTAGAAAACGGCTATTGAATAAAACCTTCATATTTTTACAACTGCCTAGTACAACATTCTTAATTAGGACTATCTTACAACCTGAATGTCATATGGGTAAGTCCTGCTTATGAATAATTATCCATAATTTTAAAAAATAAGTGAAACTACGTCCTTTCTTTTTAACGATGACAGCCCGTATGTAATATGTGTAAGTGCTGCTAATTATAATATGTAAAATACAAAAATGATATATATATTTATATATATATATATATATATATATATATATAGCTCATCTCAATAGAGGCAGCAAAAAAACATAATAAATTGATTACATATAATCACTTCGCTAGGTAATAGGTGATGACCTGGTGTAGCATTGTGAAAAAACTGAAAATCAAAGACCAGACCTTATAATAATCAACAACAAAAAGAAGAGAATTTGCCAAATTGTCGACTTTGCAGTCCCGGCTGACCACAGAATAAAACTGAAAGAATGTGAAAAGAGAGATAAGTACCTCGACCTTGCTAGAGAATTGAAAAAGCTGTGGAACATGAAGGTGACAATAATACGAATTGTGATTGGTGCTTTTGGCGCGGTAACTAAAGGATTATTAATTGGCCTGGAGGATTTGAAAGTTGGCGTCTGAGTGGAGACCATCCAAACAACAGCATTATTGAAAACGGCCAGAATACTGAGAAGAGTCCTGGAGACTTGAGGAGACTTGCTGTCACTCAATCTCAAGTGAAAAACCATCAGCTTATGCTGATGTGAAAAACTCTAATGTGTAAATAATAATAATAATAATAATAATAATAATAATAATAATAAACTTCATGCCGAAGAAATGACATTGACAGACTATATGTGTTAAGAAAAGAAAGAGTAAGAGCACTCACTAGTATTGTTGATGCATCAGTACAAGGACTTGAAGAATACACAAGTCGAGACCGTCCAAGCCACAGCTCGGTTCAGATCGGCCAAAATACTGAGAAAAGTCCTGGAGATATGAGAAGACTTGCTGTCACTCAGACTCCAATGAAAGATCACCGATTAAAACTGGTGTGAAAAACTCACGTGAAGTGAAATAATAATGATACCCTTTCTCAAGTGGACCAGAGATGAACTTAAACAAATGGACCAAAGAACTAGAAAACTAATGATCATGCACAAAGCATTATATCACAGAGACGACGTGGACAGACTATATGTACCAAGAAAAGAGAGAGGAAGAGGACTTGCCAGCATCGAAGACAGTGTTGACACATCCAAACAACGACTCGAAGACTACGTAAAAAAACATGAAGGAGGACTGATTGCGGCCATCGGGGACAATATTGACAGCACGATATATGGCAGAATGACAAAAACTAGGAAACAAAAATGGGAAGGAAAACAACTCCATGGGCGTTTTAAACGACTAATAAACAACATCTCACACGACAAAACCAGGACATGGCTAAGAAAAGGAAACTTTAAGAGAGAAATAGAATTTCTCCTAATGGCAGCACAAAACAGCGCCATAAAATCCAATCATCAAAACGAAGATAGATAAGACGCAATAAAATAGCAAATGCAGACTATGCAGTGACAGAGATGAAACTATCAATCACATTATAAGCGAATGCAGAAAATTGGCACAGAAGGAGTACAAAACTAGACACGACTGGGTGGACAAGGTGATCCACTGTCCGAGAAAATGACACACATAAACTCCTATGGCACTTTAACATACAAACGGATCACCTAATCCCGGCCAGAAGACCAGATTTAATAATAATCAACAAAAAGAAGAGAATTTGCAAAATTGTCGACTTTGCTGTCCCGGCGGATCACAGAATAAAACTGAAAGAATGTGAAAAGAAGAATAAGTACCTCGACCTTGCTAGAGAATTGAAAAAGCTGTGAAACATGAAAGGGGCGATTGTACCAATTGTGATTGGTGCTTTTGGCACGATAACTAAAGGATTATTAAAAGGCCTGGAAGACTTGGAAATAGGCGGACAGGTAGAGACTATCAAAATGACGGCATTGCTGAGAACAGCCAGAATCCTGAAATGAGTCCTGGAAACTTGAGGAGACTTGCTGTCACTCAAACTCCAGGGAAAACCATCAGCTAACACTGATGTGAAAAACACTAAAGGAGTAAACAATAATAGACATGACTGAGTGGGAAAGGTGATCCACGGAGAACTGTGCAAGAAATTGAAATTTGACCATACAAACAAATGGTATATGCACAACCCAGAATCTGCCTTGGAGAATGAGATGCACACAGTCCTCTGTGATTTTGAGATACAAACGGGTCACCTAATCACGGCCAGACGACCGAACCTTATAATAATCACCAACAAAAAAGAGAACTTGCAGAATTGTGGACTTTGCTGTCCCGGATGACCACAGAGTAAAATCGAAAGAAAGTAAAAAGAAGGATAAATACCTGGACCTTGCTAGGGAATTGAAAAAACCATGGAAAAATGAAAGTGACGATTATACCAAATGTAGTTGGTGTTCTTGGTATAGTCACCAAAGGATTAGTAAAAGGACTGGAATACTTAGAAATAAGAGGACGAGAGAAAAACATCCAAACTACCGCATTGTTGAGATCGGCCAGAATACTGAGAAGAGTCCTGGAGACTTAAAGAGACTTGTTGTCACTGAAACTCCAGTGAAAGACCATCAGTTAATGCTGATGTAAAAAAACTCACAAGGAGTAAAATAATAATAATTGGTGTAATACGAACAAGTGGTATATGCACAACCCACATTCCGTCCTAGAGAATGAGACGAACAAAATTTTCTGGGATTTTGAAATCTAAACCGACCATCTAATTCCGGTCAGACGACCAGACATAGAGTTAGGCAACAAAAAAAAAAAAAAAAAAAAAGAGAACCTGCCGAATAGTGGATTTTGCCGTTCCAGCAGACTCCAGAGTCAAAATAAGTTGTCGGTTATCGTAGTCAAGGGCAACCAGAAGGCTCCCTTTTCAATAGTTGCTACACCGAAATGTAGGGGAGGGCGCTACTCCTTTCCCTGAATTGCTCCACTTTACCCTTGATACATACCTTATATTGCGGAGTGTTAAGCAAGGAGGTATCAAGTACCATTTTTAAAGTCTTTGGTATGACGTGACCTGGGATTGAAACCAGGTCCCCCGGACCATAGGCGAACACTCTACACACTAGGAAAAGCGAAAAGAGAAACAAGTATTTAGACCTTGCCAGAGAACTAACAAAACCGTGGGAAATGAAAGTAACGGTGATACTGATTGTATTCGGTACACTTGGAACAATCCCCAAGGAATTGGTAAAAGGACTGAAAGATTTAGAAACCAGAGGATGGGTGGAGACTATGATTAAGATAGGTCAAAATACTGAGTAGAGTTCTGGATATTTGTGGAGACTTGCTGTTACTCAGACTCCTATGAAAGATTATCAGGTAACTCTGGTATGAAAAACTCTCGAAGTGATAATAATTTTAATACTCCTACGTTTACAGTTTTGTTTATTAATTGTTATTCGTATATTTTATTCTGTGTTTGTATTTTGTATCGCTACTTACTGGTAAGTAAAGGGGGAAAAAATTGTTTTTATGTTTTTTCAATGAGATTCAAATTTGGACGGAAGGATGAAAATAATATGAAAAAGTTTCTTTTTTCTTTGTGAATCGAATTTCTTGGATCTATAGAAATTTATAGATGTCTGGCATTCATTCAGACTACCACCAGCTTTTTCCTATAATGCATTAGAATTTCTAAATGAAACCTAAAGCATAATATTTCGGTAAGGAAAAACGAAGTCCATTTAGACTACAATGACATATATTTTAAACACAAATATTACACACAATTACAAAGCATACCAAAATATCTCAAACCATAAAATTTAGAAAATCTGTTCCACAGAACAAGTAGTGCTGATAGCAGCGGTTAAAAACTTACATTTTTTTCTACTGTAGAGAGATTGTTCACATAGGATAATTTGCATGCATTTTTCTTATTATTGATGGAGTCTATGAGTATATCAAGGAAAGGGATTTTTTAATTAATGTTGCATTCGGTGGTAAAGTTAAGTACAGAGTTTTTTCATGAATTTGTTAAAGTTTGTTAATTTCGTCACAGTATATCTTAGGTTTACATATTGTTTAAATGTTTTCAGTGTGTGACATGTAGAATTTGGAGATGATAGGACAGAGGGAGGGCTATCGAAATACCGTCTATTTGTATACACATATTGCCGGAGGGATCATGGAATGGGACTTTTTTGGTAGAAGTAAGGAGGAGTTTTCGAGGATTTTTAGTTGTAGAGCTGGAGGAGTGGTGATTATAAACGTTTTCTATTATTATTTTTTAAGGTTTCTTTCTTTGTTTAATGGCATATCAACTCTTTTTAGGTTATTTAATCCCAAATCCATTCTCCTAGAAGAACAGTAGTGGTACTATTTAACCCATAGCTGGAAGGATAAGGGGGCTCATACCTTTCCCAAGGGTATTTGCCCGAAAGTGAACGTAATAGCGCGACTGGAGTACGAACTCGCGTACTACGATTCCGCAGTCCAACGCTTTAACCATTACACCACCCCTATTATTTTTTAAGTTTTCGTGAACTGGAACATTGGTAAAATGGTTATCGACATCGTGTAATATCGTTCTGAATTTGTTGGGGGTGGGGGTAGTGTTTAAAATCTTCATAAACTCATGTGTTGATTCGATACTGTATTTATTTGGGATATATGGTATTATTGTATTGTTGAGGATTTTTATTATGTGATATGCTGGAGTAGGGATCAGTGAAATAAATAGTCTAATTGGATTACCTTGTTGCTGCTCGAAAAGTTGACACGAAAGAGAGGGGTCTTATTCGTCTGGTTTTTGTGGTCAAAAAGATATAGAACTCGTTGATCGAAATGGCAAATGTCCAACGGTCTCATGATTGTCCGAAACTCCGCCCATAACTCAAAAAAAAAAATAGAGACCACTATGTTTTCTTCCCAAACTGGTCCTATAGATTTCAGCTGAGTATGATTCTATTTTTGGTCGTGAGTAGAATTCGTCTTTATGATTAGATAATCCACATTATCTGAATTTGAAGTTAGCAATGTCGTCAAGGAAAACTGAGGACAAACGACTTTTTATATTTTGTAACCGATGAAAAAAGATAAAATACCGTGCTTGATATGACTTCATATATTTTCTGTACAAAAAGATGTACGATGTCTGGATAATCATGCATTTGATAATCAAAAGGTCTTCCTTGTTACTTTACCTCATTTCCAGTCCGTTGTGCCTTCTTGTATCTTTCAGTTTGTGACCTCTGGTCGAGCAGTTTAAATGATAGCATCATATCTTCGCTTTACTGGAGTATCCATTCCTTATCGATGCATCAGCTATGCCATTTTTCAAGGCCGAACGTTTTTTGCGTACGACAAACGGTGATGACTTCAGCAGATAACAACCGAACTTAACCAGCTGAACCCAATTAGAAAAGGAATAAAACCAAAACTTCGGCATAAAATAACCAAAATGTTGACTTGTGGTAAAATCCAACCAACCAACCTATAACGCGAAATTTTCCCGGTTTAGAGTGTTCGTCAATGGTCCGGGAGACCTGGGTTCAATCCCAGGTCGAGTCATACCAAATACTTTAAAAATGGTATTTGATACCTCCATGCTTAACACTCAGCTATATAGGGTACGTATCAAAGGTAAAGTGAGCAATCTAAGGAAAGGAGTAGTGCCCTCCCCTACACCTCAGTGTAGTAGCTATTGAAAAGAGAGCCTTCTGGTCGCTCTCGACTAAAGGGAGACAACTTTATTTTTACTTACTTTTACTTTTCCTAAGTTGATAAAATTGCATTTGGTTGATGACTTTCTTGAGACTGGAAATTGGCAAAATTGACAAAGATCAGAAATGTGATAGATAAATTGATCGATTTTAACGGCATGTAAACCCTTCTTGGGTTATTTTAAATGCTTAATGGTTAGGCAATCGCATTCATTGTATAATCATATTTACATTTTTTGTGTATGTATTTACCAACCCCCCCCCGCACTGGCAGGATATGACACAAGGTCAATTTTTAAGCAGAGTTTAACAGGTTTGAATTCAGAGTTTTACTTCTAGTCTGGTTGTCTAACCAAGGCTAAAAAAAAAACAACCTACCCTTTTATTTACCAAAAGCTGAAGGGAGAATTTTTGGATTCATACCTTTCCCCAAAAGTATTAGTGCGGTGTAGAACAGCAATCAGCCTCGTTCAGGATTTGAACCTGTGTCACCAACTCCATTTCCAGTGACGATAACCATTACAATACGGTCATATTTTTTGTGCATTTATTCATTTATTTATTTGCACACTGTCCTATCGAGGGGGTGTCCTCGTGGTGTAATGGTTAAAGCGATGGACTGCGGAATCGTAGTACGTGAGTTCGTACTCCAGTCGCGCTATTACGTTCACTTTCGGGCAAATACCCTTTGAACCCTTTAAAAGGTATGAACCCCCTTATCCTCCCAGCTATGGGTTAAATAGTACCCTTACTCTTCTTCTAGGAGAATGGCTTTGGCATTAAATAACCTAAAAAGAGTTGATATGCCATTAAACCAAACCAAACAGTCCTATCGAATACGAATCAATGGGACCCTAACGAGTGCCCTGAGTATGACACTGAAATACATTTGATGGTGAGGCCTCACTTCTGGAGCTTTGAGGAATGTGGAGTACTACTTCATTGCCCTTACTCCCAGGTTTACTCGGTGCCGGAGTGTTATTAACTGTTAAGGTTCCATCTATGTGTCAAATCGAACTGTTCAATTACTGGCTATTATTAGTTATTTGAAACCATATAGCTGTGTGCAAATTATTTATAAGGTGTCTCATTATACAGGGGACCTATGTGACAGCTAATAACTCTACAAATAATAATGTTGTGTTCTTTTTTGTTTCAGATTTGGAGACAAAATCTTTCGAAACTGTCCCAAAATAAATGCAACCCATTAATATAGGATGTCTTAATATATATGGGACCCATGGGACTGCTAATAATTCTACTACTAATATCTCTACAGCCCTCGACTGGGGCTATAGAATACACTGACTGTACCTTTGCAGAGGGGTAAGACCCCACCTCCAACGAGTGTCCTGCATATGTCACTAAACAATCTGATGGTGAGGTTCCAGTGATGCTGGAGCTTTAGAGAATGCGAAGCACTCCTTCATTACCATTGCTACCAGGTCTACTCTGGCCCGAAATGGTAGCACCTGATAAGGTCCTATCTATGGGTTAAATAGAATAAAACTGCATACTTATGCTAAACTGAATTGTTTGAATTAGAACTTTTTGACTAAACTGAATAGCTTAAAATAGAAATGTTTTTGGCAATTAAACTGTGTACTTACATTTAAACTACGTACTTATGCTAAACAGAATTGTTTGAAATGGAACTGCTTTTGACATTGAAACTGTACTTATGCTAAACTGAATTGTTTAATATAGAACTGTTTTGAGATTTAACTGTGAGTAAATAAAATCTATACTATTACTAAACTAAATTGGTTCAATTAGAACTGTTTGACTAAACTGAATAACTTGAAATAGAAATTCGGTAATAAACTGTGTACTCATTCTAACCTGTCCTCGTGGTGTAATGGCTAAAGCGATGGACTGCGGAATCGTAGTAAGCGAGTTCGTACTCCAGTCGCGCTATTGCGTTCACTTTCGGGCAAATACCCTTGGGAAAGGTATGAACCCCCTTATCCTGCCAGCTATGGGTTAAATAGTACAACGACTGTTCTACTATGAGAATTGCTTTGGCATTAAATAACCTAAAAAGTTTGATATGCTATTAAAACAAAGAAACCAAACCAAACCTTGAAATAGAACTAATTATTTGTATAATAATGGATTTGGCATTAAATAATCTTTAAATGTTGATATGCCATAAACCCAAACAACCAACCAACCTAATAATAATGTTGCGTTCTTTTTTGTTTCATAATTGAAAATAGTATACTATAACAACTATTAATCATCGACCACAATACCTTGGACAAGAGAGGAAAAATATATTGCATCTCTACTTATTTGGAGACAAAATCATTCAAAACTGTCTCAAAATTAACGCAATCCATTAATATAATAATGATTTATTACTGAGGCAAGAAACTCAAAAAAAAAGATTGCATGTCCTAGAAGCTGATATAATAACAATTTTAAAAAATATTGATTTGATATCTCTTGCTGAAAGGATGCATTTTTGGGAGACGTGTTCCAAATGACCGCCATTTCGCTTGTTTCAGTAATAAATCATTATCACATTAATGCGTTGCACCTATTTTGAGACACTGTATATTAGATAAGAATACTTGATAAATAGTGCCCGTGGTGTAATGGTTATCGTCGCAGGAATTGGACACGGTGACACGAGTTCAAATCCTGGACGAGGCTGATTGCATTTCACATAGCACTAATACCCTTGGGAAAGGTATGAATCCAATTATTCTCCCTCCAGCTATGGGTAAATAGTAGGACAGACTTGGTTCTTCAGCCTTGGTAAGGCAACGAGTCTAGGAGAAGGAAAACTGAATTCAAACCTGTTAAACTCCGCTTAAAAATTGACCTTGTGTCATATCCTGCCCGAGTGGAGGGGTTGGATAAATATGATAAATAGTATTATTAATATCCAATGTACTTAAAACCATTTAACAGCGTGCTAACAAATGGTTAACATTCGATAGAATTATAGTAAAATATAGTAATACTCGAAACCATTTTACTGTGCTCAAACAAATGAGCAATTTCATATTAAAACGAGTGAGACGTTGAAAAAATACCTTCAAACTCTTCACTTAAAAATCATATATGATTTAGTATTAAATAAACATCAAGGGTTGATATGTTAAACCAAATAGCCTAACCATATATCTTTGCTTCTTTGCAGGTTTTAAAGAGACTTCTTTTCTTTATGCAATCTCGTCGGCGGGTCTTGTTCACTCTTTTGCACAAGCATGTAGTCAAGGTATATCAGACAGATGCACATGTGACATTTCCAAAAATCTACGCAATACAGAAGCCTGGAAATGGGGAAGCTGCGGTGACAATATCCGCTATGGACTCAAGTTTACTCAAAAGTTTTTGCGGAGAGCACGCCGCTGGGGCAAGGATCTTCGCGCCAAGGTTGACCAGCACAATACCAATATTGGTTTGCAGGTTAGTGTTCATCGCATTTTATATATGAGTTGCATTCAATATATAAAGTTAATTCTATTTTAGGAATACGGCCGGTATTGATCTAATCAGCAGAGTGTTCGCCAGTGGTTCGGGAGACTGGGATTCAATCCTAGGTCGAGTCATACCAAAGACCCAAAAAATGGTACCTGATGCTGCTTTGCTTAACACTAAGCATTATAAGGTGCAGATCAAGGGTAAAGTGGAGCAATCCAGGGAAAGGAGTAGGGCCCTCCCCTACACCTTGATGTAGTAAGCTATCGAAAAGGGAGCCTTCGGGTCACCCTCGACTATGGTCGCCTAATTTACTTTTATAAGTATTAAATACCGATACTTGAAACTATTAAATTGTCTGCAAACAAAAGATTAATATTAAATAGAATTATTAGAGTTAAATAGCAACATCTGAAATCATTTAAAAGTGGGAAAACAAATTATTGATATCAAATAAAATTATTTGCTTTCAGTAGGAATGACACTACTCTGTATCGGATAGTACGGCTCGAGTTCTAGAGTTTGGAGAATGAGGAGTACTCCTTCATTGCCACTACGACCAGGTCCACTCTGTTTCAAATGGGTAGTATCTGTTAGGGTCCCATCAATGGATCAAATAGAACTGATTGATGTGGATTAGGATTATTATTATTACTTATTTCATACCATACAGTTTTTACACACATTTATATATCATCAAGTATTCCTATATAATTCAAATAATCTACACACAGTAGTATGGTTTCAAGTATTTTTATTTAATACAAATAATCATATGGTTTCAATTTATTAGTCTCTATTTAATAATATGACTATTATATGACTAATAAAATGACTATTATTAAATAGAGACTAAATTCTTGAAACCATATGATTATTTGTATTAAATAGAAATACTTAAAACCATACTACTGTGTGTAGATTTTCTTTTTCTTTCTTTTTTTTTTCAAGTATTTCTATCTAATACAAATAATCATATGGTTTTAAGTAATTAGTCTCGATTTAATAATAGTCATTTTTTGCATAAAGTTATATAGTTTCAAGTTACTAATAATGGCTTTTTGTACCGAGCCATTGGCCTAATGAGTAAAGTGTTTGCCAATGGTCCGGGAGACCGGGGTTCAATCCCAGATCGAGTTATACCAAAAACTCAAAAAATGGTACGTGTTGCCGCCTTGCTTAACACTCAGCATTATAAGGTACGGGTAAAGAGAAGCAATCCAGGGAATGGAATAGTGCCCTCCCCTACACCTTGGTGTAGTAGCTATTGAAAAGGGAGCCTTCTGCTCACCGTCGACTAAGGTCGCCAACTTTACTTACTTAATAATGACTTTTAGTAAACAATTCAAGTGACTATTTTTAATATAATTTACTGTTATATGATATTAAGTATTCCTGAGAAATGTGAATAATTTTCAAACAGTTTTGTTTGAATCATTGATGTGATCCTGACTGGTACTACCACTATTTGTCAAAGTGAATGTGGGAGTAATGGCAATGAAGGGCACTCCACACTTCCCTGATATTCAAGACTGTAGCCTCACCATCAGATGCAGTTTAGTATCATACCCAAGACACGGTAGTTTGAAGTTTCGTTTGGATTGTCTTATGGCATTGAAGGTTATTTAATGCCAAATCTATTTTTATACATATAAGTAAGTAAAATTAGAGACCGTAGTCGAGGGTGACCCGAAGGCTCCATTTTCAGTAGCTACTACACCGAGGTGTTGGGGAGAGCGCTACTCCTTTCCCTGGATTGCTCCACTTTACCCTTGATGCGTACCTTATATTGCTGAGCGTTAAGCAAGGAGATATTAAGTACCATTTTAAAAGTCTTTGGTATGACGCGGACCATTGGCGAACACTCTACCCACCAGATGAATGAGCCAGTTATTTATACATATAAACAGTTCTATTCTAAACAAATCAGTTTAGCATAAGTGCACTGTTTAGTTCTATTTGACTCATACATAGAACCCTACCAGGTGCTACCACTCCGGGCCAGCACTACTGGAGCCTCACCATCAGATTGTTTCGTGTCATATCTAGCACACTCATTGATGGACTCTTACCCCTCTGCTGAGATGCAGCTGATGTATTCTACAGCCTCAGCCGACTGGGCTAAAACTCGTTGGTGAAGTTTTACTCCTCTGCAGAGATGCTGTCGGTATATTCTACAGTCCCTGCTGACTGGGCCATTTGAAATTTGATAAATATGCTCAGTATTCAAAAGAATAATACAGAATAATTGTGATCCCCTTTCATATCTTGGAACTGACTTAAAATGTTTTAACTTTTATTACTATTTTTCTATCAATCAGCCAAGTTGACTGGGGCTGTAGAATACACCGACTGCATCTCTACAGACGGGTAAGACTCCCCCAACGAGTCTCCTGTCTATGACATTAAACCATCAGATGGTGAGGTTCCAGTAATGCTGGAGCTTTGGGGAATACAGAGTACTGCTTTATTCCCAGGTCCACTCTGGCACAGTGTGGTAGCACCTGAAAGGGTCCTCTCTATGGGTGAAATAGAACTGTTTGATATTTAAACTGAGTGCGGACAAATGACTTATGCTAAATTGAATTGTTTAAAACAGAACTGTCTGGACACTTAACCGTGCTTAAACAAATGACTAATGTTTAATTGAATTGTTAGTGATACATAGCAATACTTGGAACTATTTAACTTTGTTGACTTATGTTTACAAATCATATATCTACTATATATGAATAAATTGGATTTGGCATTAAATAACTAATAATGTTTGATATAACATAAAACTAAACCTAGCCAAACCAAACAATCTATACAGACAACCTACTTTTCCAAGCTTTCAGAATATGATTGATGTGTGGTATCTATTCATCTTCTTCAGCTGTGTTTTTTTCAGACAAGCAATCAGGACTAAATTAGGTAAGCCTGATTCCAGAGGTTCCAATTCAGCAGCATCACATACTCCTAGTCAGAGTGGACCTGAGAGTAATGGCAATGAAAGGGTACTCTACACTTCCCAAGTCTCCAGAACTGGAGCCTCACCATCAGATACCGTTTAGTGCCATGATTTTGTTATTTAATCTTTTGTGCATCGATTAGTCAGGAGATTGACGAGGTTTGGTGAAAGTAAACTGTATCTCAGATTTCAGATCTTAACTTTAGCGGTGTTCAAATCGGCCCCGTCGAAACACGTGTAAGTCAAGAGATGTTTGCGGGCAGAAACAATGGATTGTGTTCATTTGTCGCCAAGGGGGGTCCTTGGCGTCCCGTGGGAAGAAGTTTGCAGTGGTGAACCCACAGCGAATCAGACACACATCTCCGGTGACATGAGATTCGGATACGCTATGAGACGGATTATTCTAAAAAAGCAAAACCAATTGTGATCACACTAAGTCCTTTGTCAAACAAGGGCTTAAATCTAATATGTACTCGTATACGCACACACATACTTATTCACGAACATTTCTATCGCTCTATATCCACATACATATACACACTAAAATGTAACATAACGATAACCAACGTAAGAAATGGAACCGGCAAAGCGAGTTCAAATCATGGACGAGGCTGATTGTGTTTCACATAGCGGTAATGCCCAATCGGAAAGATATGAATCCATCTCTCTTCCCACTAACTATGAGTTAACAGTAGGGAAGACTGAGTTCTTTGTCCTCGGTAAGGCAACCGATCAAGAAGAAAGAAAACTCTGTTTTCTAACCAACTATACGCTCACAAATTGACCTTGTATTGCATTCTGTTCGTGGTGGAGGGGCTGGGTAAATGCATTTATATTCATGTGCATCGGTTTGTTTGATTTGTGAAACGGTATATCAACTGTTCATGGGTTATTTAATGCCTAAATTTTATTAATTTGTAATGGTTTGATAATAACCATTACTATATATTCACTGTCCATTTCATTCTTTTTACAATTACACTTGTCTAATCAACTACTTTTACACAAAAACAATTGATATTTCATAACTATCAAATACGATTGGTTTGATTTGGTTTGGTTTGTAGGGTTTATGGCATATCAATTTTTGTAGGTTATTTAACACCAAATCCATTTTTATGTAAATCTGTTCTATTTAAAACAATTCAGTTTAGCATGAGTACGGTTTAATTGTCAAAAACATTTCTATTTCAAGCTATTCAGTTTACTCAAACAATTCAGTTTAGCATAAGAATGTTGTTAGTTCTATTTAACCCATAGATAGGGCCCTCTCTGGTGCTACCACTCCGGGCCAGAGTGGACCTGGGAGCAATAGCAATGAAGGGGTACTCCACATTCCCCAAAGCTCCAGCATTGCTGGAACCTCACCATCAGATTGTTTAGTGTCATATCCAGGACACTCGTTGGGGGGTCTTTCCCCTCTGCAGAGAAGCAGACGGTGTATTCTACAGCCCCAGCCGACTGGGCAATATCAAATATGAGTAATTTGCACACAGTTATATGGTTTCAAGTATTTCTATCCAATACAAATAATTCTCAAACAGATATATTTGAATGAGGGAAGCTAAAGCAATGAATTGTGCCCTCGAAGTAAACGAGTTCAAATTCAAGTCACGCTATTACATTCACTTTGGAAAAGGTATGAACCCTCTTATCTCCAACTAGCTATGAGTACCACTACCGTTCCTCTGTGAGGATGACTTTGGCATTAAATAACCCACGTAGGTTGATATGCCATAAAAAGAAAGAAACCAAACCAAGATTTATTTGATGCATATATGGGATCCTAACAGGTAGTACCACTCAGGGTGTCATATAGGAATAAAGTGAAACATTACCGTTTGAACCCCGATCGCCAATAAAGGAAAATGGCAAACCTATAGATAGAATAAATAAAGGTACCGTACTGTTCGAATTGGATTTAATCAGAGGAAATCTGTCGAAGAAGAGAGAAGATTCGTGTTGGACTACTTTGAGAGGCAGACTTCTGCGAGAGAAAGACTTCAGTTATAGCTTGGCCGGTACACTCTTGGTTCATAGCTGTTCTGTTATTATTCTAGGCAAAACCGTAGTGTAACGGATAGTAACAATCTTTCTGTTTAATGTATTAATTTTGGTTGAAATGAAATACTTATGCGTTTGTTAAGTTGTCGATTATTTCTTCTTTTTTGTGCACATGTGAGCGTTACAAAAAAGGGTCAGAGTTGACCTGGGAGTAATGGCTACATAAGGATACTTCACATTCCCCAAAACTCCAAAACTGGAGCCTCAACACCAGATGCAGTTTAGTGTCATAACAAGAGCACCCTTTTTTATAACGGGGGCTCTTACCTCTTTGCAAAGGATACAGTTAGTTTATTGTAAGGCCCTTTGAGATGGTTATGTATTCACGTGCGTGTTTCCTATCTTAAATGTTTTTGCATATACTTCCACAAAATACATATTGATTGAGCTTTCATTGTATTACGATTATCAGCAATACGTGGTGCAGAAGCAAAATTAGGAATATTCTATGATAATAAGAAAAGACTCTATTATAAAATAATATTAATTCTAATTTTAAAAAATTAACAACAAAATAAAAAGATAGATACAAAACAGTAAATTTGCTCAATATGACCACCTTTTTTTTTTTTCAATTATCGTATCGAAACGATTTGCATGCCTTCAAAATAAAGTCTTCAGACATTTTATTCCATTCCTCCTCAATGGGAGTCTTAAACAAACCAATATTTGGATGGGAAGTTGCATTTGTTTAGTTTTCTAAAACACCCCATATAACGTAATCTAAAGGGTTAAGTAAAGTAAAAAGTAAAGTTGGCGACCATAGTCGAGGATGACTCGAAGGCTCCCTTTTCGATAGCTACTACTCCAAGATGTTGGGGAAGGCACTACTCCTTTCCCTGGATTGCACCACTTTACCCTTGATCCTTACCTTACTATGGTGACTGTTAAGCAAGGCTGCATCAAGTACCATTTTAAAAATCTTTGGTATGACTCGACCTGGGATTGAACCCAAGTCTCCCGGACCAGTGACGAACACTCTAACCATATGCCAATATCCGGTAAAAGTCTGGGCTTAAATCTTGTTTAATTGCTATCCTCACAGTTTCCCATGGATTTTCAATTCATTAGCGTCCTTTCTTATTGTTATTATTGGGTCCTTCTTAATCACCATAGCGAGAGCAGTTAAAAAGCCTTCTTTTCGTTTTTCGTTCAATCTTCCACTCCTCCTTTTCCTTAAAAAGCTCTTTTTCAGTAGAAAAAATTTTCTTTGCTTTATATACGGTAGACAAAGAAACTTTGCCTTGGTTTCGATGTTAAGTAAATCATAGATTTATTTCTTTTCTTTCCAATTGGGCTGAATTTTAATTTTAAAAAAGGACTTGAACAATAGAGCTAATCATGAAAATTTAGATTTATCGCGTTGTTTTTTCGTTTGTTTGTTTTTTGTTTTGTTTTTGCTTTTTTGGTAGTTTTTTTTGTTTTTGTTTTTGTTTTGTTTTGTTTTGTTTTCAAAAATTGGACTAATCAAGACAAAAAAAAATGTCTTAAAAATTATTCAATATTTTGCTTCCTCACCCTGTATTTTCTCATGCATCAAGTTCTTAGTGAAGTGAGTTCGATTCTCACTAAGTGATTGACTATAGAAACTTTGGATATATGCATTTATCCAGCCCCTACACCACGAGCAGAATGCAATACAAGGTCAATTTGTAAGTGTATTACAGCTGGTTTAAAATCAGTTTTCTTTCTTCTAGACTGGTTGCCTTACCAAAGCTAAAGAAGCCATAAATAGTTGATATACCCGTTTAACAAATCAACCAAACCGCTGCACATTAATATATATGTATTTACCCAACCTCTACGCAACGAGCAGACTGTAATACTATGTCAAATCCTGTTTATACATATATGTATGACTTGTAAGCAAATAATTTGTTGAAAACATTTTTAAAGAAGTCAGAGACCATTCGTTTGAACACATTTAGATGGTCTCAAGTATTGCTACCTAATCCTATTCGCCAACCCCTCCGCTCGGGCAGGATATGACACAAGGTCAATTTTTTAAGCGGAGTTTTACAGGTTTGAATTCAGAGTTTTCCTTTTCCTAGACTAGTTGCCTCACCAAGGCTGAAGAACTCTGTCTGTCCTACTATTTACCCATAGCTGGAGGGAGAATAATTGGATTCATACCTTTCCCAAGGGTATTAGTGCTATGTGAAATGCAATCAGTCTCGTCCAGGATTTGAACTCGTGTCACCGTGTCTATTTCATACAACGATAACCATTGCACCACGGGCTACCAATACTAATAGTATTGTTATTTAACATATGTAAGTATATTTATCAAGTATTCTAATCTAATACGAGCAAATTGCACACGAGAGTATGGTTTCAAATTACTATTAATACAAATCCCTTCTAGAAGATTGAAGAGTTCTATCAGATTTATTAATGGGATACATACAGGTACGGTTTATATATACAAAAAAATACAAGATGAGAAAAATAAGTGGAAAAGTGGATAAACCGAAACACTGTTAATGGATTCAAAAATGATATTTCGTCTTTATTTCAGAAAGACTTCATCAAAATTACGAGTTTTTCTAAAGTTCAGCATAGAAGGAAATAGAAAATTAAAATAAAAAGAAGGAGTGGTCTTGAAAAGGAGTGACAGAAAAAAACGTAAAGGAGAGAGAGAAAGAGATATCAGAGTGGTGGTGGGAGGGTTTATTGGCTGTGACTGAGATTCATTTTTTGGAACATCTGGGCCATGACTACGTAGATAGCGGGGAGGCTGCAGCCACCATCAAGCGTATAAAATTTCATTAGATTCGACCAACAGAAATGCAATATCTAAATGAAAAAATCAGAAATTGTCCAGAAATATGGAAGTGTGGCGGGAAATAAATTTCTTAGTTTTTGTTACAAAAAATTATTATAAAATTATTTTCCAATCCATTTTCTATTTCGATATTATTCCCATGTAAAATAATGTCTGCCAGGTAGAGTTAAATCTGGTTGAGGCCAGCTTGTTGTTTAATGTGTTTAGACTGAAAGATGACTGCAGATTCTAACAGTCGATTGGGGTTTTATGCAATGTGTGTGTTCAATTAAAGTGGCCTGAGAAAAATTGAAATTGTATTTGAGATCTAACTTGTGAGAGAAAAGGGCGTTTTGGTCGTCATTTAATTTCATTGATATTTCATGTTCGTAAATCCTTTTTTAAATTACGTTGGGTTTCGTCGATGTAATATTTGTTACAATATTTAATGGAATAGGATATTTATATTCATTTGGAGTGTTTTTTATATGAATAAAATTCACAGCAACAAACAACCTAACACAACCCCTGGGGACGACCAGCAAAATGATCGAAAGCGTTGAGCTTGGATGGGATACATTCTTCACAACCTTGACTCAGACATAAGAAAAATAACAAGACTTGAACGTCTTCACTTGAAAATCCTGAAAAGAAAACAATCTGCGGTTTTTAACTGAATATGCTTAGATAACGACTTGCTGCCGAAGTATAAAATATTTGTGTGTGTGAGTGTGTGTAATTTGCACAATCTGTTTAGTTTCAAACAACCAGTAAAAATAGTTCTTGCCTTTTCTACAGCCAAAGCTGACAGAAAGAAAATGATTTTTTTAATGCGTTTTTGTTACATTATTTTGTAAAAAGAACTATAATTCTAAAGCCAAAAAATATAATTCTTTTCTTTTCTATTTGCAGGTTGTAAAAAGTAAGGTGCACACGCGATGTAAGTGCTACGGTGTATCGGGCTCGTGCACAACTCGAACATGTTGGCGTCAACTAGCTTCTTTTAACTACATCAGCGAGATCCTGAAGGAGAAATACGAGAAAGCGGTCCGAGTTAATAGCTACGAAAGTCAGCAGGTGAACAGTATTGGAGACCAACTTCCCGTCCGGCTCACCGAACTCATGTACGTCGAAAAGTCACCGAGCTTTTGCCGACAGGGTCGTTATTCGGCCGGTGTGTCCGGTCGGGTCTGCCTCAAGGGAGACAACTGTAAAGTGATGTGCTGTGGACGTGGTTATAACGTGGAAAATATCAATGTGAAAACACATTGCTTTTGTGACGTCATCTGGTGCTGCTATGTGAAGTGCAAAGTATGCAATGACACTGTCGAGGTGCACACCTGCAAATGACACACCCACAGGGAGAGGGGGGCATTTTAACAAGAATAAAAATACTGTTGAGTTGGTATGGATATAAACTCGAAAAAAATTCAAACCGTATATATATATATATATATAAGTAGAGCCATTTAGTATATATATATATATATATATATATACTAAATGGCTCAGGTGCTCGTAGGGTTTCGTTATAAGTGGTTCATAGTGATATTGATGCTTCCACTTACAATGAGGTGAAGGATTTTGATTTTGATTTTATTGTTATTTATGTTATATCGAGAATTCGTATGATTAAAAAATGAGGTTTAGTATGACCTCAGACCCCACAAAATATCACTTAGTTGTAAATTAAACTAAGAATTTTTCTGTTCTCAAAATCAACATTTTAATTGCGCCGCTCTTTTACAAATACTGCAAAGGTGTAATGCATCTGCGAACTTATATATCTGACGAGCTTTATTAAGCGAAATAGATCGATTATGGAAATGGAAAATCATTTCTAAATTTCTTGTTTTTTAAACAAAAATATATATTTTGCTCTGTGTAAGTATATTTTGTATTAAATAGCCATGCATTGAGCACTCATTCTTTGGATATTCACCGTCCTTATTTACTTGATATATATATATAGTCATCCACAGACAGATCTGTTTCGTTCTATCAGAACTCATCAGTGTGGCTAGACATTAGCTTCCCGTAGCTGGGATCGAAACCCGGTTGGCTCAAACGCCAAGCCAAAGCCTCTAACCCTTCAGCCACGAGGAGCCATTAGCTGCGAAGTAAATTTTAAACGGTTATGAATCACAATTACTATTGTTTACATACATCCGTTCAACGGCTACTGAAACCTCAATTCATATATGAAGAGACTTGCAATAAACGCTAATGGCAACACGATTACTTCTGTGCCAGAGAACTCAACCTTACGGGGGTAGGGGAGTAATATATATATATTCGCCTATAGATAATACGCGCACTAACATTTTTATATAAAGTCACATTACTTCTTCAAATTTACTGAGATTGCAATATTTCAAGTGGAACATTATACGATCAAAAATGATGTTGTTAGGTATTATTATTATTGAACCAAATTCTACACCTTTGAAATTCTGTTATCAAAAATAAGAATATGTTGCAGTATGCTTCTCATATAAAGTTATGCAGTTTTGTTTTTGACTAGAAAAGTGTTGGAATTTAATTCTTTTATTTCAAAATTTCATTGCTGTGGAATTTGGTAATAAATAACACCTAATAATATCTATTTTGATTGCATAATCTTCCACGAGAAATGATAGGATCCTGGTAATTTAGGCATATAGGAAAATCTTTTTTTTTCTTTTTTTTTTTTTCTAAATGGTATATGAAGAAAAGTAGAAAAATAAAATAATCCAAGTTTGATGAATCTTTAATGAAAGTCGACGTTGAACCTTTCGTTTATAATAAATTTCCACAGGATTTTAAATTCGTGAAAAATGGGGTTAAAATAGCGATGAATTTTAAGTCCTGAAGAAGGTTATTATAACCGAAACGTTCAACATCATGAAAAGTGTTGCTAAAATAGCGATGGATGTTTGATGAAATAGCAGGAGAAAAGAAAGTGTATATAAAGAAAGATTCTTCTCTCCTGTTATTTCATCAAACATACATCGCTATTTTAACAACCCTTTTTCATGAATTTAAAGTCCTGAAGAAGGCTATTATAACCGAAACGTTCAATGTCGACTTTCATGATAAATTCATCTAATTTGGATTATTTTGTTTCTCTATTTTTCTTGTCGGATTTAATTTCCTTATTTACTTCCATAAATGGTATATGTGAACATATTTATAGAAGTGATACTACAAGAATAGTTTTGGTATTAAATAACCCACGACATTTGGTATGCCGTTAAACAAAAATAAAAAACAAACCAAAATAAAACTAGCATAAAAGAAATGAACTCCATTGTAATAGAGTATTTGATGCATTAGGTACAGAAATTTCCATCACAGAAGACTATGGTTGGGTTCGAAACAATTTCATAAAAATCTCATCTGATATTCGTTTGAAATGATGTAATTAAAAAATTCCTTTTTGTATCGAGTAATGATTAACTGAAAATAATCAAGTGTAAAGACTTACTGATTAATAGTTTTTTTTAGATTTCTATTAAAGAATTTCCTTCAGGAACTGGAAAGTTTTACATGTTTTTTCCGACCCAAAATAAATAAATAAATAAATAGAAAAAATACTTTTATACACTGAAGAAGAAATAAGATTCTCCGGTACAAAAAAAAAGGTCCCCAAGAAACATTAATTTTATGTTTCTCATTGATAAGTAAAAAGTAAAGTTGTCTCCCTCCGAGGGTGACCAGAAGTCTTCCTTTTCAATAGCTACTACATCGAGGTATAAGAGAGGGCACTACTCCTTTCCCTGGGTTGCTCCACTTTACCCTTGATACGTACCTTATATTGCTGAGTGTTAAGCAAGGAGGTATCAAGTATCATTTTTAAAGTCTTTGGTATGACTCAACCAGGGATTGAACCCAGGTCTCCCGGACCATTGAATTGAAAAAAATTCGATGATGAGTACTATGAATGTATACGCTGACGTAACATTAGGCAGACTCGTTACGGTATAACTGCGAGTGATCTGGCTGAAATCGATGCTTTAAATGGGACGACCCTAATCCAGCAGATGTTTATTCTCGTTTTTGAAGGGGAAAAAAGTTTAGATAAAGTTGATATAAATATAAGGCCCGAATTTATAAGCTGATGAAACCACAGTTTTGGGACAGTATAATGTCGTTGTCTTATGAGCTAAAATATATAAATATTTTTTTTATGAATTGTTTAGTTCATGTACAAAATACACTAAATATTTTTGCTGCTTCTAAAATGCACCACAAGCAAGAAAAAGTTTGAAAACTGATTTTTGTATTGAAAATTTACATATACAAATACGAAAATTATTTGGGGGCTAAATATTGTTTATCACTACTTTTGTGCCATAATAGATTTTATATTCAATTTATAAAATATATGTGATAATGTAACATCAATTTTGGTACAGAGATAACATTATTTATTACTACATTTGTACCATAATAGTCACTACGGTCTGTGTATGAAATATATATGCGAATGAAGCATCTATTTTGGGACAGAGATTTTGCAGATTACTCTAAGGATTAGCGGATTAGGAAAATCTGGCTAGATTAAGCAGAAGCAGATTATACTCTTTTTTTTTTTTTTTTTTTTTTTTTTTCAAGCGAAGATTTTATTTACTTCTCACTGAAGTGTTTCCTCTTTTCAATCTTGCCAAAAAATTTAATTCAGTTAATCGGATTTCATTTTTAGAATTTATCTAGTCTTCATGGGTTTGACACACAGGCATCCGATTACTTCCGGTTGCTGCTGTTCTTAAATAGTCACCCATCTAAGTATTGGGCTGACTTATCATTGCTTAACTTTGAGTGATCTGGCTGGAACCGATGCCCTAAGTGTGACTTTGCTCTAATTCAGACAGATTTTTATTCACGATTTTGAAGCAAAATAATTGACGTACTCGTTTAGGACAAGATTTATACCAAAGACTAAAATTAATATAGAAAATATCTGACGTACTCGTTTAGGACAAGATTTATTTCAAAGACTAAAATTAATATAGAAAGTATCTGACGTACTCGTTTAGGACAAGATTTATTTCAAAGACTAAAATTAATATAGAAAATATCTGACGTACTCGTTTAGGACAAGATTTATATCAAAGACTAAAATTAATATAGAAAATATCTGATGTACTCGTTTAGGACAAGATTTATATCAAAGACTGAAGTTAATACAGAAAATAAATGAATTATTCGATTAGGATAAGATTTATTTCAAAATTGGTTTATCCTACAATTTTTGTCATCAATTAAAATTCTACTCCAAAGGAGAAAAACGATAATTGTTACTACAAAATGTAAATGCATGTAACAGAAAAAACAATTACCAATTTCCCAAGATCGGGTAGAATATCCTATCAGGTTTGAAACGCAAATAAAAAAGACAAAGTACGCCCTATTCAAAATTTCATTTCACGATAAGAACAATACTTGCCTTTTTTAATTGTTATCACGTTGTTTTAAAGAATGTACCGTCCAATTGCTAACCCTTATGAGTTATACAATCTTGAAGCTTCAACCAGAAATTCTGTAGAGCTCACCAAGTCGGTGCTTCTGATATTGCAGTGATTTCATGATGAAATACTTCAATTGTTAGTTGTAAACGACCTACGTTTAAAAGCATGAACCTTCAGGTATCTCCAAAGAAAGTAATCACAAGGGAATAATATCCTTCAAGTAAGATAGATTACAGATAAAAATAAGGTCATTTATTTTTCCAAATCTGAAATGACTTTTTCACCATCCTATATATATATATATATATATATATATACTCCTCTATATATATCCACTCTAGTTTGTTGGTTTTACGGCATGTCAAACCTTGTTGGTTATTTTATTCCGCAATCAGTTCGGCGATTATGGTCTCCAATTATACACTGGAAAAAATATAATTTTAGACAGGTACTTCATATTTACTTGCAATAACAATGTTTTAAGGGCCAACATATTAAGCTAGTTCGAAATATTTTAAAATCTTATCTAAAATAGATTTATTTGATCTATAGACTAGATTAGACAATAAAAGGTACAACCAAACCCGGTTAGAGTGGACCTGGAAGTAATGACAACGAAAAGGTGAATTTACACTCACCAAAGCTCCAAAATTCTAGTCTCACATCTAAATGCAGTTAAGTATCATACCTAAGACATGGACTTTTCAGGATTATATATATATATATATATATATACATATCAGTAATATCCAGTCAGCGTCCGAAGACAATGGGTTTGGATTATTCATGTATAGAATATATGAGGGATTTCAAATAAATCTATGGGAATGCTCAATGTGTGGCTATTGTTATATATTCCCTATCCAGGTTTATATAAAAAAAACTCACATACCGAGCGTATACAATGTAATGAGAAGAAAACTCAAACCTGGTTAAATTTTCATTATAAATTTATTTCGGTGTTGTTGGCGACCGTAGTCGAGGGCGTCCAGAAGGCTCCCTTTTCAATAGCTACTACACCGAGGTGTAGGGGAATGCGCTACTCCTTTCCCTTGATTGCTCCACTTTATCCTCGATACGTACCTTATATGGCTGAGTGTTCAGCAAGGAGGTATCAAGTACCATTTTTAAAGTCTTTGGTATGACGCGACTTGGGATTGAACCCAGGTCTACCGGACCATTGGTGAACACTCTGCCCACTAGACCAATGAGCCGGTTCTTCACCCGTTTATTTGCGGTTGAAAAATAGCAAATATGGATTACAGTCTATATATACGTATGACAAAAAAAAAATAAAGAAAGTATAAACCTATATAATTTAAATTATAAGGCAAAAGTAAAGGGAGTTAAAACAATAAAGTATTAGAAAAATCAAGAAATCGGGAATATAGTGTTCCTGTAAATTAACCCATCCTAATTTGAACATATGCCAGTTTTTTCTTAGCAGATAGAATATTATGAATAATGTAAGCTTTTAAACGAAGCGATTATCTTCATATATTTTTCTGTTTACTCTTTTTACATACGTAAAATCCCTCAGCTAATGGGGCCATCATACTCCTAAAAAAACTTTTGACAGCCAACAAGTGCCTTTAATTAACACAAAAATGTTCAAAGGGAATTAACTACTCCAAAAATTAAAAAAAAACTATAATTTTGAATCAATATCTAAAGTTCCAAGAATCTCCTTCTCTACATAATTGCCCTCGTCATATAATACAAGTAATTACTAAAATAAATGTTATTTCCCAGAAAAATCATCCAAAATCAATATCCTAGTTTTTTTTATCAAGAGTAAGAGAGCCTCGGTGGTCCCTAGTCAGGGTAATTTAAATCTACTTTTATGTCTACATTTAAACACAAGTTCGTTACGTTCATTAAACCGGAGTCTGTGATCTTTAAAATTATTTATGATAATTTTTTCAGAGATACTCAAGTTACATCAGCCATTGAAGTTATTCGCGGTTGAAGACTGTCTGACTATTTTCAACTTTATTTGAAGGGGTTAGCACCTGATCCTTAAGGTTCCAAAATATTTAGATAGAACGGTTTGGTTTCTAAGTCGAGGATTGGAGAAAGAATGTCTGTGGTAATACGGTTCTTGTTTCCAATTCCCATTTATACAGCCTTGTGCTACACCTGAGCAAACCACTTAGTAAATTACTGCAATACCGAGGTGTAGGGGAAGGCGCTACTCTTTTCTCGGGATTGTTTCCCTTACTCTTGATACGTACCTTATAATGTTGAGTGTTAAGCAAAGAGGCATCAAGTACCATTTTGTGGAACTTTGATATGACTTGACCTGAGATTGAACCTCGGTTTTCCGGACCATTGGCGAACACTCTACCCACTACACCAATGAGCTGGTAATGATGTGTAATTATTCTATATTTCCAGATTGTTAGACCAAACTAAGCAATAATGTTGTGCAATTATTTTATTTCAGGATTGTTGGTCCAAATTAAGCAATAATGTGTAATTATTTTATATTTCCAATTCGAAGAACTTTATGATAGATATTTAATAAGTTAGGAATGATTATTTTATTAAAAGAATTCGTTTTTTTTTCTTTTAATGTTTAAGAGTTTAAATTCTGTAAGATTAGTTCTGTCTTGCAGCAACATGGCTTCCATTCGATGAAAGCTTTCTTTTTCGATGAGGAACAAAACATTTTATGATAAAATGTTCTCTTTGTTTTACTGAGTATTCTTCCCAAATTTTATAGCGCAACATCCAAATTGTTTGTCCGTCTAGAAATGGGAAATTCACTTGTCACCATATATTGATTTCATTAAGCAAACAAATATATTTACCCAACTCCTCTGCACAAGCAGAATCTAACACAAGGTTAATTTTTAAATCGGCCTTTAACAAGTTTAAATTCTGAGTTTTTCCTTCTCCTAGATCGGTTGCCATACCAAGGTTAAAGATCCCAGTTTATCCTACTATCTGCCCATAGCTGGAGAGAAAATGATTGAATGCATACCTTTCCCATGGGTATTAGAACTATGTGAAATGCTAACAACCTCGTTCAGGATTTGAAATCAGGTTACCGTATCCATTTCTTAAGACTATCACCATTACACAACGAGGGGATGTCCCTGTGGTGTAATAGTTAAAGCACTGGCCTACGGAATCGTAGTACGCGAGTTCGAACTCCAGTCGCGCTATTGCATTCACTTTTTGATAAATACCCTTGGGAAAGGTATGAATCCCCTTACCTTCCCATCTATGGGTCAAATAGTACCACTTCTGAAAAGATGGATTTGGCATTAAATAACCCGAGAAGATTAATATGCCATTAAATAAGAAACAAATTATGCAACGAGCACCTCCTCATGTAAACAAATGACGGGGAAAGTTAGTCGACACTTTTCCTGTTTTTCTATATACGAGGGTGAAGGTACACCTGAAATATTTTCGGTCCAAGCAAAAAGTGAATGGCCGTTTTTTTTTTTTTTTTTTTATTGATTATAGGCAGTGTTAAAGAAACTTTTGGAAGAAAAGAAACCAAATGTGTTGAACAACATGCTGAATATCTCTATTCACATGTTCATTTAATAGCTGTACGTCGGCACTTCTCAAAGTTGGGTCACTAATGACCCCTGGTGAGTAAATAAAATTTCATCCGGGTGAATAAAAGCATTAGGAACCCACAGGAGGTAAATCCACTCGTTTAGATTTTAAAAAATCCCATTATAACAGAACAAAAAATCTCTGGATCATGTAGACTTGTTGCAAGATATCGTAAACCTTGTCGTAAGTCAGATAGAATGATATGGCCCCAATTGATGTGTCATTCATATGAAAACAGTTCAAAACATACTGGCTATTTAAATGGACAAATGATCTGACTCTGAGCGAAAAAGGTCAGGATCATATAATTATATTTTCAAATAAAAAACATTTAAAAACAATGAAATTTTATACAAATTATTTCATAAAGAATACTGAAGTATCCTTTTTTAATAGGCTAGGAGCTGTCTTTTGCTAAGTTTATCAGTGGTTTCAGAAGGGTTACCGATCAGATTCTTGAAATATTCTTTCCACTTCTGAATGTTGCATATTAACCTTTGACCTAGTCGTCAATCAGAGATTCTCTGCACAAGACGTACCTGTGAAAATAAACGGAAGCACTCACGAAGTTGAACAGAAATGTATGGGTGTTATGAAATTATATATGCAGATGCCCACGTGAGTGTGAGTGGAGTATCAGTCTTAAGTCAGTCTTGTTAAGTTAGTTTCGGTATTGCTAGGTATTTGTTGGTGTGGGTGCTATCATAAGATTCAATATCTCATTTTTAACAACTTTTCCATGTTCCGGGGTGTCCTCGTTGTGTAATGGTTAAGGCGATCGACTGCGGAATCGTAGTAAGCGAGTTCGTACTCCAGTCGCGCTATTACGTTCACTTTCGGGCAAATACCCTTGGGAAGGTATGAACCCCCCTTATCCTGCCAGCAATGGGTTAAATAGTACCACTACTGTTCTTCTAGGAGAATAGCTTTGGCATTAAATAACCTACAAAGGTTGATATGCCATTAAAGAAAGAAACCAAACCATATTTCATAAAGTTTTTATACTGAAACTGAAAACATCTTAAAAAATCAACCCTTCTCATCACAGAATCCAGTCAGACTAAAGAAAAATGTCAACGCAATATTCAATTAATTTATTTGGGGGAGAACATTTAGTTACAAGGAGGGAGCACCATGTAAAAACATTGAGAAGACTTGGTCAAGGTCATTCCCTTCTTGGTCCAACCAAAAACTGTACAGCTCCCCTCCTACATCAGTGCCAATAAAATAGTTTAATTATCGCTTTAAACATATGTGCCGAAACAAAGATCAAATCACTTCGTTTTATTTTCTTTTATACTTTGCCCTCAAATATGATATACTCTTAAAAGCTAAACCAAAAACTCTAAATATATTTGAATTATTTTTTTTAAATAACATTAATTAACTTAAAATTTCATAATTTATGATATGGTTGTAGCAACCTCTTATTTGGTTAATTATTTCGTATTGTTTTTAGAGAACTCTTTAATGAGGGTGAATTTTGTAGACGGTTGAGTTCATTTTTTTCGTTAATGTTTTTATCCATGCCGACTGTATAAAAATATATTTTAAAACTTGTGTATATATATTTACATACACAAATTCGGAGACGGTAGTCTCTATACAAAAAATATATGCATACACTGTGTAATATACACATATAAAAGTACACACACATATACGCACGCACACACACATTATATATATATATATATATATATATATATATATATATATATATATATATATATATATATATTAGGTTGAAGCTAAAATTTCGATGGGTATCTTTTTGCTCAATCATAGAGAAATCTTAGAAGTGTCTTTCAAGTAGACTCAGTTCCTTATTGCTTGTACAATCAATCAACAGTAGCCTGTCGACTTGGTGTTTTGCGTGGTATAATGGTTAGCGAGCAAAGCTAGCAGACCATTGTCCATGAGTTTGATTTTCACTGGGTGCCTTATGCCAAACTAAGCCAAGCTTAGGAAATGACAACGGTAGAACGTCGTTTATTAGCCCGAGGCAAAAATTCACCAGCCAGGAAAAATATGTTCCAAATAAACTTTTGTTAAGGAACGTTACTCTCTCTCTCTCTCTCTCTCTCTCTCTCTCTCATATATATATATATATATATATGTATATGTATATATATATTTCCTTGCAGATCAACTACTATGAAACATAAAGTTCAGGTTCTATTATCCTGAAAAAAAAAACCCTGAAACGACTTTAGTTCACGTTGCGTAAATATTTTGGGTTGACTGTGCGGAAAAGAGGCACTGTGAACAGTACTAACTTCAAGATCCGCAAAATATAAAATCTACCTTTGAAAACAAGGCGAAAATAAATCGTAATAAGATGAACAATGGTAGTAAAAAAAAAGACTGAAAATTGTGGCTACACCTCAACAAAAATGGAATCTATTTTATACGTTGGATGAAACTCAATAGGAATTTATAAAAACCTACTGAAAGATGAACAAATGATTAAAGCATGACACCACAGAAAGAAACTGGTTCATTTAAATTTCTTTTTTTTTTTTTTTTTTTGGCAGGGAGGGTTAAATGGATTGAATAAATTCAAAATATCAAATATTTTCTCAAAAGCGTTCAAAGACTCAAAACTGGAATCGCTCTTTTATGATGGAATCACAATTTAACTGAGAAGTGAGATGAGGTTATATACCGAGAAACGTATGTAGACGAGTGAATAATGATATTCACAAATAAATAAAAGATTTTGTCAAAAATATTCTGGAAACCTTTGCACAGCCTTAATATATCAGCACGCAAAAAAATCGAGCGAATGACTCACGTTTATACTGACTATAAAAACATTACTTAAAACAATTATAATAAATACTATGCCTCTGCCAAGGATTGGTATTATGAAAAGGAGGCCAAGCCTGGTCTCTCGCGTAAAATAAATATATTACGAAGTACACCAAAATTGTATTTTTTCGGAAAAATGTACCCGACTCTCGGCGGGATTAGAATACAACTATTGCACCCTTCACAGCATAGTAAGACAACTCCTCAAAAAGAAGGGACAGGGTATATCAGTAATCTGAACTCGATGGTGAGGCTCCAGTTCTGAAGCTTTACGGCTATAAAGTCACTCTCAGTTCGATTTGGTTTGTTTTGGTTTTACGGCATATCAATTATTATAGATTATTTCATGCCAAATCCTCTTTATACAACTATATTAAACATACAGGGTTTTTATGGAATATCAACCATTGTATGTTATTTAATGCCAAATACTTTGTATATATATATATATATTAAATATATATGATTTGGTTTGGTTGGGTTTTATGACCTATCAACCATTGTAGGTTAATGAATGCCAAAGCCTTTTTATTCATTTATATATAATATATGATTTCTAAACACATTCCGAATATAACTTTTTTAAACGAGCTCAATTTCATTTTTTCACACAGCTAAATGTGTACCATAGCCATATAAATGAATATGCGAAATGTACATGGGATGTTCAAATATATATAACATATATCACATAGAACATAGGAATCTCGAAACACGAAAAACACTTCCGACTTCTTAATTCAGGTACGAAACTTTTTATTACCTTTGAGTTTAAAGGTTCTTCGATATAAGGAGAGGGATACACATTCTTTCTATTCTGGCTTTTTCATCTCCCCCCCCCCCCATCTCGTGCGACACCAGCCCAAGGCCTCCGCAAGCAAGCGAAAGCCGACCCTTCTCGTCCGGTGTCTAGTTCTCAACTCACTGACTTTTTTAAATCTCCCAAAATCCTCCGCGCACTACCGGTGCGTGACGTCATTCGCACTCGCTAGCCCCGTTTCCCATCTCGGGCTATTGTGACACGTCTGCTCCTCTCGCGTGCGCGTGAACATCTGGGCCAATGTTGCACCTAATTAACCCATGCACTGAGCCGAAAGGTTCTCAGCCTAACTAAACCCAAAGGCCTAAAACGAAATCCATCGGCCTTTATATTACAAATGGTTTCACTTATTTCTATCTAATACGGATGAGTCAATTTGATATTAATCATTTGTTTGTACTCAGTTTAACGTTTTTAAGTATAGCTATTTAACACTAACAATTCAATTAAACATCAGTCATTTGTTTACACAAAGGTAAATGATCAAACAATTCCATCTCAAACGATTCAGTTTAAGATAAGTACACAATCTTTTGTTTACACACAGTTAAATGTAAAAACAGTTCTACTTCAAGGGATTCAGTTGAGCATAAGTTGACAGTTTAAATGTCAAACAGTTCTATTTGACTCTATCGGGTGCTACCACTCCAAGTGTGGACTTGAGAGCAATGGCATTCCCTAAAGCTCCGGCCTTTCTGAAACCTCACCATCTGATTGTTAAGTGTCATTTCCAGGACACTTGTCGGGGATAGTGTTGCTCCTCTGCAGAGATGCAATCGATGTATTCTACAGCCCCAGCCGACAGTGCGAATTATTTTCAGGCCCACTCAGATCCAGAGTTGTAATATCTATCAGAGTTTTTTCTATGGATCAAATATATCTTTGAGGTGATACTTTAGAAGACTTTAAACTACTGAGATGAAGCTCGATGATTTTTATCATTAAGGGTTTTCGGACTATTGACTTCATCTTTATTGTTATTTCCACAACGTTTCGGCCGATATGTAATCCGGCCTTCTTCAGGTGTTAGTCGAACTCGGGAACCTTCTTGCAACTTCGAACTACGTCCTTTATTGAATCCACGGAGGTCACCTGTTCTGATTCCGTTAGCCATAAGCTTCTAAGGAGACAATCATTTGGAGGTTGCAGGTTCAATTCTGACAGTAGGCGAGTAACAATTCAGGAATACTTAACACTTGTACCCGGTTATGGCAAACGAAATCAGAACAGGCGACCCCCGTGGATTCAATAAAAGACGTAGTTCGAAGTTCCGAGAAGGTTCCCGAATTCGACAAACATCTGAAGAAGTCCGGAGGACATATCGGCCGAAACGTTGTGGAAATTACAATAAAGATGAAGACAATAGTCCGAAATCCCTTAATGATAAAAAAAACTTTAAACTATATCAATGCATCGGTTCTAAAAGCAGTGATTTAGCGACTCGGTACAAAATGTTTAAAACAATTGTGAACTACATTTAATTGCTTGCGAATTTGTAATATTGATCAGGAATACTTGAAACCATATCATCTTCATCGCATCGCACCATCAGCACGGATATCCCTGACCCTCTCTCGCTACCCTTCTCTCTCGTCCATTGCTTCCGGCAGGTCGTCAGGGCTACATTCCGTATCGGCACAGAGCTGCTGTATGTAGGTTCTAGCTGGTCGTCCTGTCCTTGCTCGTCCATGAGAAGGGGTCCAAGGAGTACATCACTTATGAGTTCGTTCTTACTTCTCCAGCAGTGTCCTGCATGTCTGGCTCATCTAACTTGGATAGTTTTCGTGATGGGTGGTAAGTGGCCGTACAGCTGTTGCTTTGCAGGGTGCTGCCTCCGTGACTTCTTCAATATTGCTCGCAGCATCCTTGTGTACAAATTATTTTATTATATTAGAATAAATGTCCAAAGCGATATAAATCTGTGAAAATTGTCAGTAAGATTTAAGTTTGGTTTGGTTTGGTTTTGTTTTATGGCACATCAAACATTGTAGGTTATATAATGCCAAATACATTTTTGTACATATAAACTGTTCTATTTCAAACAATTCAGTTCAGCATACAAAAACAGTTCTATTTCAAGCGATTCAGTACACAGTTTAGTTCTATTTGACCCATATATAGGATCCTATCAGGTGCCACCATTCCGAGCCAGAGTGAACCTGGGAGCGATGGCAATAAATGGGTACTCCGCATCACCCAAAGCTCCAGCATTACAGGAGCCTCACCATCAGATTGTTTAGTGTCATATCTAGGACACTCTTTGGAGAGGGGTCTTACCCCTCTGTAGAGGTGCAGTCGGTGTATTCTACTGATCCAGGCAACTGGGAAAGTTAGTATTAGTTAAGAATACTTTAAACTATAAGATTGTGCACAAATTATTTCATTATTTGGGAATAATGGCTCAAAGCTATATTAAGGCTTGTAAATTGTTAGTATTATATAGAAATACTTGAAACTATATAACTATGCAAATTATGTGTATTAAAAACAGTTACTTGTGATAAGAATAATTGCTAACAAATAATCATTATTATTATTATTATTTTAGTCCTTGCAAGGTTTTTATAAACCTGCTAACTGGAGGTCTTTCACTGGAGTCTGAGTAACAGTAAACCTCGTCAGCTCTCCAAGACTCAACTAAGAATTCTTACCGATCTTAACAATGCTGTGGTTTGGACAGTCTCAATTCTTCCGCAGATTTCACCTTCCTCCATTCTCTTTTCTAAGTTATTTGGGGATTATTACGAGTGCTCCGAATATGATCAGTATTACTTTTACCTTCATTTTTCGCTTTTCTTTGATTTGAACTTTGAGATCTGCCTGAACGGTGAAGTACATTTGCAGAAAATGTCATTTCTTCCTGTTTATTAAATAGGAATAGTTATTTAAAAACATATTTTTAAAAAAACCTAACGTCGGCATTGAATAGCCCAATAAGGATTAACGTGCCATAAAACCACCCACCCAACCAACCAACTAAAAATATATTTCTGTAAAAGAGATGCGGTTTATGAATGTTTACTTTGTTCCATTTTATCAGTCTGAAAGTTAAACGAGAAGAAAAGAAGATTTTATTGCGTCAATCTTCCAAATGAGGATGGCCTGACCGCCTTGAAAATCAGTATTCGAAATGTTGGCCTTTTACTTGGGTACGAAGTTTAAATCTCATTATCTGGATTTATGTGAATCCTTTTTAAAAGCTGATTTTATCCTTTTCGAAAATCTAACAATCTTTTTTTAATGTTCTTTTTTTCTACTTCTGGTGAACCTGATTTCTGTTATCAATATTTTTTTTTTTTACTATGAATTATTTTCTATTCACGTTTGGTTTCTTTGCTTAATGGCATATCAGCCTTCGTGGGTTATTTAATGCTAAAGCAATCATTGTAGAAGAAAAGAAGTTGTACTAGTAGAACTGTTTAATCCATATCTAGGGGGCGTTCATACCTTTCCAATGGTATTAGTCCGAAAGTGGATATATTAGCGCGACCGGAGTTCGAACTATGATATCGCAGTCCAGCATTGGTGTCACTACATTTGAAGCAACAGAATTTTCAAAGTATTCTCGTCCACGAATGTTTAATAAAATTTGAAAAGATTGAAATATTGATTTTAATAAAACTGACTTCCAAAATGTCATTAATACGCATATTTGCTTTACACTAAAGTACAATTAATTTATTTCAGTTTCATTATATTCCTTATTTTTCTCTTGTCATGAATCTACTATGATTGATGTATCTGCAGGAAACAGAAATGACGCCATACATAACGTTATATTTCAGAAGATTGTAAATCTATTTAAAGTAAGATCTGCACAACTACCTCAACCATAATACATGCTCTCAATGGGTAAGTTTGAAACCAGGCAAAACGATGAGTCTTTACAAATTAAGAAAATTGGGTTTCCCCAGTTTTTCCCAGAAGGATGTTCTTGTCTGCTTCCTTTAAAAATCAGTATCTGAAAACACCGGCTATTTAAATGCGTTCGAACGACGAGAAGGGAAGACTCGTCCAGACCCCAATAGATATGGACTGATAGACGGGGGAACATGGCGATATCTTTCACATGGCATTATTGTTGTAATATACAAAGCTTTGCTAATAGATGGCACAGATGCCTCAGGTTGCTACAGTACCTTTTGTTGCGTAAGTGATTACCCATCTAAATACTGACCCGGTTCATCGTTGCTTAACTAATTCCTTTTTTGTTATTTACTAATTTACGGTTTTACTTCCCTAAATTATTATTAAATCTGGAGTTTTAAGTTGAAATGTATTTAGAATTTAAAAATCTAAGAAAAAATTAATTAACTATAGTTCCAACCGGTAATAAAAACTAAAAACCGGAAGTGGGCGAAATGGGGAGGAAACTCTTCACTCCTCTTCTACCCCTCCTACCCTTCCTTCCTGGGTCTATTCTGAATTATTTTATCCATTAGATCTAAAGAAGTCCTGTTATTGTTGGTATTATTGATTCACATCAACAGGATGGAAATAAATTTATAATCTTAATGTGACCGGTTTTTGTTTCCTTAAAAAAATTATTGCTCTGTGATGTCTGTTACATTGAGCTCTTTACCAGGAAAATTAAAATGTTTATAGTTGAATGATTTTTTGTCCTGACGGAATTATTCCTGACTCCGGTTTAACTGGGCCGAATAATATATATATATATATATATATATATATATATATATATATATATAACATTATTAATATGTTCGTGTGTATTATGTTTGTTTATGTGCTTGTGTGTAACCGTCTGATGTGTTTTATGTAATATGTGAAGTTTTTGTGTATGTGGATATGTGTGCGTGTTTAGTGTGTCTGTTTATGTGTCCATGAATGTGTGTGTGTGTGTGTGTATGTGTATGTGTGTATGCGTGGTATGTGTGTGATGCGTGGTATGTGTGTATGTGATCAAGTGTGAGTGTAGTCTGTTATGTGTCTGTGAATGGGATCTGTGGCGTGTGCGTGTGTAATGAGTGATGTGTCTGTGTTTGCATGTGTGAGTATGTGTGTGTGATGTATGGTTTTTGTGTAAGTATATGAGTGGATGTGTAGTATGTGGCATATTTATGTATATGTGTGAGTGTGATGTTCAGTGTGTGAAGTGTATGTGCGTAGTAGTTTGTGTATGTACGGGAGTGTATATGTGTATGTGTGCTTATATGTGGTGTGCGTTTATATGTGGCGTATAGGGGAGTCTGTATGCGTGCGTATTGGAATGTGAAATTTTGGTACAATTTTCAATAAACCCAGCCTGTTACTTTATATATATATATATATATATATATATATATATATATATATATATATATATATATTTATCACTCTGGTAGCCGCTGCTGCTGTTGCTAAAATAAAATATCTTAAAATTCCCTTAGCCGACGTGGTCCGCTTGGTACTATTTACCAACCCCTCCGCTCGGGCAGGATATGACACAAGGTCAATTTTTAAGCGGAGTTTAACTGGTTTGAATTCAGAGTTTTCCTTCTCCTAGACAAGTTGCCTAACCATGGCTTAAGAACCTAGTCTGTCCTACTATTTACCCATAGTTGGAGGGAGAATAATTAGATTCATACCTTTCCCAAGGGTATTAGCGCTATGTGAAATGCAATCAGTCTCGTCCAGGATTTGAACTAGTATCGCCGTGTTCATTTCCTACGGCGATAACGACTACACCACGGGCACCTCCGCTTTGTGGCCGAGAGGTCTGAAACTCAGTCTAACGTAAAGTTGGACGGGGTTCGATCCCGGCTTCGAGTGTCCTGCGTGTCTAGCCACACTGAAGAGTTCTGAGAGAACGAAACAGTCTGTTTGTGGATGACTATATATATATATATAATGTAATAATAAATAGATATATATTAGTTTTTATATATATTTAATTGTTTGAATTCTTATCTGCGACGACTGGTTTCATGCCGTCTTTATACGACAATCACCGGGCAGAGAAAGAAAGATTTTAGAGAAATCGGAAAATTCGAAAAATAAAGTCTAAAGAATGTTTATGTTTGAACTGCGAATAACTCTGTGTGTATGTGTATGTGTGTGTGCGTGCGTGCGTGTGTGTGGATTATATTTGCGTATTGTTGTGTATGGTCGTATATGTGATTATTAGTAGTGGTGTGTGTATGATGATACATGCGCCGCGTGGCAGATTTGAGGTTGTCTCATGATTTTTCGATTTCTACAAAATCTTCTTTCTCTGCCTGATGATTGTCGTAATAAGACGGCATGAAACCAGTGGTCGTAGATAAGAATCTATGCTATCAAATATATATCTAAAAACTAATATATATCTCTTCGTTATTATTCTATAATAGCTCTATCCCAGATATTGAGCACTCTCCAAATTAAACCGCATTTTGACTGCCACAAACCCACCAAGGGAGATAGTGACAAGCATACACTGTTGTAATATACATATTTACCAACCCCTCCGCTCGGGCAGGATATGACACAAGGTCAATTTTTAAGCAGAGTTTAACAGGTTTGAATTCAGAGTTTTCTTTCTCCTAGACTAGTTGCCTCACCAAGGCTGAAGAACCCAGTCTGCGGTTGTAATATATATATATATATATATGGATGTAAATAATGGGAAACAATCAGACATTTTGGAGGAAAATTGACAGTCACGTGATATTTTGGAAATGTAAACACTGATTTAATGTTTGAACGGTTGTATGTTCTTTCTTTGTTTACATATTTCCTTCATTATTTCCTGTATTTTATTAAACATCCATTGTTATTCCTTTAACGTTCTATTGCACTTTTTATGTTTGTTGAACTTTTTTTTAATTTGTCTATAATCATATTCTTTCACTCAGTTGTTGGATATTAGGTATTCCTATCTAATACAAATAATTTGCACACAATTATTCCTATCTAATACTTATAAATTAAACACAGTAATATATGGTTTCATGTTATCATTTCTATTTAAGGATAACCATCTGTTTGTGCATAGATTATATGATTTTAAATAACTTATTATAATAATCCTTCGTAAACAATTATAACTTCAAGTGACTATTCTTAACAGAAAAGAAATTTCTGCAGTTATATGCCGGACATTGGTATTCAATCTCAGGTCGAGTCATGCCAAAGAATCAAAAAATGGTACTAGATGCCTCCTTGCTTAACACTCAGCATTATAAGATTCGGATCAAGGGTGAAATGGGTCAATCCTGTGAAAAGAGTAGCACCCCCTACTTCTTGGTATAGTAACTATCAAAAAGGGAACCTTCGGGACACCCTTGAGTACGGTCGCCGACTTTACTTACTTATATGATTTCAGTTTGGTTTGATTTGGTTTGGTTGGCCCGGGAGACCTGGGTTCAATCCCAGGTCGAGTCATACCAAAGACTTTAAAAATGGAACTTGATACCACCTTGCTTAACACTCAGCATTATAAGGTACGGTTCAAGGGTAAAGTGGAGCAATCCTGGGAATGGAGTAGCGCCCTCCCCTACACCTTGGTGTAGTAGCTATCGAAAAGGGAGCCTTCGGGTCACCCTCGACTATGGTCGCTAACTTTACTTACTTTTATTACATATAAAATATTGTAGGTTATTTAATGCTAAATCCGGTTTACCCTTACATATCAGATGAAAGTAAATCTGGACTGAAATCCGACAGTATGAAGGTAGCAGAAAAAACATAATCCAAATAGGAGAATATATCATGATGTACTGAAACCGAAAGATTAACGTCGACTTTACATCATAATATATTCACCTATTTGGATTATGTTTTTTTCTGCTTCCTTCACATATTAGATATATATTTGTCACTAACAATTCAATTAAACATCAGTCATTTCTTTACACCCAGTTAAATGATCAAACAGTCCTATTTCAAACAGTTCAATTTTGCATAAGTCAACAAAATTAGCGTAGAGTTTAAAATGATCAAACAGTTCTATCTGACGCATAGATAGGTCCCTGTCAGGGGCTACCATTTTGAAACTGAGTGGACCTGGAGGCAATGGGAATGTAGGGGTACTCCCTAAATCTCCAAGGCTGGACCCTCGCCATCAAATGGTTTAGTGTCATATCTAGCTTACTCATTGGGGTGGGGGTCTTACTCCTCTGCAGAGATGTAGTCGGTGTAGTCGCTCCAGCTGACTGGGCTGGTTTGGTTGGGTTTTATGGCATATCAACCATTATTGGTTATTGACCACCAAATCCTCTTTATACATATATAAAATATATATATATGATTTGTAAACTCATTTTGTTGATAACATTCTAAAACAAACCTGAGCTTTTCTTTTGCATATAGTTAAATGCTTTTAAGTAACATCAGTCGTTTGTTTACACGCACAGTATTCTACAGTCCCGGGCGACTTGGCTGGGATAGAATGGGCGGAATTTCAGGGATTCCTAGCGGTGGTCGTGTCGATACTGCTAGGATACACTACATGGACGCTAACCAAACGTATGGAGAAAAAGCTTGACCGTAATATTGACAAAGTTCCTGGAGGCAACACCTCACAAAACAGCAGCTATACGGACACCTACCACCCATCACGAAAACTATCCAAGTTAGACGAACCAAGCATGTGGGACACTGCCTACTCCTGTGGACCCCTTCACATGAACGAGAAAAGACAGGACGACCAGCAAGAACCTATATACAACAGCTCTGTGTCGATACAGGATATAGCCTTGAAGACCTCCCGAGAGCGATGGTCGATAGAGACGGGTGGCTAGAAGGGATTAGGGAGATCCATACTGGCAGCACGACATGATGATGATGATATGATTTCAAGTAACTATTACTATTGCGGTGATGCCAATTGTAGTTGGTGCGCTTAGAATGGTCCCGAAGGGCTTGGAAATGAGTCAAGAGTAATTGGACATTAGAGGAAAATTCGAGACCATCCAAACCACAATGCTGCTTAGATCAGCTAGAATACTTACAAGAGTCTTGGAGACATGAGGAGACTTTCAGTCACTTAGATTTCACAAGGAGAATAGAAATAATAATCAACAAAAGAAAACGAACAAGTAGAATTGTGGACTTGATTATCCCAGCTGACCACAGAGTAAAATTGAAAGAAAGTGAAAAGAAGGATAAGTACCTCGACCTTTAAAGGAACGTTAAAAAAAAACTGTGTAACATGAAAGTGACGGTTATACGAATTGTAATTGGTACTCTTGGTACCAAAGGATTGGTAAGAGGACTGGAGGACTTGGAAATAAGAAGACGAGGGGAAACTACAGCATTATCAAGATCGACCAGATTACTGAGAAGAGTCCTGGGGACTTGAGGAGACTTGTTGTCACTGAAACCCCAGTGAAAGACCATCAGCTAACGCTGATGAAAAAAACTCTCCAGGGGTAATAATATTTTTTTCATGCATAGCTTCATGTTTTCAAAGCAATAATAATTTTCAAACATCTATTTGACCCATTGTTGGCTCCCTAACTGGTATTACTCCGGATCAGACTGGACCTGGGAGTAATGACCATAAAGAAATACAAAGCACTCACAAGAACTGGAGCCTCATCACCGGATACAGTCTAGAATCCTAACCAGAACATTCTCTTTTTTTGTCGGGGGAAGGTCTTAACTCTTTGCAGGGGATGCTATCGACGTATTTAAAGCCTCAAACATATTTTTGGTCACATAGTTTCAAGGCTGGAGAACTTGGTCATAAATAATACCTAACAATATCCGTTTTCATAGTATATTCTACTAGAAATAATAAAATCCTATTATCTTTGGTTCAAAAAGAAATTAACGTTTCATCTTTATATATATTGGTAGTGTTGAAAGTAAAGTGGGCGACCTTAGTCGAGGGTGACTCGAAGGCTCCCTTTTCGATAGCTACTACACCGAGGTGTAGAGGGGGCGCTACTCCTTTCACAGGATTGCGCCACTTTACTCTTGATCCCTACCTTATATTGCTGAGTGTTAAGTAAGGAGGCATCAAGTATCATTTTTTGAATGTTTGGTATGACTCGACCTGGGATTGAACCCAGGTCTCTCAGGCCATTAGCGAATACCGTAACCATCATGCCAATGTCCGGTTGTGTAAAAGTCGGTGACTGTAGTTGAGGGCGACCAGAAGGCTCCCTTTTCAATAGCTACTACACGGAGGTGTAGGGGAGGGCGCTACTCTTTTTCCCTGGATTGTTCCACTTTACCTTTGATACGTACCTTATATTTCTGAGTGTTAAGCAAGGAGGTTTTTTTCCTTGACATTCAACAAACGTATAACGAATACTCATATTTTTTATGCAAAATGAAAAGAAAATTATTTATTTTTTGTTGATACATTAGTTGACATATATTTTTGCTTAGGCCGGATGTACAAAGCACCTTGTTCGGATTCAAACTCACGAAAAATGTCTTTTTTTGGACAAATTTACCAGCATTGAAACTTTTTAACGAAAAAGAAAATTAAATTGAATGAACATGTATTCTTTTTTTATTTCTGTTACATATTCATATTTTGAGTTGAAAATTTTAGTGCTGCTGAGTTTGGTAATAAAATTTTTAAAAAGTTGTAAAGTTGGCGATCTTTGTCGAGGGTGACCAGAAGTCTTCCTTTTCAATAGCTACTACGCCGAGATGTAGGGGAGGGCGCGACTCCTTTCCCTGGATTGCTCTAATTTATCCTTGATACGTACCTTATATTGGTGAGTGTTAAGCAAGGAGGCATCAAGTATCATTTTTAAAGTTTTTGGTATGACGTGACTTGGAATTGAAACCATGTCTCCCGGACCATTGACGAACACTCTACCCACCAGACCAATGAGAGCAAGCTAGACTAGCAAACCAACACTAGTGAGTTCAAGTCTCATTGGGTGCCCCATTCATATGTCATTGTGCAACATCTAAGCAAAAAGCTTAGTAAGTTACTACTGGTAATAAATAAAAACTAATAATATCCGTTTTGATTCTATAATGTGTCATTATATAATAAAGTCCTGGTATCTTTTATTTAAAAGAAAATTAAGCTTTTTTTATTTTATTTCATTTATTTTAGATGAGGTTCTGTCATCTTCCAAATTCTTCTTGCTTTCGGAATTATTATTAATAATTTTATCTTGCATTATCCTTCTTGATCTTGGTTTTTGTTTGTTTTTATTTTTTGTTTTTTGTGTTTAGTCGTTTTTTATTTATTTATTTATTTATTTTGTTTTGTTTTGTTTTTTTCATAACTCTAACTTATTTAGATGAAGTACTTTCAGTCGTTTAATATTGATAATTTTAACTAGTATTTTCGTAAAAGTGTCAATCCCAGAGATTTATAATAAAAAAAGCAACCAGATTTCGTAAGATAATCAATAATTAACCTTTTGATTAAAAAAAAATAGAGTGTATACTTATTTATGGGTGCTGCTGTTACCTCTATTGTCAATCTTGACGTGAATCTAATATTGAATAGCTTCTTTTTATTACTCGTACTGCACTGGTTACGTCTTCTTTCTTAAACAAAACGCCTTTAAATTTCCGGCGAAGTGTACTTGAGACATAAGGCCATCAGACGACAAAGTTGACCAATCACCATTACTAACTTTTTTTATATGTGTGCATATATCTTCTTAGTTTTGTGTCGTTTCTCTGACAAAGAAGACAAATGAAAAAAAATAATTCTTCACTCTCTCTCTCTCTCTCTCTCTCTCTCTCTCTCTCTCTCTCGTTCAGAACTGGTTTCTTTTATCTCCTGATTTCTTTATTCTCTTTTATTTGCTCTCGCCGGGCTCCTATCCACCTTAACACGAGAAAATTCTAAATCTTTCTTTAAATCTCCGGAGATGGGATTAAATGATATTTTTGTCGTCGTCGTTGTCGTTTGCGTACAAAGGAGTTGGAACGAATAAAAAAAGTAGACCTACGCTCCATCACGGACAATCCAACCACGAAGTGAAAAAAAAACTGCGTGTCACTGATTAAAAAATTAGAAAATATATTCTCTCAGTAAACGGCTTTTTAGAATTTTTTTTCATTTACTGACTAGATGTGTCTCCTGAAAAATTTACTTGGCTAAGCTAATAAGACTTCTTATGATTTATGATGAAACAGAATAATTTTTATCAATTTAATATATAAATAAGAAGAAGTAATATAACTTACAAATTTGAACATAGTTTTTGGAAGATATAGACATATTTAAATAAAGGCCTCAAAAGGAATTTCCCAGCAAAAATATGTTACACATTCAGTTTATTCCGTTATCATCGGTGAGCGGGTTGTATACGTCAACCTGATTGCTACTTGCGGTGATTACAGCTAAAATTAAAGATGATTTATTACATTTTACTCATTTGAGAGTTTTACACATCAATGTTAGCTGATGGTTTTCCACTGGGGTACGAGTGACAGCAAGTCTCCGCAAGTTTCCAGGACTTAGTATTCTGGCCGATCTTATAATGCTGTAGTTTGAATGGTCTCCACTTGTCCTCTTATTTCCAAGTCCTCCAATCTATAGGACTTTACACTCCTATAATTTAATATGGGCGGTATGCCACTTGTTCCCACAACAAAGATGGCAGATGCACACATATTCAGTCTCGGGAAACCATTGGCCAGGAGAACCGCGTGACATGCTTAAAACTACGTCCGCGCGTAAATTTTCGTCCTGCGTTTGGAGCCACCTCCAAGACGCGTATTTTCTATAAATACGTCGTCTTCAAACACCCTTTCTCCTTTCTCTCTTTTCACACAATTTCTTCACAGCGGCAACACACTCCCTCCAGTGTGACTCCACAGACGTCAAATAGCTCAACATGGATGGGCCTCGCAGACATTCAAAATATACATTGACTATGGGACTTTTTCCAGTCTCAGAGAAACCGCCTGTTTCCAACCATAAAAAGAAAGACATTTTAAATATGTAATCCTTTTATAGTTTAGTTGTGTTAGACACACACACGCACGCGCGCGCACTCACACATATACACACACATTTATTTTGTTAATAGAATTAGCTATATTTTTTATGTATCAATGTAAGTTTCATTATGGTATATAAATTTGTTTTGTTCGTCGCCTTGTTTTGAATGTTTCCTTTGGTCCGCGCCGTTTCATATCTTCCTTTATTTGTCTCCATGTGCCTGTTCTACCTTTTTTCTAAACACTAAATATTAAACTTCAACATTAAATTTTGGGAGACCAAACTTACAAACCAAAATAACATGTCCCCTTACAAGTCCCTTTAATAATCCTTTGGTGAACGTACTGAGCACTCCAATTACAAATCCGTCACTTTCGTGTTCCACAGATTTTTCAGTTCTCTAGCAAGGTTCCGGTATTTATCTATCTTTTCAATTTCTTTCAGTTTTACTATGTGGTTAGCCGGAACGGCAAAATCCGCTATTCGGCAGATTTTTTTTTTTCTTTTTTTCTTGACTCTCACTAGGCCTGGTCGCCTGACCGAGGTTAAAGGATTCGTTTCAAAATCCCAGAGAATTTTGTGCGTCCAATTTTCTAGGACGGATTCTGGGTTGTGCCTATACCATTTGTTCGTATGGTCAGATTAAAATTTCTTGCACAATTCCCAGTGGATCACTTTCCCCACCCAGTTGTGTCTCGTCTTATCCTCACTTTGTGCTAATTTACTACATTCGCTTATGTGATTGATCGTTTCATCTCTGTCACCACATAATCTACATCTGCTATTTTGTTTTGTCTTGTCTATTTTTGCTTTCGCTTAGTTAGTCTTTATAGCGATATTTTGGGCTGCTATCAGGAGAGATTCAGTTTTTCTCTTAAGGTTTCCCTCTCTAAACTATGTCCAAATTTTCAGTTGCGAGATTTTGCTTATTTGTTGCTTGAAATCTCCATACAGTTGTTTTTCTTCCCATTTTTGTTTTCTGGTTATTTTTATTCTGCTAATCCTTGTGTTGTCTGTATTGTATCTGGTGGCTGCAATCAGTCTTCCTCAACTCTTTTTTATGACGTCTTCTAATCATCGTATCAATACATCGACACTGTCTTGAATGCTGGTTAGTCCTCTTCCTCCTTCTTTTCTTGGCAGATACAATCTGTCTACGTCATCCCTGGGATGTAAAGCCAAGTGTATCGTCATGAATTTTCTTGTTCTCTGATCTATTTGTTGGGGTTCACCTCTAGTCCACTTTAAGAATAGTTCCGAGTATCTTACGAGGAGGACAGCCCAAGTATATATCCCTTTGATGAGATTTCTACTATGCAGTTTGATTTCGATTAGTTTTCTCGTTCTCTTGAGGTATTCTTTGTTCATTTTTTCTTTCATCTCCAAATGTTTAATGATGTCCGTTTCCAATATTCCCAAGTATTTGTAGGTTTCCATTCCTCCGAGTGTTCTGAGTATTTCCTGATTTGGTTGTTCTATTCCTTCCGTCATGTGTCGTTTTACGCTCATTATTATTTCTCTAGCTGTGACGTTGTGTGGTACAAAGCCAAAAGTGGAGAGCGCCTATCTGGTTGATCAATGTTTAAAATAATGAGCTTGACTACCGGAAGCTTACAAAATATACTACAATTTCAGAAAATTTGACTACTACTTTGTATACACACACACACACACACACACATACATGGAGTAAGCGATGGTGTGAAATACAGACAGCCTCGTCCAGGATTTGAACTCGGGTCACCGTATCCATTTTCAACGACGGTAACCAGTACACAACGAGCGCTAATGCCTTCCTAATATTCTGTATGATGCAATTGAAATAAATGATGCATTAAACTTAATAGAATATTTTTAATTTTGTAGGGAATAATTTTTTATTGTCTAATATGGACCTTGCTTCGTAGAAATACGCGCCACTGATAACAAACCTAATATTTGTCTGATACAAATTTTCCCTGAAAAAAAAATGAAGTTGGCATTCGACTATCCATGCTAACCACTGCACCAAAGTAAGGATTATAACGTATATAGTTGCGACTAATTAATCATTTCTAACTCGGGCAAACATACGTATTTACCAAGCAGAGCAGGAGGTCATTTTTAAAGCAGAATCTAATAGGTTTGAATTCAAAGTTTTCCTTCTCCTAGATGGGTTGCCATACTAAGGCTGAAGAGTCCAGTCTGTCCGATTATTTGACCATAGCTAGAGGGAGAATAGTTGGATATATAATTTTCAAAAGGACATTTGCCCTATGTGAAATGCAAACAGTTTTGTCCAGGATTTGAACTCGGATCGTCGTGTCCACTTTTTACGATAATAACCGTTACATGATGAGCGCCTCCATTTACACAAAATCAGTGATATATATATCACTGGATCTTGCTCCTTTATTCTTTTGCTGCTTATATATATATTGTTACCTGCAGACAGACTATTTTGTTGTATCAAAACTCTTCAGTGGGGCTAAACACATAGAGATACTTCTAGCTGGGATCGAAACCCGTCTGATTTTCTGTCTGTCAGATATCTTACCTCTGCGCAATCGTCATTCTCAGTACGCAAAAGAATTTTTTTGCGTATATATTCTTACATATATACACTATCGGCTATTGGACAGAAATCAAATGATAAATTCAAAAAAAAAAAAGTAAAAAAAAAGGGGCATTCGAATTTTGGGAGGAAAAAAACTGAATAATGACGTTGTCTTGCCCAGAAAAACTGCTGAATCGCAATTTTAAATGTAACAGAATATAAACAAGAAAACAAATACCTTTTTGGCGTTCTACACACATCAATTTTTTTACGGCCCAATTTTCAGAATTTGAATTCTTGAATGGGTTATAAAAGAACTATCCTTTGTGAAAAGTTTGTGAAGATCACGTCCGACATTATGGCCTGAAAATATAAGTGCAATCTTTTGGTGTAATATATATATATATATATATATATATATATATATATATATATAATAGAAATATGTGCAAAGTTGGATAAATCAAACCCTTAAAACAGATTTAGAGGCGTAACATTTCGTTCTTTTATTTCATTAAGAACTTTGTCAAACTGCAACTTACTCAAACATTAATGAAATGAAAGAACGAAATATCGCGCCCCGAAATCGGTTTTAAGTATTTGATTTATCCAACATTCATCATATTTCTATCATATTGTCAGATTACCCACAATCTATCATTTCAACATATATATATATATATATATATATATATATATATATATATATATATATATAGTTTTAAGGATAACAATTTATTAACCGTTCTTTATTTTACATGGAGTATTTTTATCCTTAACTATAAAATGTTCAAATTTATTGACGTTTTGTATATTTCTACATTGCTATAATACTTGCCTATATCTTGTTGCTTTGCTGATTAGTAGCATAAAAAATCACTTTTATTAGAAATATTACGTGTTTTTCAGAGATAAAATGCAAATATGGTGAAAGATTTTTTATTAATTTATATATATATTTCAGAGAAGTTGAATCATTACATATACTTAAAAGATAATTAAAAACTGATATATAAAATAATAATGAAAACTGATATATAAAAGAGAATGATAAAAACTGTGGTGAAATAAAAATAATAAAAACTGTGATAAAAAGATACAAAAATTGATGAATATAAGCGCATAATAAAAACTGATGTATCAACAAGAATAATAAAAACTGGTATATATAATAGAATAATAAAAACAGATATATAGAAGAGAATGATAAAAATTGATATATTAAATAGAATGATAAAAACAGATATATAAAAGAGAATAAAAACTGATATATAAAAGAGAATCAAAAAGACTGATATATAAAATAGAATGATAAAAACGGATATATAAATTAAAATAATAAAAAGTCATATATAAAATAGAATAATGAAAACAGATATATAAAATAGAATAAAAACTGATATATAAAAGAGAATTGAAAAGACTGATATATAAAATAGAATAATAAAAACATATATAGAATAGAATAATAAAAACTGATATATAGAAAAGAATAATAAAAACAGGGAATAATAGCGAATAATAAAAACTGATATATTAAAAAAAACCTGATACATTCTTTTAAAAGAAATCAAATATACAATCTGTGGTGCATTAAATTCTGTTTGAGAATTTGTTCTGGTTTTTATTGATTCTTTTTTTTTTTTTTTTTTTTTTTTTTTTGGCCTTGTGGTTGGAGTGTTCGCCAATGGCCCCGAAGACTAGGGGTTCAATCCAAAGTCGAGTCATAGCAAAGACTCAAAAAAGGGTACTTGATGCCTCCTTGCTTAACACTCAGCAATATAAGGTATTGATCAAGGGTAAAGTGGAGCAATCCAGGGAAAGGAATAGCGCCCTTTCCTACACTTCGGTATAGTAGCTATTGAAAAAGGAGCCTTCGGGTCACCCTCGACTATGATCTATTTTTATGAAAAAGTTAAAGTATTTAATGAGCATTTAAAAAATCAACTCCATTATATCAAGGTGGGGGAGGGTGTCCGTGGCATAGGGGCTAAACTGCGACATCGTAGCAGGCGAGTTCGAACTCCAGTCGTGCTATTATGTTTCCTTTCGGACTAATACCCCTTATGAAAGACTTGAACCTCCTTATACCTCCCAGCCGTGCGTTAAATAATACTGCTACTTTTCCTTTAGAAGGATGGTTTTTGCATTAAAATACTCCACCAAGATTGATATATGTTATGTCCTCGGAAATAGGCATAAAATAAGTAAAACAAATACGTATTAAGAGAGAAGAATAAAGGTTATATATTACAGTAAAACAACTAATACAATGTCGCCAGTATAGCTCTTCCCCTTCATCTAACATGAAATGGCATTCAGTTGCCGAGTCGCATTTCGGTCGGCCGTGCTGGCGGCGGCACGGATCTGGCCGGGTGTGGCTCGGTGACTGAAATATTTCCTTCGGCCTCAGGGGGCCTTCCCCCCAGGCTTTTACCCCCTTTCGAGGGGGTTGGGTTAATTGCCCGGCGCCTGAGGCGCCCCTAACAAGGGGAATGCCGACGGGGCCAAGGGCATTTTTGGGAAATTCCGGGCGCGTGTGGGCTACGGCCGTGCGCCCGGTCCCACCTAAAAAAAAGCCTTGTGCCACACTTGCTCGAAAGGTGGGGCGAGTAACAAATACCGCCAGTATAGCTCTTGCTACCGACTTCCTAAGTGGATTACAGTCAAATATTATATCCTTATTGGAAGAGTCCATTGTGTATCGAAAATAGAGATGATACCACAACAATATGCCATTAAACAAAACAAAAAAATACTGACCAAAACAAAACAACAAATCAAGAATTTGAATGCTTAAGATATGTCATGTAGGAATCAAGGGATAAACTGACTGTCTTTAATTGGAATCATTTTGAGATGAGGCTTCTTAATCTGAGAATTATTTTTTTATTTATTGCGGACAAGAGGGTTACTTGGTCAAAAACGTGGTGCGATAGACAACAACTATGGAAGACAGTAATTACTGGGGATACGGTTACAAGACTCATCATTCCTATCCGAGGTCGCGGTAAAATCACCTAAAGAAGGCCAGAGGTGAAATTTGGCCGAAACGTAGTGAAAGAAGAAACAACACAAAAAAAACCTACCAAGATGAGGACAAAAATGATGAACTGACGATTAAATACCGATCACCAGTGGACGGAAGTGGCGGGCCTCTTGATAATTAAGATAGAGGTTCCGAGCTGATGAACAGTAGTCGATGTATAGTAGTCGGGCGGACTTCAGCGAGAAGACTTTCAGTAATATCTTGGCCGACAGTGTCCGGATAGTAACTATCTTTTGTTAGTCTTATTTCTCTGTTAATGTGTTATTCCGGTTAAATGAAATATTCATGCTGTTGTTAAGTTGTCTATCAATTATTTTCTCTTCTTATGTACATGGGAGCGTTACAAAGGTGGCGATGAGGAAACTAAAAAAATGTATTTACCACTTTACAAAAAATATAATATTCAACACAATTGCAAATCCGGCAAAATTATTATTCAGTTGCAAATCGGACTGAAAATTGCTTTATTCTTTAAGTTGGAATTCTTGAAAATTCTTGTTAGGCGGTGCTGTTTTTTTCTGGATTACAGTAACATCCACGAATATTTCAAATGGGTGTCTGGATTTCTGAGACGAAGCTTGATTTTTTTATCATTTAGAATTTTCGAACTATTGTCTTAATCTTTATATTCACAACGTTTCAGCCGATATGTTCTCCGGTCTTCTTCAGGTGGTTCTTGTCGAACTCGGGAGTCTACGCGGAACTTCGAACCACGCCCTTTGGTTAATCCACAGGATTCGCTCGCTCTGATTCCGTTAAATATAATCTACAACTTTTTGTTCGTATTGTGTTGTTATTCGCCAGCAGACAAGATAAAACCTGCAACCTCCGGATGATTATCATTCAGAAGATTAAGGAAACAACAACTATAACCATAACACTATGTGTCCTGCTAGACAGTTCAGAGTGAATTTTGGGACTTCTAAACTTAATGTTCTCGCATCACTATGGTTACAACTACAATGTATGATTTTTTTACCTGAGCTCATATTCCAAGTTTTTTTCTTATCTAACCTTTTTGATTATTGATTCCCATATTGTATTCATCTCTATACTTGGTCTACTCAACAGGTCACAGTAGACCAACATACGTGGTGCCTTCAATAAGTTTCCAGACTTTTTTTTATACAGGCATTTAAAATTGTCGTAGACTCTTGAAAATTCACTATGTTATGGCTATACATCATATGTGATGACTGACCAAGTTTTATCATTCCTGGTTCAAATGAACTGCTACAGCGGGAATTGGAATACACCCTACTAAAGCATGATTGTCACAGCTGGTGTATTTCAAAAATGCAATCTGGACGTGAGGACACTTTAAAAGAATGATATGCAATAAAATTCTGTTTTAAACTTGGAAAAAAATGCCACAGAAACGTATGAAATGCTTCAGACTGCTTTTCGACCATCTTGCATGAATCGAGTATCAGATTTTGAGTGGCATAAGAGATTCAAGGAAGGCAGGGAGTCTGTAAGGGATGATGAGAGGTGTGGGAGGAGTAAGGAAGTCAATACACCACAGTTGATTGGCCAAATGGTTAGGGTTACTATGTTGAGGTTTTAAGGGAGTTCAGGAAGAGATTCCATCGGAAGAGGCCAGCACTGTTCAAATCGGCTCAGTGGTATTTCCACCAGAACAATGCACCAGTCCACAACTCCATCTTTGTCACAGACTATTTGACCAAGATGGGCATCAAGACAGTTCCTCACCCTCCCTATAGTCCAGACCTTGCTCCCTGTGACTTTTGTTTATTCCCTAAGCCCAGAGGCTGTCGTTATGAGACAATTGAGGAGATGAAAGAGGCTGTGATGAAGGTCATTGACACGCTCACACAAGAGGACTTCCATGGAGCATTCCTGAAGTTGTTGGAACGGTACAACTGGTGCATTGCAGCCGGAGGAGATTACTTCGAAGGGGACGAGAATTTCATGTGTGTACTATCAATAAAAGTGCCCATACGAAAAAAAAGTCTGGAAACTTATTTAATGATCCTCGTATGTGCTGATTCCTTAAGGCGTCTAATTCTCCAGTGTTCTTCTCTATCAATTATCTTAACTTTATCCCATTAAGGCAAATGGTTTCCCTTTTCCTTCCATATATGGTCTGCTATGCCCGACTTTTCAATTTCACCTCTTACAACTGCTTTTCGATGTTCTTCCTATGGGTTAAACAATGTGTACGTAACTTCTTAGGAATACACGCGATTGTTACACAGCAAATTTTTCATTGGGGAAAATGAAGATGGCATTCAGCTATTCATGCTAACTGCTGCTTCAATTATCAAATTGATTGAAGAGAATCAGTGTCAAGATTTTATAACAAAGGATTCCGTTAATATTTCTGAGATGATGTATTGTTATTTTCTATACATTGATATATCTATACCTATGCTCATCTTGGTGGTTAAGCTTACAATGTACTCTCTAGCCTTCAAAATGCACCGGAAGAAGGCCGGAGAATACAGTGACCGAAACGTTGTGAATCTTGCAACCAAGATGATTATACCTGTTGACAAATATATAGAGAACGATGACACCTAAGATTTCTCTACGGTTCGGTGTGATTTACCATTTTTCTTTTTTAAAAGAAAGTCGTTTACTCTTGAATTACGTAGAACGTTTTCTCGATTAATGGGATACCTTGCTTCTTTTGAATGCATAGATATCAGCTCTTATGGTTTTTATACTAGTAGCATATAAAATCACAAAAGGCACCAACGGTTGTTAGAGGTGGGTTCATGCCTTTCTCCATTAGCGCGAAATAAGATACAAAACAGTCTCAGAATATGCTGCAAGGGTGTAAGAAATACCCTAAAAGAGGAGCCTTGAGTAGGACACTGCATCTGTTGTTACAGGAGAACGTGGAGTAACCCTTCTTTACCATTACTCCCAGGTCCACTCTGACCAAATCGTTCTGTTTAAGAATTATTCATATTTTGTGTGTAAAAAGGGCCTCTTTAAAAACTACTTGGCAAAAAATGTTAATATTAAAGAACAAAGAAGGCAATTTCCAAACCTTGAATTGCCCAGTTGGCTGGAGGCTGTAGAATACACCGACTGTAACTCTTCCAAGAGGTAAGATCCCACACCATCAACAACGAGTGCCCTGGATAAGACATGAAACGATCTGATTGTGAAACTGCAGTCTTGGACTTTTAGGGAATGCGGAGTACCCCTTCATTGCCATTGCTTCTTGGTCCCCTCTGACCCGAAGTTGTAGCATCTGAAAAGGTCCTATCTATCGGTTAAATAGAACTATTTGACATTTAAAATTTGTGCAAACAAATGAATAATGCTAAATTGAATTGTTAGATATAAAACTGTTCTATCATTTAACCGTATGTAAACAAATGACTTGTGTTTTATTGAATTGTTAGTGATACATAGTAATACTTGGTACTATTTAATTGTGTGCAAATAAATGAGTAATGTTGACTAGAATAAAAAGTAAAGTTGGTAATCGTAGTCGAGGGTGACCCGAAGGCTCCCTTTTCGATAGCTACTACACCAAGGTGTAGGTGAGGGCGTTACTTCTTTCCCAGGATTAACCCCCTTTTCCCTTGATCAGTACTTTATAATGTTGAGTGTTAAGCAAGGAGGAATCAAGTAACATTTTTTGAGTCTTTGATATGACTCAACCTGAGATTGAACCCGGGTCTCCCGGTCCATTGGCAAACACTTTAATTGTAACCACTTCACAGTCTGTCATAAATAGAATTATTCGCGTTAGATAGAAATGCTTGCAAAATTTTGTGTATGAAAAGAATGAGTTCAGGCTCATTTTAAAATGTAATGAAGAAAATATGATTAGAAATCATATCTGTATGTATAAAAGAATTCGGCATTAAATTACCTACAAGAGTTGATATGCCATAAAACCCAACCAAACCAAATTATATATATATCTAACAGGTATGTCTAAAAAGGATTTGGCATTAAATAACCTAGGAGGGTTGATTACCAAACCTAACTATGAAGCATAAAATAACCTCAGACTGCTTGAGATGTCCTTAAAATCAATCAATCTGTCTTGCCGAGTCTATTTTTAACAATAACCGTTTCACCTTCGCACCTCCTTGGGTATTTTGCAAATAAAAGAACTGTTTGAAATATTCTTTTTCTTAATGTTTTCGAATGTGTTCACTTCTTATTTTTATCTCATTTATTCCATTTTATTTTATATTTCGATTTCTTAAAGTTGCCTTTAGTATACAACTTTCCAAGGGTCTTCGCTCCACCAATTTGTACAGTCAGTACAGCAACTTCGGTTTTGCGTAAACAAGACACATCAGCCATTAAACCCGGGTGGTGTAATGGTTAGCAATCTAGACAAGAAAAGCTTCACGAGTGACATCTAGTCTCATTGGGCGCGCCATTCATGTGGCTTTGTGCCACATCTGGGCAAAAAGCTTAGTAAATTACTATTTCGGCTATTAAACTTTAGAAATCAATCTAAGGGAGGTAACTTTCAGAATAAAAACTTTATATCTTCCCTTGAAAGTTAATTCCGAGTTTTTATTATTATTATTATTATTATTATTATTATTATTATTATTATTTCTTGCGAGTTTTTCACGCTAATGTTAGCAGATGATTTTCCACTGGAGTTTGATCGACGGCAAATCTCCTCAGATCTCCAGGACTCGCCTCAGTATTCTGGCCGATCTCAATTTCCAACTTTCAAGTCTTCTTACCAAACATTTGGGAATCGTTCCGAGCGAACCTATTAGTATCACCGTCACCTTCATATTCCATAGTTTCTTTTTTTTTTTTTTAGTTCTCTAGCAAGGTCCAAGTACCTACCACCTTTTGTTTTCTTTGATCTTCACTCGGAGATTCACCAGAATGGGAAAGTCCTCTATTCGGCAGGTTCTCTCGGGGTTTTTTTTTCTTTTCTTTCTTATTTCTTTTTATCTTTTATTTATTTATTTATTAATTTATTCATTTTGTTAATTATCACTTGGTCTTCTGGCCGGGATTAGGTAATTTTTCTGTATCTCAAAATCCCAGAGTATTTTGTGCGTCTCATTCTCCAGGACGAATTCTGGGTTCTGCATTCTGCATTTGGCAGTTTGGTCAAACTTAAATCTTTTGCATAATTCCTAGTGGATCACTATTTTTGTGCTAGTTTGTTCCATTCGATTTATTACCATTATTCGTTACTCATTAGAGTTTTTCACATCAGCGTAAGCTGATGGTCTTTCACTGGAGTTTGAGTGACAGCAAGTCTCCTCAAGTCTCCAAGACTCTTCTCAGTATTCTGGCCGTTTTCAATAATGCTGTTGCTTGGATGGTCTCCACACAGCCGCCAACTTCTAAATCTTCCAGGCCCTTTAATAATCCTTTAGATACCGTGCCAAAAGCACCAATCACAATTGGTACAATTGTCACCTTCATGTTCCATAGTTTTTTTCAATTCTCTAGCAAGGTCAAGGTACTTATCTCTCTTTTTTTCACATTCTTTCAGTTTTACTCTGTGGTCTGCTGGGACAGCAAAGTCGACAATTTTTCAGATTTTCTTCTTTTTTTTTTTTTCTTTTTTTTTTCTTTTTTTGTTGATTATTATAAGATCTGGTCTTCGGGTCGAGATTAGGTGATCCGTTTGTATATCAAAGTCCAACAGGAGTTTGTGAGTGTCATTTTCTAGTACAGGTGTTGGGTTGTGTATATACTATTTGTTGGCATGGTCAAATTTAAATTTCTTGCACATTTCCTAGTGGATCACCTTGCCCACTCAGTCATGTCTAGCCTTGTACTCTTTCTGTGCTAATTTGCTGCATTCGCTTATTATGTGACTGATGGTTTCATCTCTGTCACTGCATAGTCTGCACTTGCTATTTTGTTGCGTCTTATCTATCCTCGCTTTGATATGATTGGTTCTTCTTATTATTATTATTATTGTTTGTTAGTTTGTTAGTTTGTTTGTTATGCCCATTTAGGCATCTCACCTTTTTACTATCTCTTATTATCTACCTTAAAAGACAATCTTTGCAAAAAAACATTTACACTATAAATACATCTGTAGCAGAAGGTATTTTGGTTTGGCGCGCAATTTAATTCGACGTATAATTTCACCCAATCAGGATGACCTGTCCTATTCAACCCGGACCTATTTCACGGGCAGCAGAAATTGGGTAAGCTGCCAAACACAGTCTCTTTGGCTGAACAACGCCGTCCAGTGCAGACGTCCCACTTGCCGTTCTTCAATAGCAGCAGCAGCATGGACACATGAGGGAACCTATCTAATTTATGGATTCCATGGGTCTATATCTTTTAGACCAAGGAATCCCAGTTGAATATGAATTAGATAGATTCAATACGCCACCACAGGAACAACTTTATGTCACCCCCAAAATTGGCTACGTCGATGCGATGCCTTATTCCGCTCTCGGAACCTAGCTCTCATTTCACCTCTGGACCACTTTAATGGAGACAACGCACGCCTCTCCCTAAATCCACCAGACACACAAAACTCACGGTGACTCCAAAGTTTATTTCCTCCAACGGCAAACAAGACTTTCACTAAACTACGGCGAACACAATCCCTCGCACATCCGACCATTCACGCTGCCTTCTCAACTCTATCGTATCTCCATTTCGTCTCTTACTCACAACCTTTCCTACGAGACTTGCAGCACAAAAGCAAACTAAATATTCCATGCTGCAAATAAAAACTATTCCAAAAACATTTCGACTTCGACATCTTGAACCTTCTTCTTTTATATACCTAACAACTATTAGCGATACCTTACAAACTTAGCGAGGAAGTAACCAAACACACACACGCACGTTACAATATTCTCCTCGCTAACAAAAACATTTACACTATATACAGATCAAATTCTGCTCAGTAATTCATTCGATAGTCCCCGAAAATGCTCTCTTAAATTATTTTTCTTACCATTTTTCCTGAAATCATCCAATTCAATCTTAAATTTTATTTACGTCATTTATCATTTACTCAATTAGTAAAAAAAAATCCAATTAGTCGGTAGACTTAGTTTTTGAAATTTGTCTTGACTGTAAATTTCCAGTTCGAGGAGAGTTACTAATATTTCAGTCTTGGTAAATATAGTTTCTGTCTTTGTGGTGATTTAATTAATCAGACGATTGTAATGACCCTAAGAAAAGACCATTTCAATATCGAAACATTTTGGTTTTTAAAGAGAGAATATCAGGAGAGCTCAGTATCCGACTGTCCAGTGTTGCTCGTCACCATCACGACCTCAGCAAATCCGGTGAGAAGCATTTAGAGAGTATCAGGCGAACTCAGCATCTTACTGTCCAGTGTGGCTCGTCACCTTCACGAGCTCGGCAAATCCGGTGAGAAGCATTTAGAGAGTATCAGGCGGACTCTGCATTTTACTGTCCAGTGTGGCTCGTCACCTTCCCGACCTCAACAAATCCAGTGAGAAGCATTTAGAGAGTATCAGGCGAGCTCAGTATCTTACTGTCCAGTGTGGCTCATCACCTTCACGACCTCGGCAAATCCGGTGAGAAGCATTTAGAGGGTATCAGGCGAGCTCGGTATCTTACTGTGCAGTGTGGCTCATCACCTTCATGACCTCCGCAAATCAAGTGAGTAGCGTTTAGAGAGTATCAGGCCAGCCCAGCATCTTACTGTCCAGTATGGCTCGTCACCTTCACGACCTCTACAAATCCAGAGAGTAGCGTATAGAGAGTATCAGGTGAGCTCAGCATCTCAGAGCCTTCTGTTGTTCGTCCCTTTCACGACCTCGGCAAAAACAACTGTGTGCGCCAAATCGTGTTTTACGTTACAAAAATATTGCACAACTTTTGACTCGGCCAAGTGTATTGTGCTTAGACGGATTTTTTGCTAAAGAATGAATGCAAACTTAAATGAAAGTGTTTTGAAACATCAGGTTGTCTATTTTTTTGTCGAGGAAAAAGAGGGAAAATATGGTTTCTTTGAATTCTGAGACAATGCGTTTGTAACTTAAGAAACTTTTAAATACAAGACAGCTAGATTATATTATGTAAGGACTTCCCTCATTAACCTCCCAGATGTGGCGAACATTTGGTTTGGAGTGATCTGTAGATAGTGAATTAAAGTTCAAACCACTGCCATGAGAGGCTATGAAAGTCCTTGAAAAGTACGCAAACATACACAATGTAACAGAGGTTATAAGAATTTTTTTAAAATACAAAATGTAACGTATACAATGTAACATAGAGGCTATTAGTGGTTTTGATAAATATGCGATGCGACATTCGCAATGTTACATTCACAACCGAGGCTAAGAGAGTCTTCAAAAAATTTGAAATTTAATATACGCAACGTGACATAGGGTCTATAAAATTCTTTATAAAATACACGATGTAACATATGTTATGTAATATTGAGGCCATGAGAGTCCCTAAAAAATACGCAATGTAACATATGCAATGTAACATTGAGGGTATGAGAATCTTTGAAAAATGCACAATGTGACATACACAACGTAACAGAAACAATTTGAGTCCCTGACGTGTACACAATGTGACATACGCAATGTAGCTAAGATGATGGGAATCATTGAAAAATACACAATGTAACATTATGCAATGTAACATGCACAATGTAACAGAGACTTCGAGTGTTCTCGAAAAATATGTGATGTAATATACGAAATGTGACATATAGGCTATAAGAGCCTTTAATAAATACGCAATGTAACGTGCACAATGTAACAGAGACTAAGAGTTTCTCTGAAAAATATACAATTTGATATACGTAATGTAACGTAGAAGCCATTAGAATCTTTGAAAAATAAGCAATGTAACATACGCAATGTAACATCCTCAATAAAACATTGGGACTTTTTGAAAAATACACAATGTAACACACATTATGTAATACAGAGGCCATGAGAGTCCTTAAAAATACGCTATGTAACATACGCAATATAACATAAAAGCTGTGTGTACTTGAAAAATACGAAATGTAACGATATGGACGAAATATAATTGTTTGGCGGTGCCTGTGGTGTAATGGACGTAGGAAATGGACACGGCGACACGAGTTCAAATCCTGGACGAGGCTGATTGCATTTCACATAACACTAATACCCTTGGGAAAGGTATGAATCCAATTATTCTCCCTCCAGCTATGTGTAAATAGTAGGGCAGACTAGGTTCTTCAGCCTAGGAGAAGGAAAACTCTGAATTCAAACCTGTTAAACTCCGCTTAAAAAATTGACCTTGTCATATCCTGCCCGAGCGGAGGGATTGAGAAATATGGATATGGACGAAATATAAAAATAGATAAATAAATAAAGATGAATACAAAGAAAAATTAGTTTGCTGATAAGTACGTGTGTGTGAAATTAATTAAAAGTTGTGAAGATTTGTGAGAGATTTACATATTTGATAAGAGTCCCTTTCGTTGTCTGTGTGCGTATGAAACAACAAACACGCTGGGTTTTGTTGGTTTGGGCCGTTCGTCAGTAGTGTGGAACCCGTTGTTTCTTCTCACACCCGGCTGTGCGGGCATTTCACAGCCTGTACAAAAATCTTTTAAAAATAACAAACAACAGAGGGTGGAAGGAAGAAACAGACAAACACGGAATCTGAACTGCAAAATGCAAGAAGGTGAAGTTGACACTTTTAAGCATTTTATCATATTTACCCAACCCCTCCGCTCAGGCAGGATATGACACAAGGTCAATTTTTTAAGCGGAGTTTAACAGGTTTGAATTCAGAGTTTTCCTAGACTAGTTGCCTCACCAAGCCTGAAGAACCTAGTCTGCCCTACTATTTACCCATAACTGGAGGGAGAATAATTGGATTCATACCTTTCCCAAGGGTATTAGTGCTATGTGAAATGCAATCAGTCTCGTCCAGGATTTGAACTCGTGTCGCTGTGTCCAATTCCTGCAACGATAACTATTACACCACTGGCACCTCCTAACTTTTAACCATTTTATATACGTTTATGGCTATCGCGAGAACTCTGCAAAAATCCTACAAAGGAATATCTAGACACTCTGGCGCCACTTGAAAGATGTTGAGGGTGGTTCCGCCGGCCACACACAACACACAGAGACCCACACACCCATCCATATACATACATGTACACATTAATGCCCATTGTCGTGCCACATGTGTGTGTGTTTGTGTGCAGAATAATGTGTGAAAATTTTCGGTACCACTTGAACTGTCATATTCGAATTTTTTAAAAGAGAGAGTCTTTTGTCGCCCTGGGAACCAGACGAATATTTTGAAGCTTAATTAAAACCTCCTCTACCACTAACACCACCACCATTCGGGGTGGGTGACGATTTATAAAAGAATTAGTCTTTCCTCAATCAACTGAACAAAAACCATATTGCATCACCCTGTTTATGAGACCAATGCAAAAAGAACTTGTAAGTTTTTACCCAACCCCGCCGCCACAATTTGTAGCGGAGTACAGCTGGTTAGAATTCAGAGCTTTCCTTCTTCAAGTTTGATTATCTTAAGAAAGCTATCCTACTATTTACCTACGTATGTGGGGAGAAGAGATGGATGCACACCTTTCCCAGGGATATTAGGGCAATGTGATAGGCAAATTTGGTTGGTTGGATTTTATGACATATCAATAATTGGTTATTTAATGCCAAATCCTCTTAATCTATATATATATATATATATATATATATATATATAATTTGTAAACATATTTTGAAACGAGTCTGAGCTTTTTTTGCACACAGTTAAATGTTTTCAAGCATTTCTATCAAACATGAATAACCCTATTAACAACAGACAGTGAAGTGGTTACAATTATTGCTATTTAACACTAATTATTCTATCCAACATTACTCATTCTTTTAAACACAGTTAAATGTTTTCAAGTATTACTATGTATCACTAACAATTCAATTAAACATTAGTCATTTGTTTACACTCAGTTAAATGATCAAACAGTTCTATTTCTAACAATTCAATTGACCATATCATTTGTTTGCATACAGTTTAAATGTCAAACAGTTCTATTTGACCCATAGATAGGACCCTTTCAGATGCTACCACTTCGGGTCAGAGTGGACCGAGAAGCAATGGCAATAAAGGGTTACTCCGTATTCTCCCAAGCTCCAAGACTGGAGTCACACAATCAGATGGTTTAATGTCATAACAAGGGCATTCGTTGGTGTGGGCGGTCTTACCCCTTTGAAGAGATACAGTCGGTGTATTCTACAGCCCCCAGCTAATTGGGCTGTTCAAGGTTGGGAAACTGCTTTCTTTGTTCTTTAATATTAACATTTTTTGCCAAGTAGTTTTTAAAGGGCCAATAAAGGGTTGGTTGGTGATTTGGGTTTTATGGCATATCCACATTTGTAGTTTATTTAATGCAAAATCCATTTTTATACAAATAATCAATTCTATTTCAAACAATTCGGTTTAGCATAAGTACACAGTTTAATTGTCAAAAATATTTCTATTGCAAGCTATTCAGTTTAGTCAAACAGTTCCAGTTCAAACAATTCAGTTTAGCATAAGTATGCAGTTTAATTCTATTTAACCCATAGATAGGGTCCTATCAAGTGCTAGCATTCCGGACCAGCGTGGATCTGGGAGCAATGGCATTGAAAGAGTGCTCCGCATTCCCCAAAGCCCCAGCATCACAGGAACCAAACCATCAGATTGTTTAGTGTCATATCTAGGACACTCGTTGGGGGTGGGGTCTTACCCCTCTGCAGAGGTACAGTCGACGTATTCTACAGCCCCAGCCGACTGGGCAAGGTAATAAAGGAGTAATCTGCATTCCCGAAATCTCCAAGGCTGGAGCCTTGCCATCTGATGATTTAATGTCATATCTAGGACACTCCATGAAAAGGGGTCTCACCCCTCTGCACAGAACCAGTTGGAGAATTCTACAGCCTCAGCAGACTGGGCTGTGTGAAATGCCAACAACCTTGTCTACTACTTGAACCAGCCAAATTCCTTATGACGATTATTGTTTCGTCATGGGCATATATATATATATATATATATATATATATATATATAGTGTAATTAGAAGGAAACTCAAACCTGGTTTTTAACCAGTTTTGAGTTTCCTTCTAATTACACTATATACACTCTGAGTGTGAATTTTGTTATATACCTGCAAGGAAATAAATGATGTAACAATAGCCATACATGGAGCACTCACATAGATTTATATGATATTCCTCATATATTCGATACGTGAATAATCCACACCCACTGTCTTCGGACGCTGACTAGATATCGCACAAACACACACATACGAGGTGTGTTCGAAATGTATCTTACTGAAATTTTCACATTGAAATTTTGAAATTGAATAAAAAATAAGATAAAATAAAATCATTTTTTATTTGCAGGAATTACGTTCGATAATTCTGTAACGGTTTCAAACCCAAGTGTTTAATATACGTAATGTAACATAGAAGCTATTAGAATCTTTGAAAAATAAGTACTGTAATATATGCAATGTAACACACACAATATGACAGAGAGGCCATGAGAGTCTTCGAAAAATACGCAATTTAAATTGCGGAATGTAACGTAGAGACTATGAAAAGGACCCGCGTGTGTCATAATTTCCGAAAATAACTTTTACCTATTCTGCCGAATTTCCGAAAATAACTTTTACCTATTCTGCCGAATTTCCGAAAATAATTTTTACCTATTCTGCCGTCAAAAGCTAGTGGATCAGAATACCAAGCCATCTCTTTCCTATTCAGTAACAGTCAAGTAATCAAAGATGACAGACTATTGATACTCTAGTTGCTGAACCAAAAATATCAGCTCGAATTCAAACCATTTATACTCTGTTTAAAAATGACCTTGTGTTTCATCCTGCATATAGTGGAGGGGTTAGGTAAATACATACTTATTAGGTCGATGCAAAAATGCACAAATACTTTTGAGAAAGGCATAGATCCACCAGTTCCCTTTCTTTATTGCATATAAACCTTCGTGAGTTATTTAATGCCAAAGCTTCCCTTGTTGAAGGATAGTATTGGTGCTGTTTGACCCAGGGAATAAGGAGGTTCATGCTTTTCCTCGGGGTATTAGTCCGAAAGTGAACGGAATAGTTCAAATAGAGTTCAAACCCACTTACTACGATGTCGCAATCCCACACGTTAACAACTACGCCACGGAGATTTATTTCCCCTCACCTCCAAGCTATGGGCAAACAGTAGAGTGTGTTCTTGAGCTTTGGTTAAGCAACCAGTCTTAGAGAAGGAAAGACTCTAAATTCAAACCAGCTTTACTCCTCTTAGAAATTGACCTTGTACCGCATCTCGCCCATAGCGGAGGGGTTAGATAAATTCATGAATTAGAATGTTGGCTGAAAAACGAAAAAGCAAGATCAATAGAACTATTATGCAGTTTTTTATTCGTCGTTTATGGTTTTGGTCTTGTTGGGTTTGATGGCATATCTAACCCCTTTCGTTGGTCGGGGCGGTCTTACCCCTTTGAAGATATACAGTCGGTGTATTCTACAGCCCCCAGCTAACAACCTATATTGTTATATATATTGTCGGTTATCTAATACCAAACCCTCTTTCTACATATATATTAAATGTATATAATTTGGCAAGGTTGGGTTTTATGGCATACCAACTATTATGGGATATTTAATGCCTAATCTTCTTTATACATATATATTAGATATATGGTTTGGTTTGGTTTAGTTGCATTGGGTTTTATGGCATATCAACGATTGTAGATTATTTTATGCCAAATCCTCTTTATATATATATATATATATATATAGTTTGGTTGGGTTGGGTTGAGTTTTATGGCATATCAACCCTTGAAAGTTATCTAACGCCAAATCCTCTTGATACATATATATATATAAATATATATGATTTGGTTTGGGTGGGTTTTATGACATATCAACCTTGTAGGTTGTTTAATGCCAAATCCTCTTGTACATATATATTAAATATTTATGATCTAATTTAGTTGGGTTTTAAGGCATATAAACCATAGTAGGTTATTTAATTCCAAAATTCTTTTTATACATATCAAATATATGATTTCTAAACACATTTTGTAGATAACATTTTTAAACAGGCCTGAACTCTTTTGTTTTTTGTTTTCTGTTTTTGTTTTTTTGCACACAGTTAATCGGTTTCACTTAATCTCAAACACATTATTTTGTCTATACACAGTCATTTGTTTAAATACGGTTTTTTGGTTTACATACAGTTAAATGTAAAATCAATTCAATTTTGCATAAATACAGTTTAAATGTCAACATTTCTATTTCAAACAATTCAGTTTAACATGTCAACAAGTTAAATGGTTTCAAGTATTGCTATGTATCACCAACAATGCAATTAAACATCAGTCATTTGTTTACACGCAGTTAAATGATCAGACAGTTCTATTTCAAACAATTTAATTTAACATAATGTTATATACAAGCGTGTGGTTGAAAGAAAAATAAAACTGACAAGAAGATTTAGTTTTATTCGTTTATTGAATGAATGACGGGGGGGTATCTTTTCGGCGACAAGCGGACGCTTTGATCTGGTCTGAGGGTGTTGTTGGGTGACGCTCTTACCATGGCCGGGGATTCAACGGCCCGTGTGACCTCTACTTGCCCTACTTATATGTTCCCTACTTCAAACACCAGCTCCAGAAAATACTATTTGTGGAAAAAAAAATGATTGGTTGAAAAATAGACCTTTTTTTATAACTGAGAATTTTCTGGGGATTTTGGATAGACTATGTGCGGAGCCTATGAGTAGAAGCCATGATTTTCTCAGTTTGACGCTGGCCGTTGTTGGGTCAACATGCAGTTGCTGTTATTTTCTTCTGCAGTGTCGATGTCTGTCGGTCTGTGTTTTGTGTATTTTAGTAGTTAGGTGTGTGAAGAGTTGAGTGGGTGAATCAGAGTAGATTTGACGTATTTTATTATAACAATAAGTACAGGGTTTTTGTTTACATACACTTAAATGTAAAAACAGTTCTATCCCCAACAACTCAGTTTAGCTTACGTATATTTTAAATGTCAAACAGTTCTATTTGACCCATAGATAGGACCCTAGCAGGTGCTACCACTCCACTTTCTCAAAAGCTCCAGCATAACTGAAGCCTCACCATCAGATTGTTTAGTGTCCTATCTAGGACACTCGTTGGGGGAGCCTTACTCTTCTGCAGAAATGTATTTGATATATTCTATAGCCCCAGTCGACAGGACCATCATTGAATGCATAAATGAAGGAATTCAAAAGCATCCGAATATGTCGGGGTGCTGTGAGGCTTCGTTCGGTCTATAAGACGAAGAGATCTGTGCATTATTTCCCTTGCCTTATAGCGGTGTGAGTGTCAGACTAGGGATGTTATTACTGGTATATGTAACGCGCCAAAGACGTAATTATAGACCTCAGGTGTTAATCACACGAGCTAAAAGTAAAGACAATAATTTCTAGGCATTTATTCAATAGACTGTGTAATTTTCACTGTTTATTATGCAATCGTATTTGTAAACAGGGTAGAAATGCGAAAAAGGTGCAGGAATTAGAGTACCATCATTGCTGGTGAGCTTGGAATAGACTTGCTAAGGAAACGGGAAGAAATGGAAATTTAAGGAAGATTTAAAAAGGTTGTAAAAGTAAGTAAAGTTAGCGACTGTAGTCGAGAGCGACCAGAAGGCTCCCTTTTCAATAGCTACTACACCATGGTGTAGAGGAGGGTGCAACTCCTTTCCCAGGATTGCTTCACTTTATTCTTGATACGTACCTTATAATGCTGAGTGTTAAGCAAGGAGGTATCAAGTACCATTTTTAAAGTCTTTGGGACTCAACCTGGGTCTCCCGGACCATTGGCAAACACTCTACCCACCAGGCCAATGAGCCGGTTAAATACTGATGAGAAAGCTGGAGTAGTGAGGAAACCTGCTGTCTCTTGATCTCCAATGATAACAACTGGTTACGCGTGGTGTGAAAACTTAGGGAATGTAATTAACTGAGTACTGAAAAGAGTACGGAAGAACTGATAAAACTTGCTCTCATCTGATCACCCGCGAAAACGAATAATTATAACAGAGAGAGAGAGAGAGAGAGAGAGAGAGAGAGAGAGAGAGCACAAAACATTAAATACTGAGGAGGATGCTAGAATATTCATGAGATTTGTCCCTCTATCTCCAGTTATAGCACTCGGTTATTCCCGATGTGTGTGTGTGTGTGTGTGTGTGTGTGTGTGTGTGTGTGTGTGTGTGTGTGTGTGTGTGTGTGTGTAAAAACTCAATGACTACAAAATTTGAATACTGAGAAGAGTGCGTAGACTAGCTGTCACTTGATCTCCAATGAAAACGAACACCATTTCCTGGTCTTTTACACATGTTCAGTGAGTAGTCTAGTAAATAAATAAAATCAAATTAACTTATTCTACTTTTTATGCTTTTTTAATTAAGTAAAAATGTGTTCTTATCGTTTTAATGTATCTGATATAAAAAGTGAAATTTTGTTCGTAGCTCTGGCCTTGTGCGACAACTAAGCTAAGCTTAGTAAATTACTAAATAAAGATTTGACTGAAATTTCAACTATAACTGTCGCGTTAGATTTAATATTAAATTGTATATATATGTATATATATATATATATATATATATATATATATATATATATATATATATATATATATATATATATATATATATATATATATATATATATGTAAATAAATTCGTTTTTAGATATTATTTCACCATCCAACAAGCCGAGACTAATTTTAGTAACAGCCGCTCTCTCTTCTGTCCTACATCGCTTTATTTGTTTGTTTGGAGTCTTATATTTCGTTTTTATCATCTTCACTTTGTATCAACATGGAAGGAAATTTGTCTGCTATTCTTTACGCACGAAATGATTTGCGCATCGTGAGTTTATATCTTAAAAAAATGTTTATTTTTTGTCGTTTTCTTTTACTGTTTTAAACATCGCTGTTTATTTCGAACCGCATGTTTTTATATGCACCTTCGTTCTTCGTTCCTGGATTTACATTTAAACTTCGTTCACGTTTTTCAGGGACGATTTACGAAGTAACAGGAATAAATCAGTTTATCGTTTGTATTAGTTTAACAGCTTTGATCTTGCGTGATAAAAAGTTTGATAAATTGTTTTAATGCCGTTTCCAGCCATAAAAATATAAACCTGTAACATTTTTACGACTCTTACAGTGATGGAGGGTAACTGTTAACACGTGTACTTCTAGCTTCCTTCACATCTTCACAAAATGATTTGAAAGAAAGCAATTTTGAATCTCACTGTGTGCTCCATATTTCTGGCCTTGTTTCAAACTTAGCTCAGCTTAGTAATATTATGATTTTCACACAATTTGATGTATGTGGCTCTGTTGGGCATTGTCTCACATATATCGAACAAACACGAATATCTCCACGAAAATGATTTTTCTTTTTTTTTTAAATGAAACTTTTCTCTAAACTTTCTTCTCATTAATAACATTGAAGTTTGCAACAATAAAATCAAGTTTTATACAAGTTTTAGATGATTTTCTCTCGCATATTGTCTTTATTCTTTCCTTTTTTTAATTTTTGTTAAAAGTTCGAGGAGTTTGCTTCAATGTTGAAATGTATTTTCGTGTTCGAATATCAAAATCGAACATCTTTAGAATGTTAATGTCCCTCATTTGTGAACAAATGGATGAGTAATGTTGACTAGAATTATTAGATGTTAAATAGCAATACTCGAAACCATTTAACTGTGTGCTAACAAATGAGCTTTGGCATGTTTTAAAATTATGCTACCTTTGAACTATTCGTTTATAAATCATATATATTCAATGTATAAACCGGATTTTGGCATTAAATGATCTACAAGGGTTGATATGCCATAAAACACAGCCGGCCTGTTTAAAAAACAGAAGTTGAGAGCACACAAAAAAAACTCGTGTTAATCAATTCTATTTGTTTTTAAAAATAAATAAAATTTAGCTGTAATTTTTTTTTTAAATTTATTAAACAATAAACTTGAATTTAATTTTTAATCCTTTTAGAAGCAATGAATAACTTAATTATTCGAGAAAAAAAATTAAACCTAAACCTATTTTATTTTTTTATAAAAAAAAGTAGCTATAAAAAGTTCAGAGGAGACAAAAAACGATAAAAAAAATGTTATTTGCATTATGTAATTATTATCGGTTTTTTTCTTGTTAAAAAAAATAAAAACTATAGCTATAGAACACGCTTACGGCTCCTTTGCCGTGGGTTACCCTCCCTAATAACGAGTATCCTAGATATGACACGAAACTGCATCTGATGGTGACCGTGTGTCAAACTTATTAAATGTTCGTTTATCGGCATTAACTTTAGACAAAGCTTAAGAAGTGAGGATTTGTGTGTAGACCCAACCACAGTTTTCGGGTGACCTAGAGGTCAGATGACCGAATTATGATTTTCCTGAAAATGACATTAAACTGTAGCTGATAGTGAGGCTCCAGTCTTTGAGCTTTGAGGAACGTAGAGAATCCTTTCATTACCATTTGTGTCAGGTTTACTGTGACCCGGAGTAGTAGTACCTGTAAGGATCCCATCTTTTGGTGAAATAGAACTGTTCAATCTTTTACTAATTGTTATTATTAATATTAAATAGAATTGTTAGTGTTAAATAGTAATACTTTAAATCTTTTAACAGTGTGGAAATATAACTCTTAGTGTTAGATCGCAATACTTGAAACCATTTAACTGTGTGCAAACAATAAATAATAGTAAATTTGGCGACCGTAGCCGCGGGTGACTCGAAGGCTTCCTTTACGATAGCTTCTATACCAAGGTGTAGGGGAGGGCGCTACTCCTTTCCCTGGATTGCTCCACTTTACCCATGATCCGTACCTTATAATGCTGTGTTAAACAAGGAGGCATCAAGTACCATTTTTTGAGTGTTTGGTATGACTCGACCAGGGATTGAACCCAGGTCTACCGGGCCATTGGTGAACACTCTAACCATCATGCCAGAAATGATAGGCACTAACAACATGACAAATCACTATTAATTGAAAAGAAAATCACCAAAAATTAAGGGATGGATTTTCGTAGGAAAGCCCTACCAAATAAAAAAATACCCCCACCACTCAAAAAATCAGACAAAATGGGGGTTTTAGAAAAAATGTTCAATTAGTTACTGAAGAGGATGAAATTCATTCATTTCATAGAGTATTTTCTAAAATAAAAAGATCGTTTTCTGCGATGTCTTCCACAGTGGCGTTTATTCTGCATTTTGTACAGATGCCAGAAAGATTCAATGGTTTGAATGTGGGCCCCACATCCTATTTCGACAAAACTGGTCGTATGGTTAACAGTTTGGTAAGTGTAATCCATTCCCACCCTTCCCCAAATACATCGATGACGCGCTGCTCGACTTACTCTAGGGAAAATAACTACATCTCCATCTATTCAAAAATGTTGAGAGGTGCATTTCATGACTGTTACGACAATTTATGAATAATTCCATGTGTTTCTAAAAAGTGAATTGCTGACTCCTTGTTATGAACACGACTTGAAAGCATAAGGAGATTCATCACTAACAAAAACGTCCGAAATAAATTTAATGAAGAGCAATTTATTTTTATTACATATCAACCATTGTGGGCTATTTAATGCAAAATCCCCTTCATAATTATATATATTAAATATATATGATTTGGTTTGTTTTATGGCATATCAACCGTTGTAGGTTATTAAAGGTCAAATACTGTTTATACATATATATTAAATATGTATGATTTAGTTTGGGTTTGTTTTATGGCATCTCAACCATTGTAGGTTATTTAATGTCAAATCCCCTGTATACATATATATTAAATATATAGGATTTAGTTTGGGTTTGTTTTATGGCATCTCAACCATTGTAGGTTATTAAATGTCAAATCCCCTGTATACATATATATTAAATATATAGGATTTAGATTGGGTTTGTTTTATGGCATCTCAAACATTGTAGGTTGGCTAGTGGGTAGAGTGTTCGCTAATGGCCCGGGAGACTTGGGTTCAATCCAAAGTCGCGTCATACCAAAGACTTTAAAAATGGTACTTAACACCTCCTTGCTTAACACTCAGCGATATATGGTACGTATCAAGGGTAAAGTGGAGCAATCCAGAAAAAGGAGTAGCGCCGTCCCCTACACGTCGGTATGGTAGCTATTGAAAAGGGAGCCTTCGGGTCGCCCTCGACTACGGTCGCCAACTTACTACTTATAGTTATATTGTGCACAAGGGTTGATATACCATAAAACACAATCAAAGTAAACCTGTTAACTAAAAAATAGTGCCAATCATAGGCTTTACACACCTTTATTTTTTAAATGGCCGTCAATAAGCATGTGGAAGGAAAAATTCTAGAAAAATAGGATCCAAAACTCACTTATTGCCGAAACAGTAGTGGGGCGTTGATAAATTTAATATTTTCGGGAACCTGATTGGACATTGTAGTCACGTACCGTGTACTTTCAACTACGTACGCACATTTTGATTCTGTCCCGCACAAAAATAAATATTGTGTTTGAAGCTGGTCACGTGACATGGTTACCTAATATATTCCACGCTTTCGACAGTTCTACCTCTCTCACTCCAGTCGCGCTATTACGTTCACTTTCGGGCAAATACCCTTGGGAAAGGTATGAACCCCATTATCCTTCCAGCTATGGGTTAAATAGTACCACTACTGTTCTTCTAGGAGAATGGCTTTGGCATTAAATAACCTTCAAAGGTTAATATGCCATTAAACAAAGAAACCGAAACCTCTCTCAGTTTACACTCCGGCCGGTCGTTACGAGAACAGCACAGTTCTGGGTGTGGCCTTGTCGAGACGCCCTGATGTGGGTGCCAGAGAGGCCTAGAATTCGCGTCACGCGGCCGAGACTGACTTACTCCGCGAACCTCAGGGGTTCATGCCTCCAGACTCTAACCCTCCTCGGAGTGACCATTTTTAGGAGAATGCTGAGGGGGCCTGATGCATTTTTGGAGCCGCCGGGCGTATCTGGGCTAGGGCCCTGCTCTTGGTACTCACATTAAAAAGGCCTAGTGCCATAATCCCGTGTACGTGGGGCGCTCGACTAATAACCTCTCACTCTCAGTTTTTCCCAGCGAGCAACCCATAACTCCAGACAACTTGACGCTTCCGACACACAGCCAAAAATGGAGAACATACAGCCGGCAAAAATACATTCATTGCCATAATGAAATTGGTATATTTGCCTCACTCCAATATTCTAAACTTCGCATGGACGTTAAAATCGTCTCACGCATACAGATACACACGTTTAGTTAGCGGCCAGACAGATACTTTGCTACTATGTACTTATTAGTTTCTGAGCGCACTTACACACAGACTTGTTCGAATAAAACACACTTACATTCTCATTATATTTGTATTAAACGCACACACACTCACATGAATACATGCAAACAATATTAATATTCGAACATTTTTTTCTACCTTATATTGCTTTTGTTTAGTTGTTTAGTACAGAAAATTGTCTATTTTATATTCTCAAGTTGTGAAGTTTCTTTTGTCTGCGTTGTTCTTTTCTTTGTGTTGTAAGTAGTGGAACGACTCTCGAAGTTTTGCTTCTAACAAAACCTCGATAAACTAACATACCAACTCATCCTCCACACAATAAATAAATAAAATCATCCCCCAATATGTAAATGACCATACTTTAAATTGTTATAAGTTAACTTTTCGCCAAATTTATTTTTATCGGTTAGAAAATAATTGAAAAAAATTATTTCGAACGATTTTCATTTATATCTCGAAAAAATAATTTATTGTTGAAAATAAAAGTATAATTTACAATTTTTTTTTAAAATTTGAACATTCCAAGACGCATCAACAATTAATGTTTGAAATTGTGCTAATAATACTGTTTAATCAAAATGCTAGTGAACTGACTCTCTAGATTCAAACAACTTTTAAATGGGGTTTTCAAATCAACCTAGTTTTATTGGAGATAAAAGGTCATATCTACGATGTTATCAGTCGAAAACTGAACCTATAAACACGTGCTCTTTTCGTGAACACTTTTCTCAGCTTCTATTCTCATTTTAATGAAAAGCTGATTCGAATATTCAACTGTGTACTACGTCAAAGCCAGTGTCCGTTGATAAAACATGCTACGCATTTTATTTAATTTATTTATGATGGTTTAAATAGATCTGTTTTAAGATTATAAGTATTAGATAGGAATACTTGAAACCATGTATCTGTGTGCAAATTTCTTGAAGCCATAATTGTTTACAAAGGATTATTATCAGTAGTTACGTAAAACCTTGTAGTTGCTTGCAAAAAATGTGGGAACAGAAAAGTCATATAACCAACCTCTCAACCAACGTAATTTTATACTGGTAAAAGAGATCAGTTCAAATACAAGAAATTTACAAAAACTAAATTCATGTGAAATATTTTTAATGAATTACATAAGTATTTATTGACAACGGCCACAAAAAAATTTTTTTTTAATTTTTGACATTTTTTTTTTTTTTGACAAAATATCAAATTTTCTTTTTGTAGGAAAATCGTTCAATTCCAGAACCTGGTCCTGGAGGTAAGTTCCGCATGTACATACGTGTATATATTTTTCGAATGACCCTGAGCTCGTCAGCTACGGGTACAAAAATAAGGGGAGGGAGGTTAACAAAGCCTCGAATTTTGCCGATCAAGATAGCCGTAAACCGAGTAACTTCGTAGGGAAGGAAAGAAGAAAAGTAATAAACAAAGCATATAGGAACAGAGGAAGGGGAGGAGTAACTCAACTATTACAATTCCAAAAATAAACAACTATATTTCTGAGACGAACAAACAGTAATCCCCGTACAAAGAATTCGAAAGAAAGAAATTTGATAAATACATTTCTACTGACATTGCACAAAATTTGCTGTACATAGTTATGCAAAAAACACAACATTTGATGTATCATAAAAAATAAGATAAAAGGGATAGAATTGGAGGAGTCAAATGAACTTACTCGGCGTTATAACGAAACCAAGAAAAGTTGCACATTTCAAAAACAATTTTTTACAGAAATACCAAAATTGTGTTTGAATTCAAAGCTCTTTTTTTTTCCCTTTCTTTTGTTTCAAACTTCTAATGCACGGTTTTCACAAACTGGTAAAAATTTCTTTTCTGTTCAAGATAGTCTTTTTCTCTGTGTTTCTAGACTGTTTTGAGAATGATGCTCTGAGAAATTTAATGTTTTTCACCAAATTTCTTCCAACTGTCCTTCTAAACAATTTTGATGATGGTGCTCTGTTGAATTTAATGTTTTTTTGCCAAATTTCTTTCACAGTCCTTTACCTCAACAATTTTCTTCGTGAGAAAAGTATCTCCCAAGACTTACTCTCAATGAGTAGGGAGAACTCAGCAACTTTTTTGTTTCTTACATAAAGAAACCTCTTCTATGCTTCCTTTCTATGGTAGAAACCAATTAACTCACTTAGTTAATTGTAAATTTGACACCGTTCATGGTGGAACAGTGGAGTCCATGTAAAAGCAAACTTTGCTTTTAACCTCTCACAGCAAGCAAGCTGGTCAACATACTGGGCTCAACCTTTCTCTGACTGATTATGTAACAGACTAACTCCTATGATAAAAAAAAACCCACTCAGTCATTTAAATAGCCACAAAAGGACAGTAACTATCCAACTTTAAAAATATGTCAATGACATTCAAGCTATTTTTAACTGCCGATTTGCAAATTCCAAAAATATATGTTTGTGCATGTGTGTATATATATATATATATATGCCATATTAATTGCTGTATAAGATGCTTGGTTTAGACCCATCAGATGGTGTAATGGTTAGCAAGGTAGACTAGCAAACCTTCACGAGTGAATTTGAATCTCATTGGGTTCCCCATTTATTCGGCCTTGTGCTACATCTAAGCAAAGCGTTTAGTAAAATTCTATAAGATGCTTGGTTTACAAAGGCATTTGGAAGACTATACCTCACTGCAAACTTTCCAAGCGCCATAGCTGTCGATTTCAGACTTCCAGATTTAGTCATAATACCAGAGAATTGGACACTAAGTGATAGTTACAAAAAATTATTTTAATACCAAATGTGCATCTTATTTACCAGGAAATAAGGTATGTGTGTGTGTCTGTGTATATATATATATATATATATATATATATATATATATATCAAGTTGTGCTGTTAGCATTTTTTTCTCTAAACACAGAAACTATTACAGGTGCAGACTATGCAGATGATCTAATGCTTCTTGCAAATACACTTGCATGGGTTGAATGCCTGCATTGGTCTCTATGCGAACTCAGATAAAATGAGAGATCATACTTTAAACAAGATGAACACATCTCCACCTTAAATGGCAAACCTCTGAATATATATATATATATATATACATAAAGTTATTGGCCTACCATAGTCAAGGGTAACCTGAAGTCCCCAAATAATATTCTTCCAGCCACCACACAGCTGTGTATATATATTCACTGAAATATGATTTTGAACATTCTCAAAAATTTATTAAATCAATTATGTTCCATGGAAGTATGGAGACTCAAGAAAAAATATTAAGACCGGTAAGAGTATTCAGTGATCCTGAAAAGATTCCTGGAAAGCCAAAGTTGCAAGTTCAATCCTGACTACAAGTAAAAGTAGTCAGGAATATTTACTATTGCTTAACACTTGTACATGGTTATGGTTTAAAGAATTTGAACCATCGACTCTCTATGGATTAAATAAAGGGTTCGGTTCAAAGTTTTGTATAGGCTCCCAAGTTTGACATGAAACATCTGAAAAAGACCGAAGGACGCATCAGCTGAAACATTGTGAATATAACAATAAAGATGAAGACAAGAGTCTGAATACTCTAAATGATAAAAATTATCAAGTTTCATCTCAGAAATTTAGATACGAGGATCATTAAATAAGTTTCCAGACTTTTTTTCGTATGGGCACTTTTATTGATAGTACACTCATGAAACTTTAGTCCCCTTTGAAGAAATCTCCTCCGGCTGCAATGCACTTGTTGTACCGTTTCAACAGCTTCTGGAAGGCCCCATGGAAGTCCTCTTGTGTGAGCATGTCAATGACCTTCATCACAGCCTCTTTCATCTCCTCAATTGTCTCATAACGACAGCCTGTGAGCTTAGGGAATAACCAAAAGTCACAGGGAGCAAGCTCTGGACTATAGGGATGGTGAGTAACTGTCTTGATGCCCATCTTGGTCGAATAGTCTGTGACAAGGATGGAGTTGTGGACTGGTGCATTGTCATGGTGGAAATGCCCCTGACCTAATTTGAAGAGTGCTCGCCTCTTCCCAAGGAATATCTTCCTGAACTCCTTTAAAACCTCAACATAGTAACCTTAACCCTAACCCCAACCCTTTGGCCAATCAACTGTGGTGTATTGACTTCCTTACTCCTGCAACACCTCTCATCATCCCTCACAGACTCCATGCCTTCCTTGAATCTCTTATGCCACTCAAAAACTGATACTCGATTCATGCAAGATGCTCCAAAAGCAGTCTGAAGCATCCCATACGTTTCTGAGGCATTTTTTTCAAGTTTAAAACAGAATTTTATTGCTTATCGTTCTTCTAAAGTGCTCTCACATCCAGATTGCATTTTTGAAATTCACCAGCTGTGACAATCATACTTTAGTAGGGTGTATTCCAATTGCTGCTGTAGCTGTTCATTTGAACCTGAAATCATAAAAATTGGTCAGTCATCTCATAAGATGTATAGCAATAACATACTGAATGTTCAAGAGTCTACGACAATTTTAAATGCCTGTACAAAATAGTCTGGAAACTTATTGAATGCACCACATTAATAATTCTTTAATGGATTTTTCATTAATTTTATAATTAGAATATGTCATTTGGGTCTATTTTACACTTTAATGGAAAATTCGAAAAATTAAACTGAATATTAATATTTGTTTATTTTACTGTAGACGAATAATAGCACTTGCCGCCATAATGTCCATGCAATGACGTGCCCGTATGTACACAATCAGATGCTTGATAAATAGTCCTCCTTCTCCTCAAGTAGTAGTCTTCTTCTGCAACTCTGTTTGCTTCATAACTGAATACTTGCATGAACAACTTCACAAATTTGGCATGGCGCTACTGTTACGGTTAAACTAAAACACAACTGATTAAAATAAAATGATTTGATGAATGCATTTGTTCTTTATGAATTACAATGTCGGAGAAAAATATGATTGTAACTTTGTGAAATAATAATGGTTATTTATTATTTGTAAATTTCAAAGAATAAAAACTTGCATAGGAAAATGTCTTTGAAAAGAAAGACATCTGTTTAAAACTAGACATTAACTTTATATGATATTGATTATTAATGTAATTTTTTTCTTTAATTTTAATAAGTAAATCATTTCAGTTCACTTAAAAAGAAATTCTGGTTAAAAAAGAATTTTGCTTTTAACTTTTAGAAACAAATATGCAGGACCTAAAAAAGAGAATTTGTTTTTAAGAACATTGAATTCAGTTTTAACAGAAAAATATTGAATAACAAATTTAAACTTTTAACTGAAAAATGTTGAGTCAGTAACTCCAAAGCTAATTTTTTCACCATGCTTTTTAAAAACTTTAGAAATTCCTGGAAAAATAGTTGCTGAATTTCATTCAAATTCACAGCATTTTTACAATATAAAAAATAAATATTGAATTAAATATCGAGAATTTAATTATAATTTGTGGGAATTAATAAAGATAAATAAAACAAAAATAAAGCAAAATTGATTTAAAAATTAATACAAAGAATGCAGAAACTCTCAAAAGCCCTTGAATGGAAAAGGAGCAGCACATGTGCTAAGAAGGAACCCTCTTTGCAAAAGAAAGAAGCCTGCTCTCTTTCAGCAGTTACCAGTGGAGTGACAACACCTAAATTTTTCTTGTTACTTGTGGAAGGCGCCATCTGGCCATCTTTAGATGACTCGTTGGTTACCATTTCCACTAGTAGCAGGCTGCCTCTTTTACCAATGACCCATGCCTAAAAACACGAAATAATGGACTCATTAGAATCACAATTAAGATACTATATAACGGACTTAACAACTACTACTGAAAACACTGGATTTAGACATATCTCCCAAAAGTGTCTAACATGTTGTTAACGCCTTGAACACCAAATTTGGACATATATACCCAAGAACAACTCACACATTTTAACACCTTGACTGGTAGACACAACCATGTCATTTGTATTCAGGAATGGTTGTTGAACTCAGAAATAAAGACAAAATATAAAAGATTTCTTAGCCTCCTATCTTCCCTTCCTGTCCCTTCATATAATTCCTTTACAGCTTTCATATCCAAGACGTTAAACCAGCAATATAATGTTAGGTAAGAATAGAATAACCCAAAATGGAGTCAATTAGCAAAACAACATGAATTACCTTGAAACCCCATAAATTATATATCATTAAATTTATGTAAAAATATTTAATGCATTTCATTTTTTTTTTGTAATACAAAAATATTACATTTGCTTCTATTCTAGATTTAATGGTAAATTTAAACTAACATAAAATAGTTTAATGTTTAAAATAAAAACACAAATTACTCATAAAAGAAATAAATTTTATTAATGAATAATTTTTATGAATATCAAAGAAAAATATCAAAATAACTTGGTGACTATTGACCAATAATGAGATTTAATTTTAATTATACATAATAAATTTCACAGTTAAAACAGAAGTATGTGAATAAATAAATTAATTAATAAAAATCTAAACCTCATGGAAGAAGTTAAGTATTTTTGAGAACCTTAAACTTTAAGTAAAAAATTTTATACAACCATTAAGGGGAAAATATTCGTAAAACTTAGATTTATAAATGTTAAATAAGAAGTGTAAAATCCAAAGTAACAAGAACACCAATATTCCTACATAGTGAATTACAAACTAAAAAGTTTGTATTTATGATCTACTTAAAAAAATATATCAACTCAAACTGAAATAGATCTAAATCTTTCTTCAATGAAATAAAATAAATGGTCTTCCCACTGTAAGGGAAATTTTCATTGAATTTAAACCAACAACACAGTACTAGCTAGCTAGCTCATACACAAACTTGGCCTAGTCAGCAGGGGCTGCAGAAGACACTGACTGCATATCTGCAGAGGCGTAAGACTCCTCCAACGAGTGTCCTAGATATGACACTAAACTGATAGTGCGGTTCCAGTAATGCTGGAGCTTTGAGGAATGCAGTGTATCCCTTCATTGCCATCACTCCCAGGTCCACTGTGGCCCAGAGTGGTAGCACCTGATAGGGTCCTATCTTTGGGTCAAATAGAACTAAAATGTATACTTATGCTAAACTGAATTGTTTGAAATAGAACTGTTTTGGCTTTTAACTGTTTGTAAACAAAAACTATACTTACACTAAACTGAATTGTTTGAAATTTAATTCAGCATTAAATGACCCAAAAAGGGTTGATATGTCAGAAAACATAACAACTACCAACTAACAATCAAATGCAAACTGAAACTAGTGTTGAAATCAGCCTTCTGTTCTATCCTTTCTGTTCATTATAACTTGGTTTCTAATATAAAACCCCATGACTTAACCCAATATAATTCAAGCTGAAATGTTTTGTAACACTCAATGTTTATCATAAAATTTATTTGGATATATCAATAAGATTGTTTTTGTTTGTTTTTTTTTTGTTTAATGGCATATCAACCTTTATAGGCTATTTAATGCCAAAGCTATTCTCCTAGAAGAACAGTAGTGGAACTATTTAACCCATAGCTGGGAGGATAAGGGGGTTCATATCTTTCCCAAGGGTATTTGCCCGAAAGTGAACGTAATAGCGCGACTGGAGTATGAACTCGCTTACTACGATTCCGCAGTCCATCGCTTCAACTATTACACCACGAGGACACCCCCATATCAATAAGAGTAAATGTTTAAAATTATAGAATTATATATATATATATATATATATATATATATATATATATATAGGAAGTGTGTGTGTGTGTGTGTGTGTGGCATATGTTAATTGCTGTAAGAAAATGAGTATGACAGGTTGAGTTTAAATCCTGGATGAGGCTATTTTTTTGTCTTGCACTTTCTCTCACCCTCCTCCAAATCTGGGTAAATGGTACAGCAGCCTGAATTCTTTAACTTTGGTAAAGCAACCAGTCTAGGAAAAGTAAAAACTCTGAATTTAAACCCTGAAAAGTGTTGTTTAAAGAATCTGTGGTATATTTGAGCACCATTCTTCTCTTATTAACTCATCCAAAAAGTGTGATTGGTTCATCACAAATCTTCACCGCAATAAAAAAATCACGTATACAGGTAGTTCAATGTTTCTCATCTTTAACTGAATTGTTGGTCACTCATACGACGAGAGTCCTAGGAGTGCTATCATATATATATGTATATAGTCATCCACAGACATTTTCATTGTATCACAACTCTTCAGTGTGGTAAGACCTCTGAGATGCTTAAAACTGGGATCAAAACCTAGCTGACTATATCTCAACCGAATATCTTACCCTAGAGCCACTGCTTGTGTCAATTTAATTATCAGTTATACTGTGAAACTAACAGTTATGTTAAAGGGCTTGCGAGTTTATTTTAAAAGACTTGAAAATGTGGATTTTAATCATCAGATTACATTTGACTTTATATATTTGTATTGACTGAACTCCTCTGCATATGGATATGACACAAGATCACTTTTTTAACTGGAACCAAACAGGTTTGAAATTCAAAGTTTTCCTTCTCCTGGATTGGTTGCCATATCAAGGTTAAAGAGCCCAGGCTTCCTTGCTATTTACCCATAGCTGGAGGGAGAATAGTTTGATCCATATCTTTCCCAAGGGTATGTAGGGGAACATGTTATTTTGGTATTTAAGTTCCCCACAATTTTATGTTGAAGTTTGATATTTAGTGTTTAGTTTAGAATTAAGGTAGAATAGGCATAATATAGGCACATGAATAAAGTAGTAAATGAAGGAAGCCAATGAGTGAAGGATATGCAACAAATGAGTAAAGGATATGAAACAAATGAAACGGCGACGAACAAAACAAATTTATATATTATAACAATAAAACTTACATTGATACATAAAAAATATTGCTAATTCTATTAACAAAATAATAGTGTGTGTATATGTGCGAGTGTGTGTGTGTGTGTCTAACACAACTAAACTACAAAAGGATTACATATTTAAAATGTCTTTCTTTTTATGATTAGAAACAGGCGGTTTCTCTGAGACTGGAAAAAGTCTCATAGTCAATGTAAATAAATGTCTGCGAGGCCCATCCAGGTTGTTGCTTTTCACTCCTGTTGATTCACACTGGAGGGAGTGTGTTGCCGCTGCGAAGAAATTGGGTAAAAGAGAGAAAGGGTGTTTGAAGACGACGTATTTATAGAAAATATGCATCTTGTAAGTGGCTCCAAACACAGGACGAAAATTTATGTGCGGACGTAGTTTTAAGCATGTCACATGGTTCTCCTGGCCAATGGTTCCCCGAGACTGAATATGTGTACATCCGCTATCTTTATTGTGGGAACAAGTGGCATACCGCCCATATTAAATTATAGGAGTGCAAAGCCCTATATGTATTAATGCTGTATGAAATCCAGGATATGAATTCGGATCACTGTGTTCATTTCCTATGACATTTAACCATCACCTCCCAAATACCTCCAAAGTGGATCTTTCTTTCTTTAAATCAAATCATTTGCCATAAAGTCAAATGAAATTTTATTTTCTTTTATCATGAAAATTTCAAAGTATCAAACATAAATGAGAAAATCCTGAGTTACATAAAGTTTTTAATATTTTTTTTTATGTACAATGCATTTGCCAAAACCTCTCAGCCATAAACAAGATGTGATAATAGGTCAATTTTTTTGTGGGGTACAGCTGGTTTGAATTCAAAGTCTACTTTCTTCATGACTGGTTGCCTAACCAAGGCTAAAGAGCTCAGTATGGCCTACGATTTAATTAGGGCTGGGAGGAGAAGAGACAAAATCATTCCTTTATCTTTGATATTAGTATAAAGAAAAATGAAACCTCATCCAGGATTTGAACTCGTGTAGACTACTTTCTATTATGAATTACAATTTTTTTCATAGCAGATTTAAATCATATTTATATATATATATATATATATATATATATATATATATATATAAGTAAATGGTTTGTTTGTTTGGGTTTTATAGCATATCAACTTTTGTAGTTTATTTAATCCCAAATCCATTTTTATACTTATAAACAATTCTATTTTAGCATAAGTACACAGTTTAATTGTCAAAAACATTTCTATTTCAAGTTATTCAGTTTAGTCAAACAGTTTTAATTCAAACAATTCAGTTTAGCATACAAAACAGTTCCATTTCAAAAAATTCAGTTTAGCATAAGTATGCAGTTTAGTTCTATTTGACCCATAGATAGGTCCCTATCAGGTGCTACCACTTCGAACCAGAGTTGAACTGGGAGTGATGGCAATGAAGAGGTAGTCTGTATTCCCCAAATCTCCTGCATTACCGGAACCTCACCATCAGATTGTTTAGTGTCATATCCAGGACACTTGTTGGTGGGGGAGTCTTATCCCCCACAGAGATCCAGTTAGTGTATTCAACAGCCCCGGCCATCTGGGCAAATAGGTAAATGGGTATATATATATATATATATATATAAGTATTATTTGGTCCAGTTAAACCGGAGTTGGGAGTAATTTCATCAGGACAAGAAAACTATTCAAGAGTGAACATTTAAATTTTCATGGTAAAGAGCTCATAACAGGATGGAAATAAATTTATAATCCTAATGTGACCGGTTTGTTGTTTTTTCTTAATGAAATATATATATATATATATATAGTCATCCACAGACAGATCTGTTTCGTTCTATCAGAACTCATCAGTGTGGCTAGACATATTAGCTTCCCGTAGCCAGGATCGAAACCCGGTTGACTCAAACACCAATCCAAGCTTCTAACCCTTCAGCCACAAGGAGCCAATAGCATCGAAGTAAATTTTAAACGGTTATGAATCACAATTACTATTGTTTACATACATCCATTTAACGGCTACCGAGACCTCAATTCATATATATCAAGAGGCTTGCAAAAAACGCTAATGGCAACACAATTACTTCATTCACAGGAGAACTCAACCCTACGGGGGTAGGAGAGTATATATCTCTATAGTCATCCACAGACAGATCTGTTTCGTTCTATCAGAACTCATCAGTGTGGCTAGACATATTAGCTTCCCGTAGCCGGGATCGAAACCCGGTTGACTCATATATATGTATATATATATATACTAATTTAGGTCTAGAAGTAAGAAAAACTATGTATTCAAAACCAGTAGCTGCATCTCTAACCTTGTCCAACATTGCATACAGACTCGTTATGGAAATTCTTACAGTGATATTGATTCAATGTTGTATTTCTTCTTTCCTTTCCATTGGACAACATCAGTGTCTTGAAAAGAGGAGACCTATTGCATGGGCAATGGTTAGTCTTGCATATATCTTTGCTAAGGCCTGTGCCAAGATCCATCATCTGACAAGGGAGACTTTATCTTGGGAATGCTTCTTGTTTTTATGTCTTTAAGATTAATGTTAAGTATAATCCTTCTTTAAGTATTAGATCCAGACTTGAAATTTGACAAAATTTGGAATTTGATCTCTGGGATTTTTCTTTTCTTCATCTTGATTATTTTGACTATATTAACTTGCTTTAATCAGTATTTTTTTTCTTGTTTGCTCCTTTACAGAAGTTCAACTATCAATACAGGATGTTGGGATTTGTGGGTCAGATGTCCATTACTGGATTAATGGAAGAATTGGTGATTTTGTCCTGACCTCGCCAATGCTTTTAGGTCATGAAGCGAGTGGAGTGGTCAGCAAACTTGGCCAAGGTGTCACTAACCTTACAGTTGGTCAGTATAAGATTTATAATCATATAATGATATATTAAAAAAAATTCATCATTTTCATCAATTTTTTTTATCATTCTTGAAATAGGTTATTTTTATACAGTATGATTGGAGTGATGTCAGACCAGAGTATCCAGTGGCGAGGCTTCAGTTCTAGAATTCTTGGGAGTGAGGAGCTACCCTTTTATTACCATCACTCTTAGGTCCATCATGACCTGGAGTAATTGTTTCTGTTAGGATCCCATCTATCAGTCAAATAAATTTGTAAATGTACTGGGTGTGTGTATATATATATATATATGTGTGTGTGTGTGTGTGTGTGTGTGTGTGTTTGGAGAGAGAGATAGAATAGCCTTTATATGATATTTGTAACAAAATTTTTATTTTCCATTATTTTGGGGCAGAAAATGTTATTTACATTGTTTAAAAAGACTCCCCATGGCCTACTGACTACTGCAACATGGTAGTGAGAAAATTTGAACTCCAAAAGCACTATTGCATTCACTTTTGGGCTAATACCCTTGGGGAAAAGGTATGAACCCTCTTATTCTCCCCCACCTGATAAATATAACCACTTTTGTTCTTTTACAAAGACTGCTTTTGCATTAAATTACCCGAAAAGGTTGATATGCCATTAATCAAATTGATTTGCCTAAAATAAATGGAAAACACCTTTTTTTTTTAAATATGCTTTTGTAGCCTTGGTAATGAAATTCTTAGCTTTAAATGTGCTAAGAATAACTATTGGTCCCAAAAGAGTTTAAACTTTAGCAAGATATAGAACCCTGGTTGGTACTTTTAGCAAGGTTACATTTATCTAGGAGAGTAAACCTTTCTGACAAAAAAAAATCATATCCCTAAATTGTGGAGATTTCATATATGGTAGTTATGAACTTCAAAAGAATTATACCTTCGATCACGATGTCATCTGCTTCATCAGCAGTTGTCAAGACATATAAAAAGGTACTTAATCATTAAAGGATAGAGTTACCATAAAGTGGACTTGATTTAGTTTGGTTGAGTTTTATGGCATATCAACTCTTGTAGGTTATTTGATGTCAAATCCTCCTTATACATATATATCAAATATATATGATTTGGTTGGCTTGAGTTTTATGGCATATCAACTCTTATAGGTTATTTGATGTCAAATCCTCCTTATACATATATATCAAATTTATATGATTTGGTTGGGTTGAGTTTTATGGTATATCAACTCTTATAGGTTATTTGATGCCAAATCCTCTTTATACATATATATCAAATATATATGATTTGGTTGAGTTGAGTTTTATGGCATATCAACCATTATAGGTTATTTAATGCTACATCCTCTTTATACGTATATATTAGATATATACGATTTGGTTTGGTTTGTGTTTATGACATATCAACCATTGTAGGTTATTTAATGCCAAATTCAGTTTATTAAATATATATGATTTTGTTGGACTGAGTTTTACGGCATATCAACCATTGTAAGTTATTTAATGCCAAATCCAGTTTATACATATGTATTAAATATATATGATTTGTAAACATAAATCAGTCAAGTTAAATAGTTCCAAGAATAGCTATGTATCTGTAACAATTCAATTAAATGTCAGTCATTTGTTTACACACAGTTAAATTTAAAAACAGTTCTATTTCAAACAATTCAATTTAGCATTAGTCATTTGTTTGCACAGAATCGAAACATCAAATAATTCTATTTGACCCACAGAAAGGACCCTATCAGGTAGTACCACTCTGGTTGAGAATGGACCTGGGAGCAATGGCAGTGAAAGGGTACTCCACATTCCCCAAAGCTCCAACATTACTGGAGCCTCACCATCAGATTGTTTAATGTCTTATCTCGGACATTCATTGTGTGGGAAGGTCTTACCCTTCTGCAGATATGCAGTTAGTGTATTTTATAGCCCCAGCCAACTGGGCTCGAGTGGAATTGAAGAATTCAAATGAAGATCAAGAACTGACACTAAACTGCATCCACCAGTGAGGGTCCAATTCTAGGGCATTAAGGAATCTGTATTTACCTCTTCATTGCCATTACTCCCAAATTCACTCTGGAGTGTTAAGACCTATCGGGGTCTCATCTATGGGTCAAGGGGATTAGTTTCAGTATCAGTGTTTTAACATTCACTGTCTCTCGCTAGTGTTGTTCAAAATCATCTTAAATATCATCTCATCTAGATCTATTTGACCTATAGATTGGATCCTAACTGGCAGAACTACTCCAGGTAAGAGTGAACCTGCGAGTAGAGTCAACAAAGAGCAGCAATGCTTGAGCTTCATTTCTGTATACCAATTAATGTCACACCCAGGACACATTTTTTGTATTATCATGTATTAAATCTTGGTCAAGTGTCAGATAATTCTATATTTTGGGGCACAACAATTTTAACTGTAAAACTTGGTGTGATGAGCTATAACTGATGCATATTGACATTACTTGGGTCTAATTAAAAATTTCTTTTGATTTTAAACAACTTGGACAAAAACAATAAAGATAAGGAAAATAGTCTAAATGAATCAAGATATATAAGAAATATTTAGACAAAAATACATGATCTTTTTACTTCCTTATTAAGGTGATTGGAAAATCAGAACCACATCAGCTCCATCTAGAAAAAATAGAAAAACCTTTTTTTTTTCTACCAATTTTTGTTGCTTACCATCACAAACAACCTTCGTGTAATCAGACAATTTGTCGGATTTTTAAAATATTGATTTCAAAAGATTTTAGAAGTGAGGCTCTATTTACAATTGAATGTTGAAACGATCTCTGACTTTCTGACATGCGTGTTCTCCAATTCTGTTTGACTTATTTTTATTATTCCAAGAGAAGAGGTGGAAAATCTCTCATAGTTAAGCTAGGATTAAAGTTTCAATAATTTAAGTATTATTTCCTAGTTTCCTTGCTTAACACTCAGCAATATGAGGTACGTATCAAGGATAAAGTGGAGCAATCCTGGGAAAGGAGTAACACCCTCCCCTTCACCTCGGTGTAATAGCTATTGAAAAGGGAACCTTCTGGTCGCCCTCGACTACAGTTGCCAACTTTACTTACTATTTATACTGGAAACCAAACCTCCTCTTCTACGGTTAATAAAAATCAATATTTAAAAAAACTGACAAATCAAAGGAGCAAAGGTAGGTCTTCTGTATGATAAACAAGAAAAATATATTTTAAAAAAAATGTTTTTTTATGTTTTTCTAGATTGAAAAAATCAAGTTCATATATACCAGGTGTGTTTTTTTTTTTGTTTTTTTTTGTGATCATAGCCCAATTCTTTTTTATTGCAGGTGATCGTGTGGCTATTGAACCTGGTGTGACATGCAGGACGTGCAAATTTTGCAAAATTGGGCGTTACAATCTTTGTCCAGATATTCGTTTCTGTGCCACACCTCCTGTTGATGGAAACCTGACAAGGTATTATTGCCATGCTGCTGATTTCTGTTACAAGTGAGTAAAAGATCATATCTTAATGGCCTTGAACCAAACTAACCTAAGCTGATTAAATATCTTAACCTTCATGTCTAATGTCCCAAAAAGGAAGTCTTTTCATTATTCTATATATTACACAATGTAAAAAATTTTTACTTTTTCTTGTTCCTGAGTTGAAAGTATTATTTTCCAATTGCTATGCCTGAAGTAAATTAAAAATCCTAGTTTTTTCTTAAACTTTGATTTTGTAACATGAGTTATGAAAATTTCAAATTTACACTTTTTTTAGAACATTCCAGGGAGATTTGTTGTTGAGTATCTGATAGAGAATTTTCTATGACTTAGTAAATATTTTTGTTCATTTTTATATAACTTTTGTATATATACATTTAGATATTGTTTTATTCATACCTTATTTTAATGAAAATGTGCTAACTTTCTTGTTTTTACTAAGAAAATTGGTTAATTTCTTAAGTTCATTATCTAGGACACAAAATAAAAGCTTAAAGGTGATTATGGCCATTTTCTATACTTTTACAACATAAGCAATTAAGTTTGATTTGGTTTGGTTTTATGGCATATCAACCATTTTAGGTTGTTTAATGCCAAATTCTCTTTATATATATATATATATATATATATATATATATATTGAATAGTTTTCTTGTCCTAATGGAATTACTCCTAACTATATAAATATATATATATACAATAAATATATACGTATATATATATATATATATATATATATATATATATATAATGAATATGTATATACGTATACAATAAATATGTATATATATATATATATATATATATAATAAATATATATATATATATATATATATATATATATATATATATATATATATATAATGCCATGGAATTTAGACTGTGACCCCTAGGTTTCATGGAGTTTCTTTACAAAGCAACAATCATCAGGCAGTTAACAAAATGAAAATATTTTGTTAACTGCCTGATGATTGTTGTTTTGTAAAAAACTCCATGAAACCCAGGGGTCGCTGTCTAAATTCCCTGGCATTAAATATATATATATAATATATATTTATTTAATATTATTTTATAATAGTTCTATGCTAGATATTGAGCACTCTCCATATCATATTGCACTTGGTTTGCCACAAACTCACGAAGTGATTTAGTGACAACCAACACTGTTATAATATATATATATATATATATATTTGATTAAGTAACTATTTTTTTGTAAACTATTCTAAAATTCTGATGGTGTGAAAAAAACCCAGATAGTACAATTTGCAAATAAAAAAAATATTTCGCTAATTGGTATCTGTGAAAAAAATTCATACAAAAAAATAGACTAAAAGCATACATACTATTTAAAAATAATCAACTAATAACACATGTCTATTAAATAATGATCTGTTTAGATGAAACGTAGGTAGATTTTTTTCTGATTCTGTAAGCATTCTCACACACACACACACACACATATATATATATGTATATATATCTCTATAGTCATCCACAGACAGATCTGTTTCGTTCTATCAGAAGTCATCAGTTTAGCTAGACATATTAGCTTCCCGTAGCTGGGATCGAAACCCGGTTGACTCAAATGCCAATCGAAGCTTCTAACCCTTCAGCCACAAGGAGCTAGTATATATATGATTTATAAAAACTTTTGTGGATAACATTTTTAAATGAACCAGAGTTTATTTTTTTTACACACAGTTAAATGGTTTCAAGTATTGCTATCTCATAAAGATGATTCGATTTACTATTAATCATTTGTTTGCACACAGTTAAATGGATATATATGATATATGATATATATATATGATATATGATATATATATATGATATGTAAGTGATTAGTTTGTTGGTAATTTCATTTTTTAATGAGTCAGCATTAATTTGCTTGCCCACTTGTGTTGCTATTGTTTCTACATAGTTAAATGATTTCAATTATTGCTATGTAACACTTATAATTCTATTTCAACATTAGTCATCTGCTTGCACACAGTTAAATGGTTCCAAGTATTGCTATGTATTACTAACAATTCAATTAAACATCAGTCATTTGCTTACGCACAGTTAAATATAAAAACAGTTCTATTTCAAAACATTCAATTTATCATAAATTATTTGTTTACACACAGTTTAAATATCAAACAATTCTATTTGACCCATAGAAAGGATCCTATCAGGTGCTAAGATTCTAGAGCAGAGTGGGCATGACAGCAATGGCAATAAAGGGGCACTCCACATTCCACAAAGTTCCGCCATTACTGGAGCCTCGCCATCAGATTGTTTAATGTCTTAAACAGGACACTCATTGAGAGCAGGGTATGTCTTACCCTCCTGCAGAGATGCAATCAGTGCATTCTACAGCCCTAGCTAACTGGGCTAATAAGCAATTAAGAAATAACACATACTATCCAGGAACAAAATTTGTGTCCCATTATGTTATCCAGGGGATAAAAGCAAAGTTTGACGGGAATAATGGCCATTTTCTATATTTTTACAACGTAAGCAAATAAAAAATAACACATATTATCCAGGAACAAAATTTATGTTATGTAATGTTATTCACAGTGTTATCTTTATCTCAGCATTTCTTTTTGTAACACATTTTATTTTCATCTCTATATTTCCTAATATCATTCATGTTGCTTAAAGACCTGAGATGAAGTCTTTTATTACATCCTCTTAAAAAAAAAGGAAGTGTCTTCGGTCTGTGTTATGGTACCTACCTTACGGACTATAATGAACTCTTCCTATTACTATGAATACTGGGAGAATATTCATCTCGGTGTTAAGTTAACTCCAGCCTAACACTTTGACAATCAGACTGACATTCAACACTCTTTTACCTATGCTGTATTTATGCTTTTGTTCAATATACTTGTTTCACGTAATCCCGAGTTTGTGTCTTTCTTCTGGACCTTTTACTGGTCCACAACAGTATAATATCAAACTACAGTTACTCCCAGGTGTTGTATAGCCACATAATACATATGCAACTATACACATATACATGCAGAATCATAACAACGACACAATAAAGATGAGCAACACAGTTCTTTTAGAAAAATATACCTCTCACTTTATTTGAAAGAGTTCGAAAGGGTTACTCAAGGTTTTACTGTGAGAGGGAGTTGGAGACCGAACAGAACTGCAACATGTTGACCCCCACTCTATTGGCCATAACTGCATTTCTTTCCTGTTCTCCTGTGCTGCTCAACTGGGGGCCTGAGGGCCCACTCCACTGGGTGCTGGCTTTCTCTACCACATCTTGTCACCAACGGGTCTGGTCTCCAAAACTAACTGACTTCCTGTCTTCACTGAGTTATATAATAGTTCAATCGCCCACTCAATCTTTGGAATGACATGTTTGATCGTCATCAAGCGGAAATAACTGTCATGCAGTTCACAGGTCACTCTCTTCTGGTGCATCAGTCTATGACTGTACCGTGGGATTTTAACCCTGTCCCCTATTGTCAGCCAAGTTCACCCACGCCAATGGAATATGCAACTTCCGCATCTTTGGAATGGCATGTTTGGCCGGGTCGAAGGTCAATATACAACACCAGGTCCACTCTAACTCAGAGTGGTTGTGTCTGTTCATTTATCTATTTATGGGTCAAATAGATCTGCTTGTAAAGTATTTGATTAGAATACTTGATACCATATAACTATGAAAATCATTTATTTCAGAAGTGTAACTTGAAATTATAAATGTATACAAAGGATTACAATTGAGAGGAGGGGAGGCTATGACCAAGTGGTTAATGCATTGGACTGCAACATTATAGTATGCGAGTTCAAACTCCTGTCATGCTTTTCATTCGCTTTTGAACTTATACCCTTGGGAAAGGCATGAACTCCTTTATCCTCCTAACTATGGGATAAATAGTACCACTAACCGGCTCATTGGTTTAGTGGATAGAGTGTTCGACAATGGTCCGGGAGACCGGGGTTCAATCCCTGGTTGAGTCATACCAAAGACTTAAAAAATGGCACTTGATACCTTCTTGCTTAACACTCAGCATTATTAGGTACATATCAAGGATAAAGTGGAGCAATCCAGGGAAAGGAGTAGCACCCTCCCTTATGCCTCGGTGTAGTAGCTACTGAAAAAGGGAGCCTTCTGGTTGCCCTCAACAAGAGTCGCCAAGTTTACTTTTTTTTTACTTACTGTTTTTCTACAAGGATAGCTTTGGCTTTAGATAACTCACAAACGTTGATATGCCATTAGATAAAAATAAAACTGAAACCAAAACATGACATACAGGGAAGTGCAGAATAAGCAGGGAGTCATAAGTGACATTTTCCTGTGGACTCCAACTTATGGACACACCTGTGTTAGCCAACCAGCAAAGACTTTCATGAATCAGCTCTGTGTGGACACCGGATGCCGACTGGAGAACCTGCCAAGAGAGATGGCTGATAGAGACGGATGATGAAAAGAGAGAATAATGATTAATTAATTCTTCCTTTATTGCTAAATCTCTACAGATATGAAACATTTAAATGTCCATTTCTCTACATTTCAGGTTGCCAGACAATGTAAGCACAGAAGAAGGAGCTTTATTGGAGCCTCTTTCTGTTGGAGTTCATGCCTGCCAACGAGCTGGTGTAACCATTGGGTCTACAGTGCTCATTTCAGGAGCTGGTAAGTTAGTTTGATTATTTTATTAATGCAAACAATAACGGAAGATTATTTCTTTGTCTGTGGCAATTAAAAATGAGTAAATGCTAGAAACGGGAAACTCAAAGAATCTGGTTGAAAGAGCTTTGTTCTTGATGCAATAATCAAGCTTCTTTCTTTGCCAGCGTTTTCTTTTAATTGATCGATAGTTTTGTAATGCTCACATAAAAAGAGAAGAAAATAATTGACAGACAATTTAAGAAAAACAAATATTTTATTCCAACGGAAATTAATATATTAACAGAAAATAAGACAAACAAAAGGTTGTTACTATCCGTCATACTCCCAGCCAAGCTATTCAAGAAAATCTTGCTGAAGTCCATCTGACTAATTGTCATCGGGCTATTTGTCTTTTCAACTAATATCCATTCGACTTATGTTCCATCTTAACAGCATAGCACCTCTATTTATACTATCTGGAGCCCTCTCAATTCTGTCCACTGGTGATTAAACACCGATCACCAGTGATCAGTGTTCAATCATCAGAGTCTCACATTATTCCTATATGACAAGAAGATATCTGAAAACATGTGTAATATACTGACTTAGCTGGCGACGTGGATGAACTTAGCAGATTCAATGCAGTCGCAAGATAACATCAACAAAGTGGAGAAAATAAAGAGGGATGGTGAAGAATATAATTTATTGCCTATAGATAGAGTGAGAGATATTTCTGTTCACAGATAAGATCAACAAATTACTGGAAAAAAAAAACGGAAGTATGTTAGTTCCGATAACCAGCCATAAACAGAAAATACGTGAGGTGAAGAGGATGTTCATATTTCCGCATGCGACTTGAAAAGACAATATAAGGTCTGTAATTTTAAACTGAAGGCAGAGATCAGCTGGTTCCTCTAGTGAAGGGGAATGATCCACTGGTCCCTCAAGCAAAGAGGAGAGACCTGCTGGTCACTCAAGTAGATCTGTCAGCTCCCTGAGTGTGTTCTCCGGCCATCACAATACTTCACAAAAAGGGTCCCGGCCACAGCAGAAAGATATATGCGAACTCTCTCTAACTGTATTCCTGCTACACACAATCAACGCCATCAAAGAATAAAAATATAAATTATATTTTTATATATATATATACGAGTCCTTCGTTGTTTGTCCAGTGGTTTGATATGTGACACATGGACAGTGGAATCAAAACAGTCTAACCCTCATGGATTGAATAAAGGGTTCAGTTTGAAATTCCCTAAATGTCCCCAACTATGACAAAAGTCACCCGAAGAAGGCTGGAGGGTACAGTATATATATATATATATATATGTATAGAATATTCGCCAATGGCCCTGGAGATTGAGATTCAATCCCAGGTTGATTCATACTAAAGACTCAAAAAATGGTACTTGATGCCACCTTGACAGACAACATAACAAAAACATTTTATTCCAATGGAAATTAATATATTAACAGAAAATAAGACAAACAAAAGGTTGTTACTATCTGTCATTCTCCCAGGCAAGCGATTCAAGAAAATCTTTTTCTTGCTTTATAAAGTAAGGATCAAGGGTAAAGTGGAGCAATCCATGGAAAGGAGTAGCACCCTCCCATACAGCTCAGTGTAGTAGATAATGAAAAGGGAGCCTTCGGGCTGCCCTCAAGTATGGTTGCCAACTTTAATTATTTTAATTATATATATATATATATATACTACATCTGTTATATTGATACTTATATAGACATGCTTATATATCCATTTAGATCAGTGCACATAGGGGCAAAAAAGTTTATAGTGTTACATATGGATTAAATAAAAATTTCCTTTTTGAAATTCCTTGAAGGTTTTGCCCAATCAACCAGGGCTTTAGAATACACCAACTGGATATGACACTAAACAATCTGATGGTGAGGCTCCAGTAATGCCAGTACTTTGGGAATGCAGAGTACCACTTTACTGCCATCACTCCCAGGTCCACTTTGGCTTGGAGTGGTAGGGTCCTATCTATGAGTCAAATAGAACTAAACTGTGTAATTACACTTAACTGAATTGTTTGAAATTAACTATTCTTATATTTAACTGTGTGTAAACATAAAACTATACTTATACTAAATTGAATTGTTTGAAATAGAACTGTTTTATGTATAAAAATTGATTTGGCATTAGATAACCTACAATGGTTGATTTGCCATAAAATCAAACTAACTAACCAATCCTTGAAGGTTACTGACGATGACAACTGTAGGACATTTTATATTATCGACAGAGGATCCACTGATTTTATTATCCTGAAATCTGAACTAATCAGTAATGAATAGTAAGTGATGCTCATGTACTGGGTATCTAAAATCCAACAGGGTAAGGATGCAAAGGATTTAAGACAAAACTAGGAAAAGTTCCTCAAATATATCAATAAACTCTTCTTATTTCAAATATTTAGTCTAATATAGTCTGGCTCATTGGCCTAATGAGTAGAATGTTCACCAATGGCCTGGGAGACCAAGAATCAATCCCAGGTCGAGTCATATCAAAGACTTAAAAAATGGTACTTGATATTTCCTTGCTTAACACTCTGCATTATAAGGTACGGATCAAGGGTAAAGTGGAGAAATCCGGGGGAAGGAGTAGTGCCCTCCCCTACACTTAATAGCTCTTTAAAAGGGAGCCTTCGGGTCGCCCTTGATTAAGGTCACCAACTTTACTTATTTCAAATATCCAAATCTGATCTAACAAATAAAATGGGATTTCTTTTCAGCTGTGACTGTGTCAGTACTGCTATATGGATGCAAATGAAATGCATAGAGAAAAAAGCTAAATGGAAACTATACAAGAATGCTTTGTGCTATTTTGAACAAATCCTGGAAGCATCACCCCACAAAACAGCAGCTACTTCTCATCTCACAAACCATACAAGAACAACAAAACATGTGAGACACTGCTGGAGAAATAAGGATGAACTCATGTGACATTCTCTTATGGACTCCAACATGTGGCTGCACGGGAAGGATTTATATACATTAGCTCTGTGTGGACACTGGATGTAGTCTAGAAGACATACCATGAGCGATGGATGATAGAGATGGATTGCAAGAGTGACTCATGGAACTCTGTGCTGTGACTTGATGATATAATGCAGTAACTGTTCTCTCTCTCTCTCTTTGATTTCAGGACCAATTGGTTTGTCTTGTTACTTAACAGCAAAAGCCATGGGAGCCAAGGAAATTTGTATTACAGGTAATTTTTTATCTTATTATTGCTAGTTTGACTCCATCTTATTGTTGCTTTTCATCCCAATTCTTTGGTCAATAACACTCTTCATTATTCAGGGGGGGTGTTATATACTCATTTGCCGTATCATAACGACTCAATAATAAAGACGCACGCAGAAAGATGCAGGAAGGAAGACACAAGAAGACTTCTTTACAATTATATTTACCTCTCACTTTATTTGTAAGGTTTGAAAGGGTTGTTTAAGGGTTTGCATGTGAGAGGGTGCTAGAGACCGAACATAAACTTCATATTTTGACCCCACTGTTATGACCGTCACGTTGTGTCTTTATTGTTCTCCTGATGTTGGGGTCTACTCCATCGGGGCTTTCCGAGGGACCCCTCGGTCGGGTGTGGCCTTCCCTACCACATCTCGTCTCTAACCCTCTGGGAGTCTGCTGGCAACTGCTTTGGCACCCCAAACTCAACTGAGTTAAATAATAATTCAATGCCCACACGATCGCCTACTGGATCTTTGAAATCGGGTGTTTAATCGTCATCAAGCGGAAATAACTGTCATGCAGTTCAGAGGTTACTCTCTTCCGGTGCATGACTGTAATGGCACAATGGGACCTTCACCTTGTCCCATATCATAAGCCTTAATCCGCCCACGCGATCTCTTTCGATTACTGGCCATTGGAATGTGTCACTTCCTTCCAGTGTATTACCTTGGAATAGTATTTTTGGGCCGGGTCGAAGGTCAAAATATAACAGGGTGTTCTCGTGGTGTAATGGTTAAAGCGATGGACTGTGGAATCATAGTAAGCAGGTTTGAACTCCAGAAATTTGATTGAGTCAATGGAAATTTTTTAGACAAATGAAATATTTTCAATGGAGACAGAAAAGGTTTCTGATAACAGCAGATTAGTAAAAAATGTTCCAAGTTTTAGATATCTCAAAGCAAGAGTTATTTTACAGAAGACATGTATTTTAAGTTTTCTCTCCTGGAATGAAAAGAAGATTTCTATGAAATTTTATGTCTGTTTATTTTGTTGTTTCTTGTGTGTTTATAAAAACAGAGTCATCTGCTATAAAAATTGAGGACTGAGTTTTTCTTCTCAGAAATGAAAATTAATATTTTCCTGGAACATTTTCAGAGTCTTCATGTTAATGCTTATTTTTACATCTTGTATCATACACAAGCGTTGGTTGTTCTTAGTGGGCTGCCGGTAATGTCTGAAAATGAGAAGATGTTGGACAAACCACAAACTCATGTTGATATCTTAACAACTTTATTCAACTGCCCCTAGTGGCATTCCCTAGAGATCGTAACAACTCCAGGTCAAGGGGATAATCCTTTATCATCATCAGTAATTACTTACTGATGAAACACATCTTTCTTGTCAGTTGAAATAAATTATTTAATGGAATTATTATTTTAACTAATGTTGTCTTCTCAATTTTCTCGAGTTTTGATATTTGTTGAAATTGAACATGTTTTAGGAATTATATTTTTCGAATTTATTTTGTATTTCCCTGGATATTTTTTTTTAGAACTATCAGTTTGCTTTTTTTTACCATGACTGATTTTTTTTGATAATTTGAAATTCAAACTAAAATACTTTGTAAACATATTCAAATTATTAGTATTAGATAGGAATACTTGAAATCATATAACTGTGCAAACAAGTGACTATTATCAAGTAAAAGTTGTTACTTGAAACTATATAATTGTGTATAAATTTTTTGTATAAAAAAGTTATATGGTGTCTTATATTTCTATGTGCCAATTATTTTACAAAGAATACTTAAAGGTATAATTGTTTACAAGGAATTATCATGAATTACTTGAAACCAAATAATTTCTTGAAATAAAACAAACTTCAGAATCAAATTAACACAGCAATGACTGACTTGCTGTTAAACCAAGTAACCATGAGTCATGATTTCATTTGTTTTAATAATGCCTTTATTTGTTTTTTCCAAATAAAAACTAGATGTTGATAGCAATCGCCTGGAATTTGCCAAGAAGCTCGGGGTACAGTTTGTGTTGTCTGTGAGGGAAGGGACGCCAAAAGAATTGGCTTCTCAGATTGAAGTAATTTTGGGACAGCGTCCAGAAATCTCCATTGAATGCAGTGGCAATCCAGCTGGCTTAAAGACATCTATGTTGGTACGAATCTTTTACTAAATGTTTTTTTTTTCTTTTCTTGTCTCAGTTGGACCAAAATATTTTGTTCCTAAATGAAAGCATCTCCTTGATTATATGAAAACTTCAAAAAATCAGTTTTCCTGTGAATCCGAGAATGAAATCCTATGCAGTGGAGTGTCTAATTGTATTTTTTCTCACATCTGTCCGATCTACCTGCAATTTCTTTTCTCTGGGTTGTGAAAAGGTTTCAAATTACTTCCTCACAAGTGGATGTAGCTGCTCATTTACTTAATTTACGATGATGCTCTGTTCAAAGAAGATCTGTCGGCAAGCGATGTTGCTTCAAGTTTTGATTGAAGGCTCTAATTGTATGGATGAGTATTGAATACTGAATTCAGTAGAGATCTTTCAATATCCCATTATATGATCATGAAACTTTTTGAGAAAGCTCCTTTGCCTATCATCATCATCATCTCATCATCTTGTCGTGCCATCTGCACGGACATCCCTGACCCTCTCTCCACCCCTCCCTATCGTTCATTCTTCCGGTAGATCCGCAGGACTAGCCCCCCCGTATCCTCACAGAGCTGCTGTATGTAGGTTCGAGCTGGTCACCCTGCTTTTGCTCAGCCATGTGAAGGGGTCCTTAGGAGCACATCACTTATGAGCTCGTCTCTACTTCTCTAGTGGTGTCCTATTGTGAAATTTTTTGCATGTGCCAGTTAAAAATTTAGTTTCATTCAATGTCCATGCAGATCTTTTAAATTGTCAGTCTTTGTGGTTGGCTTTGCTCTGATTGGTCAGCAAAAATAAGTAAATTAAATATCCCAATAAAATTCAATTTGAAACTGCCACTTTCATTTGATGGCCCAAAGTTGGGCAGAAAGTACTAGGGATATATACAACTATGGAAATACATAAATCAATTCCCGCCATATACGATAAAAGCAATATGGCAATACAAACAGATCCAGAAGAAAATATGTAGACAGAAAATGTCTATTATGTTTAATGAAATTTGTATTAATGAAGAAATGCTGCCAAAATATACATATTAGTAAAGTTGGCAACTTTAGTCAAGAGTGACCTGAAGGCTCCCTTTTCAATAGCTACTACACCGAGGTGTAGGGGAGAGCACTACTCCATTCCCTGGATTGCTCCATTTTACCCTTGATCCTTACCTCATAATGCTGAGTGTTAAGCAAGGTGGTATCAAGTACCATTTTTTGAGTCTTTGGTATGATTCGACCTGGGATTGAATCCTGGTCTCCCAGACCATTGGTGATATATATATATATATATATATATATATATATATATATATATATATATATATTACATGATAGTGTCTGTGACCCTGGGTATCATGCTTTACGCATTCATCAGATAGAATAAAAGGTTTTCAAAAGAAGACTGACTAGTATGGTTAATTTTTTGGTTTGAAGGGGGATTTTGTTAGTGTATGTGTGTGTGGGCATGTGCCTAAGTTTGTGTGTTTTTGAATGTTAGTATATTTATGTATGTTCTATCACTTGTACATATATATATATATATATATATATTTGCACATATAAGGGTATGCATCTTTACATATATACACATATTTACACTGTCTGTTGTTGGGAAGGAGTGCCGCAAAGGAAGAAAGTGTGAGAAGGGAAGAGTGGGTGAGGACAGAATTGTTTCAATCAGAATGAATTCTTTTTCTCTTGATCCTGACTAAGTTTCTGATAGTTAAAGGTTTATTTGATAGGAATATGAATTGTCTGTTGTTTTTTATTATTATTATGATAATAATAATGATAATAATTATAATAATAACTCCTATAGGACTTTGACATACAAACAGATCACCTAATCTTGGCTAGAAGACTAGACCTTAATCAACAAAAGTAGAACTTACAAAATTGTGGACTTTGCTGTTCCGGCTGACCACAGAACAAAACTGAAAGAAAGTGAAACAGAGACAGATGTTTGTTTTCATGTCTTCATTTTAAGATTATCTCAAATTTGTGGCTTAATAGTGTATATTGTGAAGGGTGGGTGATTATCGCAACTTTTTCATTGAGGCAAAATAGGCTGATTTTATAACTTCCCATATTTGCATATTTCTATATGTATAAAAGTTTTAGTTGTCTAAATTTCTGAAACGAAACTGGTTGATTTTTATCATTAAGGTTTTTCAGACTATTGTCTTCCTACAACGTTTCGGCCAATATGACATCCGGCCTTCTTCAGGTGTTTGTCGAACTCGGGAAGCTTCACAGAACTTCGAACTACGTCCTTTATTGAAACCACGGGGGTCTCCTGTTCTGATTCCATTAGCCATAACCGGGTACAAGTGTTAAGTATTCCTGTATTGTTACTCGCCTGTAGTGAGGATTGAACCTGCAGATGATTGTCTCCTTAAAAGCTCAGGGAACCAACGCCTATAACCATTACACTATGTGTCCTGTTGAACAATTCAGAGTGAATTTTTGGGTATTATAAACTTAATGTTCTTACTTTGGCTAGAATTACTACTATTATGTATGATTTTTTACCTGTGCTCATATTCAGATTTTTTTTTTTTTTTTAAAGATAAATATAAGTTTTATCATTGATATTGAGCTCTATTTAGTAATACCGCAATATTTGGTCCTCCCTTAACTCACCAAGTTAGCAAGTGAGAACCATAAACCTCTACAATATATATATATATATATATATATATATATATGTGTGTGTGTGTGTGTGTGTGAAATATCATTCAAATAAATCAATGTATGGTTTTAAGTTGGCGACCAGAAGGTTCCCTTTTCAATAGCTACTACACCGAGGTGTAGGTAAGGGCACTACTCCTTTCCTTGGATTGCTCCACTTTACCCTTGATACGTACCTTATATTGATGAGTGTTGGGCAAGGAAGTATCAAGTACCATTTTTAAAGTCTTTGGTATGACGTGACCTGGGATTAAAGCCAGGTCTACCAGACCATTGGCGAAAATTTGACAGCTATCCTGAAATAAGCTGCTATGCTAAAAAGTTAGGTGCATAAAAATAAGCAATATTGGCTATGGTTAATATCAAAAGGGTGACTAATTCAAAATATAAAATATTGAAAATTATCCTGGAATTCCTATAAGTCCCTTGTGTTTGCTAAAATAATTGAGGATGGGGAAAGCATAGAAACTTTTAATGCCTCATTAATATAGATCCTTAAATATAAGTAGTTTTTAAAAGGGTAGATGTTTGATAATACTAGTAAAAGGTTATTACTAATAATACTGATCAATTTCTTATTGTTATTGCTTTAACAGGCGACTGCAAATGGCGGGTGTGTTGTTATGGTTGGCATGCAACCTGATGAAGTGACTGTGCCTTTATTGAATGCAGCTGTTAGAGAAGTGGATGTCAAAGGGACGTTCAGATATGCCAATTGGTAAGTAACACATTTCATATGACCACTATTTGATTAACCATTCCTTCATTCAGCTTTCAACTTTAAATAAGGATCAATAAATAAATCAATTAACAAAGAAAACTGTCCACCCCTTTCTACATTTTGTAATTCTTGCATTTGATAGAACATTAAAAGAAATAATGTTTTCATTGTGATGTAAAAATAATGTTTTTTGCATAATATAAAAAATAACATTTCAATGAAAAAATTTTAAAAATACATGTTTTTATTCCGAGGAAAAAATGTTTTTATCTTAACATAGAAAATAAGATTTAAAAGTAAAGTTTTTGAATGATAATATAAAAGAATTTCTTTTATATTAATAAACAAGTAAACTAATCATAATGGTTGGAAGAAAAATAATGTTTTTACCATAATATAGAAAAATAACGTTTTTATCTTAGCTTAAAAAAACAAACTTTTTCTCATAATGTCTAAAAAAATATTTTTGTCATAATTTAAAAAAACGTTTTTATGATCATATTATTAAGAAATCTTTTTATCATAACGTAAAGAAATAGCATTTTTCATATGGTTAGAAATAATGTAAACATAAAAATAACATAAAAAATATTTTTATCATAGTTTGAATAAAATAACGTTTTCAACTTAGATAAAAAAAAAAAACAACGTTTCTACAATAATACAAAAGATAATGTTCTTAGAATAATAAAAAAAATGATATTTTTAGAATAATATACAAACATACTGTAATGTAATGTAAAAAAATACCCTGAACAATATTTTTTTTCTTTCAGTTATCCAATTGCTTTGTCGATGATATCCACTGGACAAGTGAATGTGAAACCATTGATAACTCATCGATATAAACTGGAGGACAGTCTGAAAGCATTTGAACATGCTCGGACTATGCGAGACGGGGCTGTAAAAATTATGATCCGTTGTGTGCAAGGCTGAGTAGAAAAACACAAAAAATCCTGTCTTCCCCGTCACCTCCTTCTTTTTTCAAAATTTTTCATTCTCGCTGTTGAAGTAAGAAAAAAACAGGAGTTGAATGAAAAATAGATTTTTTTGTAAATTTGAGTTTTGGAGTCATAAGAAAAGTGAAAAATTAAACAGTTTGACTAACTTGAATGGAATAAAAACGCATTCAAGAATTCTTCTTAGTTTTCTAATTTGATTTTCTGGGATTTGAATAAATGATTCTCTTCATCAATTTTTGTTTTATTAATGGCATATCAACCTTTGTTGGGTATTTAATACCAAAACTATCCTCATAGAAAGACAGTAGTGGTACTATTTAACCCATAGCTGGGGGAATAAGGGGATTCATACCTTAATTAAGGGTATTAATCTGAACAGGAATGTAATATCACAACTGGGGTCTGACTTGCTTAACACAATATTAAAATCAAGCAGGTTAAATACAATACAAATGATGCAGTGGAAAAAGTAAAGTTGTTAGAATGTTTATTTTCTTAAAGAAAATAATTAAATGTGATTACTATTCATATAAAATAAACTTAATTTTAGTTATAAAATATTATAAGAATAAATTTGATTACAATTGGTTAAACAAATCATAAATTTAAGAACTTTTAATATTAAAAATAAATCATTTACTTTGCATACAACAAATATCATTAATAAATATTGTTTTTCATTTAGTAAATAAAAAAAATTAACATACCTGTAAGTTACCTCCCTTTTTCAAAATGGTTGCTTGTAACAAATTATTTTTAATTACCGTATATAATCGCAGATAAGTTGCAGATTTTTACTTTACTAAAATTACCATGAAGAAACGTATGCGATATCTACCAAACTTCTTCCTGGGCTTGAAATTTATCAGTAATAATCAGGAATGAACTTATAAATTGAAATGTATCCACAAACAAAACGTATAAAGTGATTATCAAAAATTTTAAAAATACTACGTTAATAAACTGCCAGAATTTCTTATCATTTGTGTCTTTGTTTCTTTTTTGTTTTTTGTTAGTTTTTATTTATTTAATTAATTTCCAGTCATATTAGAACACCACAGAAATCTTGGTACTTGAAAAAATTCTACAAAATTCTTGCCACAACTGAATTACAGAACAATTTGATTTCATTTGATATTTTAACTTAACTTTTAATCGATTTTTTTTTTTCACTTACAAAAATTTATGGTTTTTATTAATTTAAGATTTAGAATTTAATCACTTTCCTGTCAGTTGGTTGGTTTTATAGAATGTCAGTACTTGCTGGGATATTTAATACAGAAATCAGTCATTTTTACTAGCAATTATAACGTTTTAAATATACTTTTAAACAAATCATAAATTCAAGAAATTCATAAGTAACTCATGTTAATAACTGTTTATAAGCAATTATAGCTTCATGTAACTTTTCTTAGTACAAATTATCCAAAATTAAATCGTTTCAAGTATTCCTATGAAGTATTTATAATTTGTAAGCAATTATATGACTTCATGGGACATAGCATATTCAGATTTCGAATTTAATCTTCATATCAGAAAAATCACTTTCACTTATTTAATTAAATGTTGATATTTTTTGGAAATTCTTTCTTGCAATTTCACTTTGAGTGTTTGAGTTAAAAAATGTTTACATGAAATGATGAAAATTGTTGCATATTTTAAGCTGACCAGGACAGTCTGCATCAGGAGAAAAAAGTTGATGCATAAGACAGTTTTTTTAGACACAGAAAATTTTGAAGCTAATAAATGGGGTAAGATTAATAAATGAATTTTTTTTTTACTTCAGTGAAAGAAAATGAAAGAAAGGAGGGAAGAAAATAATGAAAGGAACGGGGAAAGACAAAATAAAGAAAAGAGCAAAAGAAAAAAACGGAATGAAATGGGGGTGGGAAAAATGGAAGGAAGGGGAGAAGAGAAAATGAAAAGAAAAGAAAAAAGAAAAAAATTGAAGAAGGGGCAGGATAAAGAAATTGAAGGAATAAGACTAACAAGCTTTTCAAGATCTTACTGGAAGATACCATCTATAGGGCTTTAATGTATCTTTAGAGGTCAGCATTAAGGTTCCAGGCTTCACAATCGTCTCTGGAGGTCTGAAGGTTATATAAAAGCAACCAAGGCAACTTACCATATAAAACAACCAAAAGCAACTTATCATATGTAAGCCCCTAAATTAACAAGGACCCAATGCAATTTACCTTATGAAAGTGTCAAAAGTAACTTGCCATAGGAAGACACCCAAAGCAACCAGCACCCAAACACACTAACATCTAAAGTAACTTGTCATATCAAAGTTTGTAAAGCAACTAACAGTCAATGCAATTTTGCCATATGCGAGTTACAGCACCTAAAACACCATGCCATATCACCCAAGGCAACAAGCTCTCAAAACAATGTATAAAAGCACCCAAGGCAACTAGCACCCAAGGTAATATGAAAGCATGTAAAGAAACTAACAGTTAATGCAATTTGGGAAGGCACTTAAGAACATGATAGAATCCTCCAAAGCTTCCAAGGCAACTAGCAGTCAATGCAATTTAGCAATATGCTAGTCACAACACACAAAGCAATTTGCCATGTGAAAGCATTGAAGGCAACTGGAACCTTAGGCCATATGTAGCCACCCAAAGCAATTTACTATATGAAAGAACCTATGGCAACTGGTCCACAATGTAACTTGCCAGGTGAAAGCACCCATTGCAACTTACCATGTGAAAGTATAACCCTACACCTCCATGTACATATGTAAACACCAAAAGTGACACTGTCATGCAAAACCACTTGCTGCTCACACTTGGATGGTTGATAAAAAAATACACATGATATTGTCTTCAGAGGTTCACTGTCTAGCACCCATGCTGTGTTCATTTGACCCAAAGAAGGATAGATGGTTTCTGAAAAGAAGATGTAATTTGCAAATGGCTGGAGGCAAAGAATATAAGCTATAGTAAAAATGACTCGACTCCAATGAGGAAAAATAAAGTTTTTTATATATATAAATAATTTACTATGATGTATTTCTAAACAACAATTTCATTGTACAAGTTGTTTTTCCCTTGCCAAGGGCACTTGCGTGAGGGATGCAAGGTTAGCACAAGGTCTGGATTCAGGAGGTCTTGAGTGACATGGAGATGGCATCTAGAGAATGTTTGCTTCTGAACTCAAAAATGCTAGGTTTAAGTAATAATTCAGCTCGGACAAGGGGTGGGTGTGAACAGCCTAGGAATCTCATTCCAAAATCAAATTTTAATAAAAATTCATTATTCTCACACACTGCCTAATTCTAACCAAAAATTCAATATTCTCACATTTTGCTAAATCATGGAATTCCAACTTTTTTTCCTCCTGCCCCGGCTTTTTAGGTGCTGATAACTGCCCTGTTGACAAACATAATTCAAATAAACAGGTAGCATCTGGTTAGCAAAACTTGCCTGGACAAAGATGTCTGATATCCCTTAATTAGAAAAACTTTCCCACTCCAGCACTTTAATTGCAAGGTCACAAATTGTCCATTAACCCCATACAGTTTGTTATTATGGGGTTAACTTGCTTTATAAACTTGCTATATGAAAGCACGCAAGGCATTTTGTCATGTAAAGGGTCCCAAGGCAACTGGCACCTGAGACAATTAGCACCCAAGGCAACTTGCCATATGAAAGCACTTAAGGTAGTCTGCTATATTGAAAGCACCCACCCAAGGCAACTGGCACCCAAAGCAACTTGCCATGTAAAATCACATTAGGCAGTTTGCTATATGAAAGCACTAATGGCAATAGGCACCCAAAGCAATTTTTAATGCGAACATACCTAAGCACCAAAAGCAATATGCCATGCAAAAATCAGACAAAGCAGCTTGCTATATGAAATCACTCATGGCAACAGGCACCCAAAGCAATTTTAAATTGCAAACGTACCCAATGCAACATTTCATATGAAAGTACTTAAAGCAATTGGCACCCAAAGCAACTTGCCATGTAAAATCCCACAAGGCAGCTTGCTATATGAAAGCACTCTAAAATGGCAACAGGCACCCAAAACAATTTTTAACCAAAGGCATCTGGCACCCAAAGCAACTTGCCATGTAAAATTACACAAGGTAACTTACCCAGTGAAGGCATCCAATGCAACTTGCACTTAAGGCAACTTACACCCCATGTAACACTATGTAGGTGGTCCGCCAAGCAGACAATCCCTTTGTCTGTTTTGGCATGAAACCAGACAAAAGGTTTGGACTCGAGATCTGGACATGACCGGAAGTGGGTAAGGGAACGCGAGGGGAGTTGGAAGAAGGAACTCACAGATGGCAGTTGGCAAAGGGTGACGCGAGTGGCCAGTCGACACCAGATAGCAGAGAGACCAGTCGGATGAACTAGGGTCCTGGCGCAGTGAGGGAAGACCAGTCGAGATGAGTCAGCACTCCTCGTGGGTTGTAGAATTTTCGCTAGAAATCCATACTAGCGTTAGTCTACATATGCATATAGGGAATGCAATGTTACATAACTCCTCTTCTTGCACTTTGAGTTAACCCAAGTATATTGTTCATTTGTTCTTTTTCTCCCACTCCCTTGATTGTATTTCTTGTAGCTATGAAGAAATATGCGATACCCCTATTGGAACCACTAGATGATCACCGGCCAAGAAGTGAAAATGGTTTTGAAGAAGTTGATATATTCGGGGGACCAAGGGGGTATTGTCACACCCAAGCAACTTGACATGTGTCTAGTCTTAAATTTTTTGGCACAGTTGTTAACCGTTTCATCTCTGTCTCCCAAATAACCAAAACGTTTTTTACCAATTATTGGTAATATTCGGGCATTTTACAAACACGAAAAAAATCTCTTGTGAATTCTTGGCGGATGGAGAAATATCTGATAAGGTCTTTATTTTCAGCAAATTGAATGTTTCTATTTTAAAAATTTACATATACATCAACTTTTCGCAAATAATTAATACAGTTCTTTTATTTTTGAATGATAAATCCCTTGGAAGCAACTTAATAGATCATTAATAAAATGGAAATAAATAGATAAATTGGTTTAATATAATTTTTTCTATTCACCAATCTGTCAGTGTATGTTATTTTAATATGGCTGACTGAAATGCCTCAGTTTATAAGGGAAATAATTAGTAATAGTTTTTACAGATATTATCTCCCTTGCCTCATTTATTTATAAGTAATACAATTGAAATTTAAGAATTACTAAAGCCTATTAAAAATGAATCCCAGAACAAAGGAATCAGATTGGCCCCTTTTTTTCTCAATATAGAAAAACTTCTTTTTTCTGAAACTAATTTCTGTTAACATGAAGAAGACCTTTCTTGAAATTGACGATTTGTCAGATTTGAAAATTATTGATTTTCTATATTTTTAGATAGAAATAGTAAAAGTAAAGCAGGCAACCATAGTCGAGGGTGACCCTAAGGCACCCTTTTTAATAGCTCCAACACCAAGGGAGTAGGAGAGGGCGCTATTCCATACCTGGGATTGCTCCACTTTACTCTTGATTCCAACCTTATAATACTGAGTGTTAAGCAAGGTGGCAACAAGTACCATTTTTTGAGTCTTTGGTATGATTTAACCTGGGATTGAACCCCAGTCTCCCAGACCATTGATGAACACTCAACTCATTAGGCCAATGGATAGATAGAAATAAACTATTGAAACAATTCTTGATTATTAATATTATATATATATTTATTGACATATAAGTAGTAAAAGTTGGTGACCTTAGTCGAAGGTGACCTGAAGGCTCCCTTTTAAATAGCTACGACACCAAGGGGTTGGAGAGGGCACTAATTTATTCTCAGGATTGTTCCACTTTACCCTTGATCCTCACCTTATAGTGCTGAGTGTTTAGCAAGGCGGCATCAAGTACCATTTTTTGAGTCTTTGGTATGACTAGACCTGGGATTGAACCTGGTCTCCCAGCCCATTAACGAACACTCTACTCATTAGGCCAATGGATAGATAAAGTAAGTAAAGTTAGCGACCATAGTCGAGGGTGACCTGAAGGCTCCCTTTTCGATAGCTACTACACCAAGGTGTAGGGGAGGGCGCTACTCCATTCCCAGGATTGCTCCACTTTACCCTTGAACCGTACCTTATAATGCTGAGTGTTAAGCAAGGTGGTATCAAGTTCCATTTTTAAAGTCTTTGGTATGACTCGACCTGGGATTGAACCCAGGTCTCCCGGGCCACTGGCGAACATATAATTAAATATAATATATATAATTATTGACATTATTGAATAATAAGCTCTATTTTTTTCCACCTTATTGTACTATGAGTATCCATGAGTATTATCAGATACTATTATGATCATAATTGTTACATTTATTATTATTATTGCAAAAGCTACTCAAAATGTAACAACATTTCTACTACTTGGACATAAATACTTCACCATATACGACACTGGACATTGGCCTAGCGGTTAGAGTGTTCGCCAATGGCCTAGGAGACCTGGGTTCAATCCAAGGTCGAGTCATACCAAAGACTCAAAAAATGGTACTTGACGTCTCCTTGCTTAACATTCAGCATTATAAGGTACGTATCAAGGGTAAAGTGGAGCAATCCAGGGAAAGGAGTCGCGCCCTCCCATACACCTTGGTGTAGTAGCTATCGAGAAGGGAGCCTTCAGGTCACCCTCGACTATGGTCGACGACTATATAAGCCTTGACAACACAATCATTATTATAAAAATAAATGAAAAATGATTTTTAAAAAAAAAAAAAATGTGCTGATGATGATTTTTAATTTCAATCATCATCATCACTCAATAAAATTCCCCACAAAACAAACATTTCATATTCCCATCAAATGAACTTTTAACTATCAAAAAGATAGGTAGGATCAAGAGAAAAAGAAATCATTCTGATTGTAACAATTCTTTTCCCACCCAGTCCTTACATTCTTCCTTTGCCTAACCCCTTCTCAACAACAGACAGCGGAAATATGCAAAGACGCATACCTTTAGATGCACAAATATACGTATATATGGATGCATGAGTGAAAGCCCATACACAAATATACTAACATTCTAAAGCACACAAACTTAGGCACACACATAAAATCCACCTTCAAACAAAATATTAACCATATTATGTATTTATTTTTGAAAACTTTTCACTGATAAATGCATAAAGCATAAAACCCAGGGTCACAGACACTACCATATATATATATATATAAAGAAAAAAGAAAAAAAAAGAGTTATGTGATGATGATCTTATTTTCAATCATCATCATCATCACTCAATAAAATTCCCCACAAAAGAGATATTTCATATTCCCATCAAATGAACCTTTAACTATCAAAAAGATAGGTAGGGTCAAGAGAAAACAAAATCATTCTGATTGTAACAATTCTTTTCTCACCCTCTCCTCTCTTACTCTTCCCTTCTTACACTCTCTTCCTTTGCCTCACCCCTTCCCGACAACAGACAGCAGAAATATGTGTATATATGTAAATCATCCATACCACTACATGCACAAATTTACATATATATGTATGTCTGAGCAACAGCATGTACACTAACATTCAAAAGCACACAAAGTTAGGCACACATATACGCAAAAAAAATCCCGCTTTAATCAAAAAAGTTAATCATATTAATCAGTCTTTTTTGAAAACCCTTCACTCTGTCTGACAAATGCATAAAACATGAAACCCAGGGTAACAGACACAACCATTTATATATATATACGAGGTGCATACGATAAGTTTCCAGACTTTTTTTCGTATGGCATTTAAAATTGATGCAGACTCTGGAAAATTCAGTATGTTATTGCTATACACCTTATGAGATGACTGACCAAGTCTTATGATTTCAGGTTCAAATCAACACCTACAGCAGCAATTGGAATATACCCTACTAAAGCCTGATTGTCACGGCTGGTGAATTTCAAAAATACAATCTGACACTTTAGAAGAACGATATGCAATAAAATTCTGTTTTAAACTTGGAAAAAATGCCTTAGAAACATATGGAATGCTTCAGACTGCTTTTCGACCATCTTGCATGAGTCGAGCATCAGTTTTTGAGTGTCATAAGAGATTCAAGGAAGGTAGGGAGTCTGTGATGGATGATGAGAGGTGTGGGAGGAGTAAGGAAGTCAATACATCTGAGTTGTTTGGCCAAAGGGTTAGGGTTAGGGTCAGGGTTACTATGCTGAGGTTTTAAGGGAGTTCAGGAAGAGATTCCGACGGAAGAGGCCTGCACTCTTCAAATCGGGTCAGTGGCATTTCCATTAGAACAATGTACCAGTCCACAACTCCATCCTTGTTACAGACTATTTGACCAAGATGGGCATCAAGACAGTTCCTCACCCTTCCTATAGTCAAGACCTTGCTCCCTGTGACTTTTGCTTATTCCTTAAGTTCAGAGGCTGTCGTTATGAGACAATTGAGAAGATGAAAGAGGCTGTGATGAAGGTCATTAACATGCTCACACAAGAAGACTTCCAAGGGGCCTTGCAGAAATTGTTGGAATGGTACAACAAGTGCATTGCAGCCAGAGGAGATTACTTTGTTGGAGACTAGAGTTTCATGTGTATACTATCAATAAAAGTGCCCATACGAAAAATGTCTGGAAATTTATCATATGCACCACGTATATATATATATATATATATATATATATATATATATATATATATATATATATATATAAATAAAAGGTCTATCTTTGGTATTGAACTCTAATTAATAATACTGCAATATTTGGTTCTCCCATTAACTCACCAAGTGAGCTAGTAAGAACTATGAACCTCTACAGTACTATATATATATATATATATATATATATGATTTCAATGCGAATAGTTTGTAACTAACATTTTAATGAGCCAGAGCTCATTTATTGGTTTTAAGTATTGCTATCCAATACTAATAATTTTAATATCAATTATTTGATTACACACTGCTGAATGGAATGGTTTCAAGTATTGCTATTTAACACCAATAATTCTATTTGATATCAATTATTTCTTTGTACATGGTTAAATTGCTATCTGATAGTAATATTTCTATTTGTTAAATGGTCACAAGTATTGTTATCTTACAATAAAAATTCTATTTGATATCAATTATTTGTTTGCACACAGTTAAATGCTTTCAAGTATTGCTATTTAACATTAGTGATTCTATTTATCAAGTAATCCTATCTGATTTAATACAAATTGTTTGTTTGCAGGGGAGGGCCTCATGGTGTAATGGTAAATGAGCTGGACTGTGGTCTCAGACTAAGTGAGTTCAAACTTTAGTCAGACTGTTATGTTTACTTGTGGACCCTTAGTAAAGGTATTGAACCCCCTTATTAGCCCCCAGCTATGGGTTAAATAGTATCACTGCTGTTCTTCTACCAGGATGTATTTGGCATTAAATAACTCGCAAAGGTTGATATGCCATAAGACAAAGAAACCAAACCAAACCAAAACATGATTTGTTAAAAGACAGTTAAACGGTATCAAGTATTCCTTTCCAACACAAATAATCTTATTCAATATTAAGAGGGGTGTCCTCGTGGTGTAATGGTTAAAAAGATGGACTGCGGAATCGTAGAACACGAGTTCGTACTCCAGTCGCGCTATTACGTTCACTTTCAGGCAAATACCCTTGGGAAAGGTATGAACCCCCATATCCTCCCAGCTATGGGTTAAATAGTACAACTACTGTTATTCTAGGAGAATAGCTTTGGCATTAAATAACCTACAAAGGTTGATATGCCATTAAACAAAGAAGCCAAACCTATTCAATATTAAGAATAATCCCTAATAAAGGATTGAAAAGTTCCATTTAACCCATACATTGAACCTAAATAGGTACTACCACTCAAGGTTAGAGTGAACCATTAGGAAAAGGCATTAACATTCCAAATATTGTTCAGAAAATCAAAGCCCTTCACATGTTATTAGTAGTTCCATACTTAATTCCTTCTTGTCATGGATTACGTACATAATGATGACCGGAGAATGGACCAGCTAAAAAATTGTATAGAATCAAGAATAGGTTCAAACAGTTCAGTTTTCTAAGCATTTGCAATTGGCTTTTTTTACTTTTAGGAATGTAAATGAAGTTGTTTCAAAACATACCAATATCTTTTAAAATCATCCAGACTTATACTTTTGTCAAAGACATAGGCAGGGAAGATTTTCATGTTTAAAAGCTGCATTGAAATTTATTGTTGATTTCTAAGGCTGCACTTTATAAATTTTTAGTTCATTTTCAACATAATTAAAACTTTAAACTTTTAGTTAACAACTTAGAGCAAATTCAATTAACCCTTTGAACCTCAACAGGTGTTTGTGTCACTAACAGGAAATCCATACACAGGATGCCTAAATTCCAGCAGGGATAATCTTCATTTTTCTATCACAATTGACAATGATACTTTGGTGCTGAAAGCAAGAGTCACCCAAATCTACTTAATGTCTGAGAATGAAATGCAGCTTAAGTCCATATGACTTAAAAGTTTTCAATCTTGTGTGATATACCTCCAAAAAAGCCTCTTCTTGGCAATGACCAGGTTGAAGAATTTTAAAAATTCTCCAAAAACTTTAGTAAGTCATTTTTAAAATATATCAGTGAATAAAAAATTATCTGTACGTTTTTTTTTTGGTAATTCAATTCACAATATAATTTCTCAACTTAAAAAAAGAAAATGTACATCTATAACCTTGTCCTTGAGGTCATAATAATTATGCGGATGCTTATTTCTAGTTCTTTTGGGAGTAGGTGCCCCTAGAGGTGACCGTGTCCTCTGTAAAGAGTACGGATGCAACTTACAAGACATTCAGGTTCAGTGGCAGTGCAATTACCATGACTAGTTAATTTGACGTCACTTGTGTGCGATATGGACTTGTAGAGTTTCAGGTCTGCAATCTGTGATTGCTGGTTACATCTCCAGTGGTGGAGATCATGGTATACACTGCTGATGAGGCCTAATAAGGTCGAAACAGCTGTCCATATATCGTGTGTAAGTGTCCACCGGATTTCCTGGTCATGGTAATTCAATACACAAGAAATTATCTTATTAGCATATTTGTGCAATATACCTTCCCCACTCCCCAACACCCATAATATATGGCAGTATTGTAATTATTAAACCCAAATAATTGTTTTTATTTGCAAGATTTTATTTTATGGTTAAAAGTATACTCCAGCCATGTTGTTGTTGTTGCCAAAGCTGTCACACCAATGGGGTTAAATAAGCACTTACAAAATTTTACTGTTAAATTTCAACCAGGATCCCCAGGTAGACAGCTTATGCTCATAGAAGACACAGGGTTCTAAAGGTTAATTAATATACAATTTTAAAAAAATATTTTTTAAGATTTCCCTCACCTTTTAAAGACCTTATAAGATTTCTTTCTTTGAAAAAGCATTGGGATGTCAGATTTTTAAATAGAAGTTTGAATTTTTAATTAGTCCTTCAAAAGTGGTAGAAGGCTGAACTTGATGATTTGGACCAGGGCTTCTCAAAGTGGTCCATCTCAACCCCTGGGAGTTAATAAAATAGGGATCTACAAGGGTGAAATTACTAGTTCATGTTTATAACCAGTACCCAAGACAACTCATACATATAGGGCCACAGGGGTGAATTTACTATTTCCCATTTATAAAAGAAGAAAAAAATCACTGGATCATGTAGATTAGTAGCCAAATATTGTACAACAAGCAGTATGCCTGATTGGGTGTGATCGCTTTTCACCATGTATCATTAACTTGAGATCAAAACATGAATTGTTTGAAAAAATGAACAATGTTGAAGTGTAAAATGCAAATTTAGATACATTTCTTCAATTAGAATTTATTGAAATGACTTTCAATCTGGATGCAAAGTCTACGTATACATTTAAAGAAATTGGATATGACTGACTGAATGAAAAACTTGTATCAAAATATCCCAAGCTTTGTGCAACTGTTGAGCCCATTTTATTAGCTTGTCTAACTTCATTTTCAGAGGAATCTATGTTTAGCCATGTGCATTGTTTCACCTCTGGCCTTCTTTAGGTGATTAACCATGACCTTGGATAGGAATGCTGAGTCTTGTAACCATATCCCCAGTAATCACTGCCTTCCATAGCTGTTGTGTATCACACCACGTTTTTTGGCCAAAACGTAGTGAAGAAACAACACAAAAATTACCAAGATAAGGACAAAAAGTCCGCAATGAATAAAAAATTAATTCTCAGATTAAGAAGCCTCATCTCAAAATGATTCCAATTAAAGACAAGTAGTGGTACTATTTAACCCATAGCTGGGAGGATAAGGGGGTTCATACCTTTCCCAAGGGTATTTGCTCGAAAGTGAATGTAATAGCGCGACTGGAGTATGAACTCGCTTACTACGATTTCACAGTCCATCACTTTAACCATTAGACCACAAAGACACCCCCACTATTATTGATATTGAGCACAATTCAATAATACTGCAACATTTGGCTCTCCATTAATTCACCAAGTGAGCTAGTAAGAACTATATATATTTATATAACTGGAAGCAGGATTTTATTTTGTGATACTCCTTTTGTATTAAACTTGTCATTTAAGATTACCTGTTAAAATTTTTTCAATTATTTTTTTCTTCATTTACAATCTATATTGGATTCTTTTTTTTTTGTTTACTCCAAGGGGAAAATATCATTCATATTGTAATAGATACAAAAAAAATAAAATTGCAAGCATCTGAAGAATGATGCTAATTTCAGTTGCATAAAAACCAAATATCTGAAATTACTTCCATACATGATTTAGCTGATGACTAAACAAAGCTGAAAGAAGAAAAAGACCTCTTCATCATCATCATCAAATTGCACTAATAGCACGGATTTCCCTGACTCTCTCCATCTATCATCCATCAAACCTGGCAGGTCTTCCAAATTACATCCTGTGTCTGCACAGATCCGATATGAACAAGTTCTTGCTGGTTGGACAACACTGGCTCATCCATGTGTACGGATCCATAGAAGAACGTCTCTTAATTGTATTTGTGTAAAATTTAAAATACAGGTTAATAATCATATCATTGTAATGTTATAAGGGTGGGTTATTGGAATAATAACTTGAATCATAACTTACAATGAAAAGGTGTTATTTGGCAAAACATACGAGGATGAGGTATATTGCCAGCTAGACTCCCTAGGAAAGCCTAGCTTAGCCAACACTGTCAATGCTCATATTCAAAAGAATAATTCTTTCTTTACAGGGGGGCACCATCTTTTCTCTACAACACACATGGAAATCTTATTTGATAAAAATAAAATGGAATCTTCCAAGCAGTAGCTGTGTCTGTACTATTGTATGGTTGTACCACTTGGAATTTAATGAAATGCTTGGAGAAGAAGTCATATAAGAACTATACGAGGATGCGACATGCTGTTTTGGAAGCAGCATCCTACAAAACTGCAGTTGTACGGCCACTTACCTCCCATCTCACAAACTATCCAAGTAAAATGAGGACATGTGGGTAAATAGAAATAGAACACAAAAGAACTTAGTAAATTCAAACCACCCCTGCAGAAGCCCATAAAATGAGCATTATTTAAAAAAAAAAAAAAAAAAAAAAACAAGATTCAAATCAACTGCAAATCATGGTGACAAACAGTTATCAAGATAATTGTAATATAAGTAAATTCATCATATGATAAATTTATCACAGATATTTGTGGCTAAATTCAGAATTTAATCCTTGCTTTTAAGAATTTAATTAAAAAGTGTTGGAGAAACCCTAAATCACAAAAGCAATTAATCAAGTATGATGAATTTACTTCAAAATTACATTGAAATACTTGTAAAATCTATAATGACCACAAATCAAATTTAAAAAAAAAACAGTTAAATTCATTTTGATGCATGAAAAATGTTTATAAATACAAAAATATGCAGAAAAGATTTCACAGTGATTTTAACAAATGAAACACCAGTTATTCAATTAGCCTAGTCAGGTACAAGGCCACAAGAGTGATGAGATCTTATGAAAATGTATTTGATGTAATAGTCTCTTTCATTTTAATCATTATAATACACATTACATTCATACAACCATTCATAATTCAATTTCAAACAAATATCAGGGATTGCTAGAAACATGCCTGGAAAGATTTTAAACTATACTGGAAGATATGGTACAGACTGGTTTTTTGGTGGAGCCTGTCCCTCACACTCTAAGTCTTATTGTCCCTCTTACTGTAAAGGTATGTCTGGCTTAGAGTACCTATCCACTCTCTTGGTAATCGTTACAAGAGGCAGATGGCTCTCTTTCCTTCCCAATATGCACTTAGACCAGTTATTCCCAATATGGGGTGCATACTTCACCCGATGAGCATGGTAATATTTTAGTGGGGCATGCAATATTTTGGTGGAAAAATGTTTAGAGACCAAGTTAATGGCCTCTTTAGCTTTCTTCAGGTGAATTGCAGAAAAATTTTGAATACGTAAGATTTAAATATTATGGGGAAGGGGCATCAGAATTTTAGAAATACCAAAGTGAGGCATGACCCAAAATCGTTTGGGAACCACTGACTTAAACTCTCTTTGTCAAAGCCAAGTGCTGAGTTGCTAAGAATGGATTCATTTCATCTCAATGGTTGTCCAGCCTTAAAAAAGGGGAAGAAATTTAAATTTTTTAAAAAGATTTAGCTAGCGTGTAGATAAATTATTAAAAAGGCATTTATATCCATCTTAGCATCCTTGTGTAAAAACCAAAAGTTACCATGGCAATCCACAAATTTGGAGTCTTCATCAGGAAAAAGTGACAACAAACAATAGCTGCCAGTTCACCTAACCTGAATAGGATGCCACTGGGAAAGGCATGAATCTACTTTTGCCCATAGCTGTTGGCAAAACAGCAGTTAGGCTCTCTGGGTTGGTTGTGGGTAATCAACCAAGAAGGAAAACCTCTGAATTCAAAACCATAGAAAAAGGGGAGAGAAACAACATTACTATTTACCAAGAACAATTATAATAATGCACAGTTTACCGATAAAGGAAACTTTGAAGAGTCATATATGCCCAAGTCTTGGAAAAGGACATGGCACTATCCACTCATTAACTTATATACATATTTAGTCCAGGTTAACAGCTTGGCTCATTTACCAAAACTTTTCTCATTCCCAATATGTTCATAAGAAAAATAAGATCTAAAACGTTCGACTCCAGTTCACCCAACAGCCCAGAGAATGTTTCCATATTTTTGAAAAATAAAAAGAAAAAAAATTTCTTTTATTTTTAAATTGAAATAATGAAACAATATAATCTTTTTCCAGAAATAATTTTACCCAAACCTTACAGGCCAAAGGTAACTTTTTTCTTTTTATTATTCTACTTAATTTTCTATCCAATCTCCCTCTGCCTCACCAACCCCAAGATGTTTCAAGTCAAAACTGTTGTGCACTCAGTGAGAATCAAACATAAAGGTTTCCTCATCTCTATTCAACTAACCCTTCTGCCACAGGCAGAATACGACATAAGGTTAATTTTTAAGGGGAGTACAGCTGATTTTCCTTCTCCAAGACTGGTTGCCTTACCAAGGTTAAAGAATGCAGTCTGCCCAACCATTTTTGCCTATAACTGAAATAGTTAGAGAGCTAAGCTAGCAGACCATTCCAAGTGAATTTGTTTCTGAGTAGCCTATTATTAGTAAAAGATAGGATACCTCCAGTAGTGTAAGAAATACAATTAAAAATTCCAAACACAGCAGCAGAAATCGGGCATCTTTGCAAAACCTAGCAATCTTAAAATTGCAAGTTATTTAAACATCAGATAATATCAATTGTAGGTTGTACACTTCGAACGTCCGTTATTTGAAACGTCAGCATCTCAGCAGTTTCTTTTAAAACCTCAAGCGGTTGTGAAGTCCTTTGAGATGTGGAACTAATAGGATGCTTTTTAGACTGTTCGGCACAATTTTGCCGAATCATACTTTCTGTGTTTGCAAGATCAACCAGATCGCCATTTTGCAACGCAGACGAATTTGGCAAAAGAGAAATTGTCGATTTATCAAAACTTTCACCCAGGCCAAAATTGGGAAGATCTGACTTTTTAAAGAATTTCTGCAACTGCAAAATGTCATTCAGTTCTGAGAGATAATCTGAAGTTGATTGGTGGAGAGGTGTGCCAGGGGGTTCAAACTCTAAAATCATAGAAGAGCAGGGTTCATTGTACTGTCCACTCAATATCAAGGTCTCTGAATCCTGTTGCTTGTATTTTGTGTTTGATAATACATTAACATTAGCAGAGGTGGAACTGTTTGAAATTTTTGAAGTAGAAGAGTTGCTTGTATGGTCTAGTGGTTCCTTTTTGATTGTCACCACAGCATCTTTGACCGAGGATTGTGAAGAATTCCTTTTCAATTCTTCACTTATCTCTTCCTGTTTGATCATTTTAAATTCTGGCACTGGGGAAGGTCCCTGGGAAGGATCTGTTGAGATAGAAGCCTCAGCTGGTAATCCAGGCAAAGATGTTTCAGGTAAATTTAAACCAGAATTGATAACTGAATCTTGGAGATCACAATACAGTAAGTGAGTGTCACATAACAATTCCAGTTCCCGAATTCCGAGCTGCAGTGCTATTATTCGGAGTTGTTGAAGCAGAACAGGATCCAATGTTAACACTCCATGGTACATGTACTCTGAAAAAGCAACCAAAGCGGCTTTGCTGACTTCCTCGGGAAGGTTGACTCGAATGAAGCAGTTGGCCTTGATGTCAGCTTGAGACAATAAGGTAGGGGAAATGGCCAGGAGAATCACTTTGTGAACCTGCAAATAAATGAAGAAGAAATAAAATTTTTTAAAATAAGTCAAGTAAAAATTGTCTCTATTGTTATTCATGGGATTATTTCTATAATATTTCTGGTTGTCTCAATGTTTCAGAGGATGACATCAGATATGACAAGAAGATGAGGAACATGAGTAGAGTGAAATCCTTTCAAATCACACAAGTACATAGAAGAATGGAAAAAAGAAATCAAAAAGAGACAGAGATGGGGAGAAAAGTGATACAAAAATGACAGATGAAGAAAAAAGTGATAGCTAAAAAAGAAACAGACCAATATCAGGTATCAATGCTCCTCTGTGTGTGTGTGTACATATATATATATACAATAATATAAAATTAGGGAATTTACCTAATTATCATTTATGAAAAAAAATTAGAGATCTATCATTAGTTTGTTTTCTTTGTTTAGAGGCATATCAACCTTCATGGGTTATTTAATGCCAAAACCATTCTTGTAGATGGATAGTGGTACTATTTAACCCATAACTGCAATGATAAGAGAGTTCATGCCTTTCCTAAGGTCATTAGCATAATAGTAAATATAATAGCAAAAGTGGATTTGAATTCACTACAATGCTGCAGTCCAACATGTTAATAACTACACGACAGGGATTCCACTAGAGGTACATATCAATTCCTAAAATATTTCACATTAGCAGAACAGTGGATATGACAAAAAAAAATTTTATTCCTGTTTACAGACTTCTTTTTACTACATATGGGTAATTGAGTTATAACTCATCCTGAACAACTGCTAAGACATAACTGGCACTTCTGGTACCATCGGAGGCTTTGGCCAGCAGACAGGGTATTATTTTGTCTTATTAATAATGTTGTGCATCTCCTTGTCTCTTATTCTTGTTAATGATGAAGTGCTGTCTTTCTTTCTGTTTAATTTCACTCTCTCTTGAGATTATCATCTTCACTGGAGAGAGTACATAAATAACACTGCATAATGGTCTCATCTGCTGGCTTGTGGGACCTATGAAAAGATTGGCAAGTACTAATCTAAGTTCCAAATCAAGATATAACCAAGTAGCTCTTTGCTTACCTTCAGCTCACTTAATTCTTTCACTGGACTGCTGATGAACAACAACAGGATCCTGAATATCGTGGATGTAATCCAGATTTGTCATCCAATAATTTTATTTACATTCTTCAATCAGAAGATAACATTACTTACACCAGCATGCTTTTTGAATGTGCGATCTTTGTTAAGTGTTGAAATGTCTATCACAATCAAACATTGGAGCAGATTACAGTTCCAGGTCATCAATTTTTAAGTCCATCAAATGGGTGATATATTCTTCCACCCAGTTACAATCATCCTGAGAGCATTTTCTTTGTTTGTGCTGGTCATGTTGGGATATTGTTTTTTTATCTTCCCAGAATATTACCTGAACTTTCCTGAGAGCCAGCTCAGTTTTTTAGGGTTTTTTTTTTTTTTTTTTTGGAGGGGGTGAGTTACCTTCCTTTCCAGAGAGTCATGCTGAATAATTTTCTACATACAATATGAGATTGCACATCCTATGCTTTGTCCTCAATCAGCCACCAACCAAGGTTGATAGCACAGTTTCAGTGGCTAAGAAGTTACTACAACCCCTGGTACAACTGGCAGATTTGGCCACCAGACAGAATATTAATTTGTATTATCGATAATGTTGTGCATTTCACACTGGACACGAGAAAAAGCAATTTTATTTCAATGGATAGACTTTTGATGCTGCAGAGTTTGGTAATAAATATCTAAGAATATCTATTTTGATTCTATAACATTCCACAAAAAATAATACAATCCAGCTATCTTTGGCTAAAAAGGAAATTTGTTTTGAATTTTTTTTTTTAAGAACTGTCAGAGATGGACAAATTTACAAGCAATATTATATAACAAGATTATCTATTAAATAACCCATCCCCATTTTCAGCAACTGCCAGGAAAATTAATTGGTGAAAATTTTTTAAAAGAACGAACAAATAGGTTTGGTTTGGTTTTATAGCATATCAACCAATTTAGGTTATTTAATGCCAAATCCTCTTTACACATATGTATCAAATATATATTATATGATTTGGTTTGGTTTGGTTTGCTTTTATGACATATCATCCGTAAGTAATTTGTTCGCACTTAGTTTAAATGTCAAACAATTCTACTTGACCCATAGATAGGACCCTATCAGGCGCTACCACTCCAGGACAGAGTGGACCTGAAAGCAATGACAATGAAGGAGTACTCCGCATTTCCCAAAGCCCCAGCATTACTGGAACCTCACCATCAGATTGTTTAATGTCATATCCAAGACATTCATTGGAGAGAGGAGGGTCTTATCACTCAGCAGAGATGCAGTTGGGGTATTCTACAGCCCCAACTGACGGGGCTGAACAAACAAATAGATAAATAAGTAATCTATTTCATTTTCATGTGTGTGTGTCATCAGACTGTTAATGAGAAGCTTTTTGCTGCTGCTGTTGTTGTAATTGTTTTGGTCTTGTGGGTACAGCAAGGCAGAAGTAAAATTATTTTTTTCTCTTATCCATCTCTTTCCAACGTTTTTACCTTTTGTGATCAAAAAGTTTTGTAGTTTAGTACTTATTTTTTTATTTTTTTCATCTCTTTGGAGAATTTCTACATTACTTTTTGTTTATGGTTTTTGATTCACTCTCTCATTCTGAAAACCTTTCTTTCATATTAAAGAAAACAGGGAAGATGGGGTTCTTGAATTTATGCTAATAATGGGAAGAAAAGGAAAGAGAGACACAAAGAAAAAAGAGAGTTAGAGAAATGATAGAGATGGAGAGAAAGGTTGAGAGAAGGTAGAAGGAAAGAAGAGGAAAGAAAGAGAGAGAATGATGAGAAGAAGGAAAAGAAAGAAAATGTCAGAAAATTTATGATGGATAAATGATGAAAGAGGGCATAGAAAAAAAAAAGAAAGAGAAACAGCTATAGAACAGGAAAAGAGAGAGAAATTCAATGAGAAAAGGAGAAGAAAAGGGTAAAATAGAGAGAGTGACATTAGGTTCAAGTCAATGCTGGGCTACAGAGAGATATGGGTGCAGATGAGTGTGTAAAAAAACAAAAAAACTGAAGGACTGTTAACATTGAATAGCTGTATTTAATTTTCTTTTCTTTTTTGTTTTGTGCTGTTCATTTTTGTTGTTGTAGTTGGAAATCATAAAGGGTTCAATTGATTTGTGTGTAGATGTAGCCATGTAGTATCTAACAAAACGAGGAAGGACAAAGCAGTTCACCTACCAACCACCAGCCTGGCTAGCGAGTAGATCGATGTGAATTTGAATAAAGCAATATCATAACCTTGAATAAGCATGGGCTAAACAATGCACAAGAAAAGGGAAAAAAAAAAAAAAACAAGAAATGACCAAAAACTCCCTGTTTCTCGAGTGGCACTGAGTGCAATCAGTTGGTTGCTAAGAGTCCGCTGGTAGCCCTAGAGCGTGGATGATCTGCAAGGATCTAGCCAAGTAGAATACACACTGGATGCATGGGTGGGGGGAACAGAGCCTAAGGAAGGTCTGAAGTAGTACACATTTCTCCATCTGTGAGAAAGTCCAATCCTTCAAACCTCGAGTTAAACTTTTCTTTTTTGTCTTTTGTGATCCCACCTCAGGCTCTGGGCAATAAACACAGCTTTCGATCATGCAATGAAATGCAATGAGCAGATGCATGGCAGAACAAAGATGTTCCATCACAATTACTTTTCTTCAACAAGGATAGTTTGGCCATTAAATAAACCATGAAGGTTGATATGCCATTAAACAAATAAACCAAACCAATATTACAAAATGTAATATCAAATATAGTAATAAATTGGTCTTTGGATATGAGGTTTATATACATACAAATCAGAGAAAAAAAAATTATATATATATATATATATATATATATATATATATATATATGCAGGTCATTCTAGAAATAGGGTGAATTTTACCTAAGAAGTGGGCATTAGAAAGAACTGTTTACAGTTGCACCTTTTTCAAAGAAATCAGTAATAATAGATTCTTTTTTTTTGTCCGAGAACACTGTCAGCTTTGTCTTCTTTATCAAATGCCATACCCAGACATTTTTTCTTTACCAGATACTAAGTGTGTTTCCATGGACTGTCTTTTCAAAACAGGCTTATTGTGGCAAACCCATGTTTAGTGCATTTGTCAACATTTCTAGACTGAAATATGCTTCTCCATATGAATCACACACTCTTCTGTAAATTTCACATGGTTTGCATTTCTCAGCCACCAAAGATTTTGATAATAGACCTCTGTTCAAGCCTAGAATGGCTTCTAAACAAATATTTTTTGTGAAATTAAAATAATTTTTGCTAGAAACCAATTCCAAACAATGTAGAGTTTACACTCATGAAAAAACATTCTAGAATTAAAAGAAGTTTATTTTGCTCTTTTTAAAAATAATTCTCCTTACATATGAATGACACTCATATATATATATGTACACGAGTAAGGTAAGAGGTTTAATCAGACAGATATAATGTGCATACGATAAGTTTCCAGATTTTTTTCGTATGGGCATTTAAAATTGTCGTAGACTCTTGAACATTCAGTATGCTATTGCTATACATCTTATGAGATGACTGACCAATTCTTATGATTTCAGGTTCAAATCAACAGCTAGCGCAGCAATTGGAATATACCCTACTAAAGCCTGATTGTCATAGCTGGTGAATTTCAAAAATGCAATCTGACACTTTAGAAGAACGATATGTAATAAAATTCTGTTTTAAACTTGGAAAAAATGCCACAGAAACGTATGGAATGCTTCAGACTGCTTTTCGACCATCTTGCATAAATTGAGCATCAGTTTTTGAGTGGCATAAGAGATTCAAGGAAGGCAGGGAGTCTGTGAGGGATGATGAGAGGTGTGGGAGGAGTAAGGAAGTCAATACACCACAGTTGATTGGCCAAACGGTTAGGGTTAATGTTACTATGTTGAGGTTTTAAGGGAGTTCAGGAAGAGATTCCATCGGAAGAGGCCAGCACTCTTCAAATCGGGTCAGTGGCATTTCCACCAGGACAATACACCAGTCCACAACTCCATCCTTGTCACAGACTATTTGATCAAGATAGGCATCAAGACAGTTCCTCAGCCTCCTGATAGTCCAGACCTTGCTCCCTGTGACTTTTGCTTATTCCCTAAGCTCAGAGGCTGTCATTATGAGACAATTGAGGACATGAAAGAGGCTGTGACGGTCATTGACACGCTGACACAAGAAAACTTCCATGGGTCCTTCCAGAAGTTGTTGGAACGATACAACAAGTGCATTGCAGCCGGAGGAGATTATTTCAAAGGGGACTAGAGTTTCATGAGTGTACTATCAATAAAAGTGCCCATACGAAAAAAGTCTGGAAACTTACCGTATGCACCTCGTACGTTGTATAAAGAAAAAGGAAGGAAAATACATATAAATGGATGAGAAAAGATTTAGGTCCATCAAGGCGGCGTTTCGACATGAAGATATTTAAGATATGACATTATGAAAATTTCTCATAAAAAATACTTTTTCCCAGAAATTTTTGAAATTTCATATCTTAGATACCTTAATGTTGAAACCCATTGTTGGAACTAATTAATTAAATCTTTTCTCATCCATTTATGAGTATTTTACTTTCCACTTGCTTTATATATATATATATATATATATATATATATATATATATATATATATATATATATATATACACGTTTATCATAACTTGTATAAAAAAAAAAAAAAAAAAGAGTTACAAGTCAATGAATATTTGTTGATTTCTTTTGAATAAATTATGAATTTAAACATAAAACAGGAGTTACGTCCCTTGAACCGTGAAGTCAGCCAATGAAAGCAGAGAGGGAAAAATTTGATTAAACGCAGACGATAAATTTTGTTCAGAGAAACTGGAAGATTTTATGAAGATGAAAAACGAGGGCAAAGATTTTTAAGTCAGTTGGAACGGAAAAAATGCTGAAACAGTAAGATATTTTGAAGAGGGAGTTATTTTGAAGAAGAAGATAGAGGTATATATTTACATTTTCTATCTCCAGACAATTCTCAGAAATTAATGTGCATTTTTTTTTTTTCAAAAAGGAAAAAAAAGGAGTTGTCTACCATAAGAATTAAAGGCTTAAAAAGTTTTTCCTCCTGAAGAGAAACAAAAGTTTGCTTTATTTTTTTTATTTTAACATTTATGGTTGGGTTTTATGGCATACGAACCCTTGGAGGTTATTTAATGCCAAATCCTCTTTATACATATATATTAAATATATATGATTTAGTTTAGTTGAATTTTATGGCATATCAACCATTGTGGGTTATTTTATGCTAAATCCTTTTTATACATATATATTAAATATATATAATTTGGTTTGTTTGTTTTATGGCATATCAACCATTGTGAGTTATTTAATGCTAAATCCTCTCTCTCTTTCTCTCTCTCTCTCTCTCTCTCTCTATATATATATATATATATATAAACAAGATCCAAACCCATTCTTTCACTCTGATATTTCATATGGATAACATCAAGATGATTTGTGGATACAAAGACCAACTTATCACAGCCCATTCATTCAAAAACAGGACTTTTCTAACCAATTGTATACAAGAAAAAGTTATACCTACCAGTATATCAAGCATTCTTTGTCCATCCCAACATATTTTCCCACATTACATTCGCCTATACCTTGAAACTTCTATTTGTGATTTTAAATTTTCTGAGGCACATGTATTTGAAAGAGCCAGACTTATAGGATTAGAACTTCGTCGAAAACAAGGAATGTCCCATAACATGGCTGATCAACTTAGATCTGAGATATCTAGGATAAACAATAGCCACATCTCTAAACTCAGATCTAAATTTATATCTTTATGCAACAAAAGTCGTTGGAATAATTTGGGCAGGGCTGATCTCGTCAACATCTCCAGTATCAGTTTCAGCCCTGTTGAAACCAAAGCCCTCAGTTTCAGGCTCAAATTTGCCACTGGTATTAAAAACCATATGGGAAAATTAATTAACACAAATTACAAGCACCATGACTTTGACTTCCACAAAGGATTCTTACAAGGTATCATTGCCGCTTCCACTAATTGCCATTCCGATGAACTGACCCTACCCAACAGATACATAACTGCCTTAAAATCTCTCTCTTCTAACCACAACATCATTATTTCACTTTCTGACAAATGTGGAGGTGTTGTGATTATGGAATCCACAGTCTATAACCAAAACTTATGGATCTACTTGGTGATAACAACACTTATGAACAGATATCCCTACAAACAATTTCAAATAATATTAACGACTTTAACAAACCCTACAGAAAACTAATCTCCAATGAGGATAAATCTTGGTCCTCATTAATCAATTACCACCCCATAATCCCAAACATTTACGGTCTTCCAAAAACCCACAAACCTGACATTCCCCTAAGACCTATTATTTCTGGCATAGGATCTGCACCCCCATAATATTATCATCCCCTCTATTAGGTACTATCAGTGACACACACATAAAAAATTCCAGGATCACTGCTCAACCAACTAACTGACATTGATATGAACAACATATATTTAGCTAGTTTAGATATCAAATCCTTATACACCAACATACTTGTTGATAAATGCATTGAACGTCTACATAATCACCTTCGAAAATCTAATTCCACATTTCTTCTACCTATCTCAAAACTGATTAAAATTTGTACCTTATGCACTTCACACTGCTACTTCCAATACAACAACATATTTTGTAAACAAAAATTTGGTTTACCAATGGAATCTCCATTTAGCGGAATTCTTGCACGCATTTTTATAGAATTCTTAGAATCTGGCCCCTTTAAATGTATTATACCCAATACTGCACATTACTTCAGATACATCAACAACATACTACTTATCTATCCACAAGATCTTAGTTTACATAGCATCACTGACAGACTGAACAATGTCGAACCTTCTATAAAGTTCACATATGAACTTGAATACAACAGCACCCTACCCTTTCTGGACATTTTACTTATTAGGAATATTAACAAACTAGAATTTAAGGTTTACCGTAAACCCACCTGTAAAAACAACCACATACATTTTTATTCACACTACAACAACAATACTAAAAAAGGTATCATCATAGGTTTTTATCTCAGAGCTCAACATATTTGCTCCTCTAAATATTTAAATGATGAATTCATCCACATAGAAAACTTCTTCCTTAACCTTCTATACTCCAAATCCTAATACACTTTGCTAAATCTAAAGCCAACAAAATCCACAATAAAAATCAACCTCAAATTAATGCCCACTCACAATCTGATAAAACTAGTTCTCCCCATAGAGTCATAACTTTGCCAAACAATTCTTCCTCTCACAGCATAATAAACAACTTTAAACTCAATATCAAAACTACCTTTTTACCTTCTAAAACAATCCACGAATTAGTACACTCTAGCCCTCAACACAACATGTCTTCAGACGCTGGTGTTTATTGTATCTCTCATAAGAACTGTAAACTTAAATATATTGGTGAAACATCACGGAACCTTCACATTCGCTTGAAAGAACACAAAAGAGACATAAGAATTGGTAACTTAAAAAATGCATTATTCCTACACATTTCTCAACATAATCATAACTTTGACTTCAACTCTGCTAAGATGCTCACTCACATCCATAATAAAAATCTTAGACGAATTTTCAAAGCCACTGCTATTTCACTCTTTAATTCCCTAAATACTTGTCCTGGCTTTTATAATATTTCTCCTTACTTGAGCAAATCCATTTTAAATAACTACAATATATTCCATCTTTAGTTAATATATTCCATGTATATCATAATTTTGTGCTTTCTTTTTGTCTTTCTTTTTCTTCTTTTTGATTTGAAATCTTTCTCATTAAACAAACAGAACATAAATTCTATACAATATTCCTAATAAGTCAAATGACATAATTTAAAACAACAAACACTGATTCACTAATTAAACGGACAACTTTTTTTTGTTATAGGTTTTTGTATTTTGCCTTTTGAGACATCCATCATTGATTTAACATCACTAACATCACCCTCATAGTCCTGATGATGGTTCACTAGAACCGAAATGCTATATTGTCAACTTCACTTCTCAATAAATCTCTCCTTCTACTTGGATTATCTTATCAAATTTTCTTCATATATATATATATATATATATATATATATATATATATATATATATATATACACACACACACACATATGATTTGTAAACACATTTTGTAGGTAACATTTTTAAACAAGCTTTTTTTTTTTTTTTTTTTTTTACACACACTTAAATGGTTTCAAACATTGTTATATAAAAGTCACTGTTAAACATCAGTCATTTGTTTGCACACAGTTTGTTCTATTTGACCCATAGAGAGGACCATATCAAGTGTTACTGCGTCAGGTCAGAGTGGACCTGGGAGTAATGGCACATTCCCCAAAATCTCCATCGCTGGAACCTCACCATCAGATTGTTTAGTGTCATATCCAGAACACTCAAGGGGGAGGGGGTTGAAGGTCTTACACCTCAGCAGAGAAGCAGACAGTGTATTCTACAGCCCCCCACCACCACCACCACCAGCCGATCGAGTTGTAACATTTATGGATTTTTGTATGATATTGTTTATTTTTATGTTTTTCCATTTATGTTGAAATAGATTGTTTAATGAAATAATTATTTCAATATGTTTTCTTAATTTCATTCAGGTTTTAATACTTGTTGAAAATAATTGGCCTAGTGGGTAGAAAGCTCGCCAATGGTCTGGGAGACCTGGGTTCAATCCCAGGTCGCATCATGTCAAAGACTTTAAAAATGGTAATTGATACCTCCTTGCTTAACACTCAGCAATATAAGGTATGTATCAAGGGTAAAGTGGAGCAATCTAGGAAAAGGAGTAGTGCCCTCTCCTACACCTCAGTGTAGTAGCTATTGAAAAGGGAGCCTTCTGGTCGCCCTCGACTACAGTCACCAACTTTACTTACTTTATATATATATATATATATATATATTCAGTTTATTTTGTATTTTTCTGGACATTTATTAAAAATAATCAATTTACTACCTTTTTCAAAATTACCACTTCTATGTCTGCATAAAGAAAAAGATTGATTTTTTTATTTTTATAATTTGAAGTTTAAGCTGAAACACTTGATGACAATTTTTTATAAACAGCCAGCACATTCTATGTTTTATTTGAATAAGTCAAGCATAAAAAAGGTGAACCACTTACCATTATTTTGAAACTTCCATTTCCAATGGTAGCATCACAAAGTTTACTGTCTTTCCAAAGTAACGCCAGGCTTGACATGACTGTGTGTTGATGTTTTGAAACTGTAAATGTCTTTTTATTCCTCGGAGGAAGCAAACTCAACTTTGACCCAGAGGATGAGCACGAGGGGTCAGCTGTTGAACTTTGCTTCAAATTGGACTCAGGTGCCTCAGGTATACTTTTCCTATTTGGTGAAAAATAGATAATAATGAAAATAATAATGATGAGATTTATACAAAGTACACTTTCCTACGAGTTCTCACCAAAGAAAAATGCTAGAAAATTTGTTGGTTTGGTTTATTTGTTTTAGGGTATATCAATGCCTTATGAGTTATTTAATGCTGAAAATTGATTCATTTGTAAAGGTTTGATTTAAAATAGTGGAGAGAGAGGAAAAGATGAGGAGAGAAAAGGTTTGGTTTAATTGTAAACATAACCATACATTCAATGTTCCATTACATTTTTTTATAAATGCACTTATTTGTCTAAAAATCATTTGTTTGCATACAGCTACATAATATCAAGTATTTCTATCTAATAGAAATATTTTATGCACATTTGGATGGCTTAAGTATTCCTATGTAATATTAATAATCAATGTACAATTATATGGTTTAATGGAACTATTCCTATTTAATAAAAATTTGTATGTGATCTCTGTCCAAGACACACAGTAGTCCGGGGGGGGGGGACTCATAGAGAAATAGTTATCATAAAAAATGAAATCAGCGATCCAAGTTCAAATAAGGCTGTTTGCATTTTACACTAATACGCTTGGGAGGGCATGAATCAGTTTCTCCCCTCCCTCATTATAGGAAAATAGAAGAGCAAGTTGGATTAGCCTTAGTTAAGCAACCAATTTAGAAGGAAAATTGAATTCAAGCCAGCTTTACTCCACTTAAAAATTGACCTTGTGTTAAAACCTACCTACAGCAAAGGGGTTGAGTAAATACATATACACAGTAGTCTTCACAGTGTATGCAATGTATTTACTAAGCTTAGCTTGATATACGAAGCACCCAGTGAGGTTCACTACAGTAGGAATGTTTTAGAGTGTATCGGGCTAGGCTAAGTTTAACAGTAACAGAATTCCAAATAAAGATCAAACTCACAACACAAATAAAATGGTCTGTAAAAAGAGGTTGTTAATCATGATATGACAGAAGACATACCTCAAATATTCAACAATTTTGAGCTATTTTTATCTAAACTTTTTATATAAAAATTTTGATTAGTTATTAAAAGAAACATTAATCTACTTACAAAGACTCTGGCAGACTTTCACTTTTCTGCTGACCAGTGACCCCTTCAGTATGGTTTGGCCGAGTGGGGCTTGTCTCCAAGAATCTCATTTGAACCGGACTTAATTGTTCACATCTCTGATGACCTGTACTGATTTGTGGCTGGCTTTGTTGATCTGTGATCATTGGCTGACCCGTGTTCATTTGATGAGGATTTGAGTGACCAACAGTAATATTCTGGAGATTGTTTTGACTAGCAGTCATTTGATGATTTGGCTGACTTGTGGGCACTTGAAAAGGGTTGGGACGACCGGTGTTGCCTGTTTTTAGGTAATTATGTTGACTGACAGACACTTGATGATTCAACTGACCAGTCATCATATGAGGATGGTTTTGAGACACAATAGTCATCGGTGAGTGACTAGGTGGATTTTGGATTACTGTACTAGACTGAGTATTTGTGGTCATTTGGAGATGGTTCTGACGGTTTGTTGGTAATTGCATGTGATTCTGTTGAGCTGATGTCACTTCAGGGTAAGTGTGATGACTGATGGTCACTTGTGAGCGAGTATGTTCTAGTTGTATTAACTTTTGTGCATCTAATTGTCTTTTGTTAGGTTTTATGTCCTCTTCATCTTCTATGGAAATTGGAGCCGTTCTTTTTATACTCTGACCTTCATCATTTGTGTTACTATGTAAGTTCATCTGGAGGAAAAAAAGAAAATAACAGAGATTACCAAAAAACATTTTCACATTATTACAGAATTTTCTAGAATGAAAAGTTTTTCCTGCACCACTTTTCTATGAACAAACTTTTCTGAAGTACATTATAAATAAATGATTAGGTTTGGTTTCTTTGTTTAATGACTTATCAACTATTGAGGGTTATTTAACGTGAAAGCCATCCTTGTAGAAGAATAGTAAGGATAGTATTTAACACATAGCAGAGGGGATAAGGGGGTTCATGCCTTTCCCAAGGATATCAGTCCAAAAGTGAACATAATAACATGACTAGAGTTTTAACCTGCTTACTATGATGTTGCAGTCAAGCATATTAGCCACTACACCATAGGACTCCTCCACGAAATGATTAGGTTTTTCATCCTTTGCAGAAGGAAAATAGGCTTGTGATGAATTAATTCACGCCACTGAAAACTTAGACATAAAATGGAATGTCAATACATTTTTCTTTTGATTCAGTTTTGTTTATTTAAGTAAGATAGGAGAGTCCCTATGGCATAGTGACTATTGTGCTGGACTTTGACATTGTAGTAAGCAACTTTGAACTCTAGTTGCACTATTATGTTCACTTTTGGACTAATACCCTTAGGAAAGGTCTGAACCCCCTTATTCCCCGCTCCCTATCTATGGGTTAAATAATACGAATAAGGATGGCTTTGGCATTAAACAATCCATAAAGGTTGATATGACATTAAACAAAAAAACAAACTCATACAAACAAGACATGCCGGGGAAGTTAGGATGAACTCATAAGTAATGTTCTCCTACGCATAGACATGAGTGGTGGTCGACTAACAAAAATTTACATTCATCAGCTCTCTGAAGATACTGAATGTGGTTTAGAGGACTTAGAGCGATTGTTCATAGGGAAAGATAGTGAGAGAGAGTCAAGGTTTGGTTTGGTTTCTTTGTTTAAAGGCATATCAACTTTCGTGGGTTATTTAATGCCAAAGCTATCCTTCTAGAAGAACAGCAGTGAAGCTATTTAACCTATAGCTGGGAGGATGAGGTGTTCATACCTTTCCCAACAGTATTTGTCTAAAAGTGAATGTAACAGCGCAACTGAAGTTTGAACTCCCTTACTACGATTCCGCAGTCCAGTGCTTTAACCATGAGGACACCTCCTGAGAGAGTCAAGGGAATCCATGCTGTCAGCATGCCTTGATGAGGATGAGGATTTATTCAACAAGTTATTTCATTGTCAAATTTGATCCAGTTGTAAATGTTAGATTACAATCATGACAATTTTTTCAATATTCCATTGCAATCATTTTTTTTTTAAATAAAATTTTTTATTTGTTTGCATACAGTTATGTCATTTCCAACTGGTTATTGATAGGACTGTGTTGAGACATATCGAAGCATGATAGATCAGCTGGTACCAACAAATAGCACTGGTTTCTTCCTTATAATAAAAATAATAATAATGTCCTTTGAGTAAATAACAACATGGATGGAGTCAGGCAAGGTAGAAGTGACCTGCAGAAATGAGCAATAGAGATAAAATTAGCCTATGAGAAGCTTAAAATTCATATATAAAATGCAGAGCAATTTTTATGAGAAGTACATCTTATGTCTTACATTCCATCAAATACATCATATAGATTCATTAACGGTCAGTCAAATTAACAGTGAAAGTTACTTTGCAACTCTAAGATTTGGAGATGGTTGATAACTATGTATATATTAATTTTTAAGATATGTGGTGCATTCAATAAGTTTCCAGACTATTTTGGTACAGGCATTTAAAATTGTCGTAGACTCTTGAACATTCAGTATGTTATTGTTATCCATCTTATGAGATGACAGACCAATTTTTAGGATTTCAGGTTCAAAAGAACAGCTACAGCAGCAAATAGAATACACCCTACGAAAGCCTGATTGTTACAACTGGTGAATTTCAAAAATGCAATCTGACACTTTAGAAGAACGATATGTAATAAAATTCTGTTTTAAACTTGGAAAAAATGCCACAGAAATGTATGGAATGCTTCAGACTTCTTTTTGACCATCTTGAATAAATTGAGCATCAGTTTTTGAGTGGCATAAGAGATTCAAGGAAGGCAGAGAGTCTGTGAGGGATGATGAGAGGTGTGGGAGGAGTAAGGAAGTCAATACACCACAGTTGATTGGCCAAAGGGTTAGGGTTAAGGTTACTATGTTGAGGTTTTAAAGGAGTTCAGGAAGAGATTCCTTGGGAAGAGGTCAGCACTTTTCAAATCAGGTCAGTGGCATTTCCAGCAGGACAATGCACCAGTTCACAACTCTATCCTTGTCACAAACTATTTGACCAAGATGGGCATCAAGACAGTTCCTCAGCCTCCTGATAGTCCAGACCTTGCTCCCTGTGACTTTTGCTTATTCCCTAAGCTCAGAGGTTGTCATCATGAGAGAATTGAGGAGATGAAAGAGGCTGTGACGAAGGTCATTGACACACTCACACAAGAGGACTTTGATGGGGCCTTCCAGAAGTTGTTGGAACAGTACAACAAGTGCATTGCAGCCGGAGGAGATTACTTTGAAGGCAACTAGAGTTCCATGTGTGTACTATCAATAAAAGTGCCCATATGAAAAAAGTCTGGAAACTTATTTAAATGATCCTCATATATCTGCCATGAATCAATTCCTGATATTATATTCTTTATAGACCAAACTGACTTTTGTATTGCATTTCATACCACTTATCAATTTCTTTTTAATTTGAATCCCTTAATTCACTGTTGCCGTTTGCAGTGATATTATCAGCATTTGAGAAAATGGCAAATGGATCTACAACTTGGCAGCAAGCCATTGACTTTTACACTGGTTTCTCCCATGAGGAATTTTCACTCTCACACACACACACACACACATATATATATTTGAACATAAGTTGATTCTGAGTCTAGGTCAACCCTTGATTCAGTCATTGTACCCTCCAGTTTTCTTTAGAAGTGTCTTGTCATAGTAACCCTCAAAGAATTTTAAAAGTTACAGACGACAATAAAAGACATCCAAAAAAAGCTGAAGGATACAGAGTGAGACAATTACCTGGTGGATAGAAGAAATAAATCCACAACATTTCGAGGAATGAACAATAAAGACAACCTTCTTAATAATCAAAATATCAATTAAAAATATCTTTAAGTGACAATCACAATACCTGTAAATGTGGAAACAAGTTTTGACCATTTTCAGAGAGTTGTTGCCTTTTGTTTAACATTGACTTGATAGCAGGTGGATTCAATCTTTGTATAGCCATGGGGATGTGAGTGTGCCTGTTTGGTCCCTTACCACCAAGAATTGACTTAAAAAAAAAAAAAAACAATATAAAAATAGGGCTTGTAAAATTAATGCATTGAATACTCCCTAGATCTGAGCTCACAAGATAATCAAATGTAAAACCCATTCAATCTTAATTCCATAACATAGCAGGGCTTGTTTAAAGCAGGGCTTCTTAAAGTGGTCATTATAGACTCTTGAAGGTGAACAAATTTAACTGTGGGTGATTATCTAATTCCGAATCTTTCATTTTTTTTTTTTGCAAGCAACTGTATGGCTTCAAGTAATTAATAATAATCCTTCATAATTACAGCTTCAAGTAATTATTCTTAATACAAATAATTTGCACACAGTCATATGTTTTCAAGTATTTTTCTCTAAAACTAATAAATCATACAAAATTCTATGGTTTCAAGTAACTATTCTTATTTAAAAATAATAATCATTTGTTTGCATAGTTATATGGCTTCAAGTACTCCTATTAAATATTAATAATTTTCAAACAGATCTATTATTCCTATAGATGGAGTGGGTATTTTCTTTGAAAAAGCTAAAACTTTTAAAAGTGCTTACTATTGCCAACTCTTTAGACAAAAATTCACCTTATTTATTCAATGACCCTTATATATCAAATGATTAATATTTTATTACTTACAGAGATGAATTGGTTTTTGCTTTCAAGGTCTTTGGCACTGAAAAAAAAAAAAAAAAATTAAAATTATATTTTATTTCTTTCCACATTTCAGGGGAAATAAAAATATGAAACATCAAAAAGAATCAAGACTGAAGCTTTAAATTTGAAAAGTTAACCCTTTCACTGGCAGGTAATTTTTTAAAATCCTTGTTGAGTGGGAAAAATTATCTTCAAAAAATGTGCAAAATAGAGGCCACGTTCAAATACATGATATAAAAGAAAAACATGATAATTTGATTAGCAATTGTATATCATAGTAAAATAGCATGAAAACTATAAAGCACTCACTTTTAATCATGCAAAACAACTTTTACACTATCCTACAACAAAATGAGGTCTCCAAGCAATGTTGCTATATGTTAACATTAAAATGATCAACAAGCAGCCAATATGAAAATAACATTGAGCTACAAAAAAACAACAAAAATGTTCCTCTGCCTGTATACTGTTGGTAACAAAAATATCACTCTACCAGCATAAGAGCTTAAATAAAGACATGAGCATAGCTGAGCAGCTTATATAATAAAGAGATGATCTGATAAATCGAAACCAATTTGCAGCACCTTCAACACTATCAAGATCTGGAGTCTCCTAGAGTTGTATGCATATCTTCAGGCACTAGCATCATAAACACTACTGTGAGTTAGCTAAGTTTTTCCTGTCTTCTCCTGATTGTTATGTTTCACTCACTGCATTCCCCAGCTTTCTTCAAGGAATTTTAAATGAAACCCATGGAGTAAACAGTCTTCATTCCACAACCCATACTTTTGAAATGGGTTAGAGGATAAAGGTGTTGTTTATAAGCTTCTAGATGGAATCTTTCTGGAAGATCTGAGTTCAATCCCTGGACCCAAATTCAACGGAAAGAGAATTGACATTACAAGGACAAAAGAACTAAGAATGATTGATCAATTGATTTTAACAACATGTGAACCTGTCTGGGGTTATTTTATGCTTAGAGGTTAGGGAATTGCATACATTGTATGTTTATATTTACATTTTTTGAGTGGTTTCTTCAGTTTTTTGCAGTTATATGATATTAAGTATTCCTATCTAATACAAATAATTTGTGAACAGATCTACCTAACTAATAGATGGGTCCCTAACAAGTAGTACTATTCCAGGTCAGAGTGGACCTAGGAGTAATGCTATTTTAGGGGTATTTCACACTTCTCAAAAGCTCCATAATAGAATCCTCATCAACAGATGTAGTTTAGTGTCATACCCAGGACATCCATTCTGTTAATATATATTTTAAGCCTCGATGAGGGCAAATTAACTGATGAAATATTCCAAGGTAGCAAAAGCAGAGTAAGGGACAGTCTAATAGATTGAATAAAAAGTTTGGTTTGAAATTCCTGGAAGGTTACCAACAAAAGATATCAAAATACCAGAAAGTACAGTGGACAAAATATTGTGAGTATAACTACCAACTTGAGGACAATAGTCTAAAAAAACTTTCACTTTGGTTTGGTTCAGTTTCTTTACTTAAAGGCATATCAACCATCATAGGTTATTTAATATCAATGCTATCCTAGTAGAAGATCAGTAGTAGTACTATTTAACCCATAGCTGGGAGGATAGGAGGCTTCATACCTTTCTCGAGTGTATTAGTCTGCAAGTAAACATAATGCACAACACAAGTATTTTAGGACATGTATAGGTGGAGAAAAAAATTATAAAAATAGATGAAAAAATGTTGACAGTATTAAAAAATATTTTTTAAAGAAATCAGCAAACATTGTTGGTTATTTAATGCCAAATCCTGTTTTTACATATATATTAAACATGATTCGTAAACATTTTTTTGATACACATGATCAAATGCTTCTATTTCTAACAATTCAATTTAGCATAAATCATTTGTTTACCATTCCGGGCCAAAGTGAACCTGGGAGCAATAGCAATGAAGGGGTACACCACATTCCCAGAAGCTCTAGCATTACTTGATCATCACCGTCAGATTGTTTAATGTCATATCCAGGACACTCGTTGGGGGTGTCTTACCCCTCTGCAGAGATGCAGTTGGTGTATTCTACAGCCCCAGTTGACTGGTGTTATGCATTAGATCAGGGTTTGGTTCGGTTTCTTTGTTTAACAGCATATTAACCTTTGTGGGTTACCTAATGCCAAATCCAGACATTAGATCAAGGAACTGTAAATATAAACTTAGACACTAAGCTTCTTTTACTAATTTTTTTTAATCAAAAACTGAATCAATTCTGGAATTTGAGGGAAGACAGAGTCAACTCTTATTGTCATTGCTTCCAGCTCTACTCTGATCTGAAGTGGGAATATCTGTTAGGGTCCCACCTATGGCTTAAATAAACCAGTTTGATAATTATTAGTACCAGACAGGAATGCTTGAAACTAGAACTGTGTGCAAATTATTTGTACTAAAGATTGGTTGATTTTATGGTATGTCAACCCTTGTGGGATTATTTCATGCCGAATTTGTTTTTGTTTTTTAAATTAAAAATTTGTGAAAATATGGGGATTGATATGATAGTAAATATAAATATAGAAAAAAATGCAGTATATAGAAGAGATTATTTCATATTTGATTGCAATACTAATGTTTTTAAAAAGTTAATATATCAATCAAGTTAATAATTGTCTAAAGTATAGTCATATCCAGTCCTATATCATTAATTGGTTCCCAAAGCCTTGACATAAACCAGTTTTTGATGAAGACCAGATAAAATACTTGAAAATGAAAACAAACACTGGAAAACTAGCACAAATAAGTGGCAAAAGAATATAACAATTGCTAAATCCTAAAGAATACTAAAAACACATAGTTTTATTATTTAAAGAATAACAAAAACTGGTATACATTTCTTAATTTTTCAATGTAAATATTTTATGGTCTGTATGTCTATTTACATATTTTAATATGTTTATTGTATTTTAAATCGTTTTTAGTTTCTTTTACTGTTAATTTTTAATTATTTCATTTCAAATATATTTTTATGGAAAAATTTGTAAGAGACATAAAAGCAAATGTGACATAGGCCAAAATGACATAAAACAGGGTATTACTGCATTAAAAAAAATCATTAATAGTTATAAGTGTTTACAAAGAATTATGATTACTAATTACAAAAAAAACCATCTCATTGGGTCCAGAAATGAGCATTATTATCAAATAGAAATGGTTACTTAAAAATATATTGTGTACAAATTATAACTGAGATAGGAATACTTGAATCTACATAAGTGCATTAAGAGTAATTTGAAACTAAATGTGTTTACAAATGATAATTATTAGTTATATGAAACAATATAATTGTTTTCAAATGGACGACTGACTTCAGCATTAAATAACCCAATAAATTCAAAGCTAAAAATTGTCAGGATTCCAGGGTAAATTTTCTAAGAAAATGCAACTGCATCTCAAAAATGACTTACAAAAGTAAATTTTTCTACTTTTTTCTTTTTCAATC
>OY757921.1:68667087-68757087 GCA_963585895.1 Sepioteuthis lessoniana | reverse complement strand
TAATTCACATGAGAAAAGAATTGGTAAACTATAAACACGAATGCACATTTAATTCTTGAATTATTTTTTAATCCTATTTACCCCCCCCCGGGGGGGGCAGGATATGACACAAGGTCAATTTTTTAAGTGGAGTTTAACAGGTTTGAATTCAGAGTTTTCCTTCTCCTAGACTAGTTGCCTCTCCAAGGCTGAAGAACCCAGTCTGTCCTACTATTTACCCATAACTAGAGGGAGAATTATTGGATTCATACCTTTCCCAAGAGTATTAGTGCTATGTGAAATGCAATCAGTCTCATCCAGGATTTGAACTTGTGTCGTCGTGTCCTTTTCCTATGACGATAACCATTACACCACAGGCATTTTTTAATAATAAGAAAGTGACTGGGGTTTCCACCACAAATCACTATATTCTATGTTCAAAATGCTTCTTTGTTTGCCTAGTATATAATACACATGGCTAGATTCCACCATATAAAACTTAGAAAAGCGAGTAAAATGGGTAAAACAGTTGCACAAAGCTCAGGACATTTTGTTAGTTTGTTGTTTTTTTTCGTTTTTGTTTTTTTTGTTCATCCAGGATTATCCAATTCCTTGAAATGAGTATTTTGCTTCAAGATTGAAAGCTATTTCAATAAATTCTTCTTAAAGAATGGTATTTTAATATGCACTTTTCACTTCGACAGTGTATGTCCATTTAAATGACCCATATGTTTTGAGTAGGTCATACATGAATGATACATCACCAGTAGTCATCACATCCAATCAGTCTTACTGCTTAGCAAACCAATCTATATGATCCAACAATTTGTGTTCTTTAATTAGAAAGAGTTTTATAAATGCTAACTAGTAAATTTACCCACTGTGAGCTGCTCTAATTTTATTCACCCCCCACAGGTCTATATGGAGCACTTTGAGAAGCCTTGCTTTAGATATTTAATCTTGAAGAAAATTCTCTCTCCAGTTGGATTAGTTATCATTAAATACAAGTAAATCTATCATGCTATTTCAACATTATGAAATATAGAATTTAATCTATTTTTAACTATAAGGATGTAGATATCACAGAAGCTTGCAATACTTATACTTTGATTCTGGAACATTCCTTCAGGCAGCATTTGCCATCTCATCTAAAGGAGTAAGAGCTGAGTTTATTAGCTGGTGTCAGGAAGCCAAAAATGCTAATGGAGCTCAGCTATTTTTGGCACTCCATGGGAAGACTTGCTTTCCGTGGGCTCTCCCACTTTAAACTGACTTTGAGCTACATTCCAGCACTGTGATAAACCTATTGGGGAACCAAACATAGTGATTTCTTTTTGGGGATTTATGGGTGGAGCTTCCAAGAATCACGTTACCATTGGTCATGTGACATTTCAAGAAGTGAGTTCTACATCTTTTTGGTACCAGACACCAGACGAAGAGGACCCCTTCTCTTTCGTCTCCACTTTTTCATGCAGCACATGCATGTAAATTATCCTATGTGGACCTTTTCCCTACACCAGAAAAAATATGAGATTTTAACCGCTGCTAACAGCCTGTTTGTTCAGTGGAACAGCTTATGTACATTTTTTACACTTAGGGACAGTATGTCATGTTTCTTAATTATGTATATTATGTATGTATGTAAAATGTATGTCATAGTCTAAACAGACTTTGTTTTTCCTTACCGAAATATTCTACGTTAGGTTTCATTTAGAAAGCATAATGCATTATAGGAAAAAGTTGGTGGTAATCTTAATGAATACCACATCCCATAAATTCCAATAGTTGGTGACTTTGTCGGGCCAATATATTTTGTTTTTTAAAGAAAAAAATATAATTGGTAACAGGTCAGCATATTTTTTTTGGTTTAGGAAATATTTCCTTAATGAACGTCTTTTTTACCTTCCTTATTTTTGTTTGGTTTTAGCTTCAACGAAACCTTTTCCTCCCCATTCCTTCCCACTGTACTGGCTGACTGCTATCTAACCCAAACTGGAGGGAGGAAGCATTAGCCTCCCCTGGTAGTAGGAGAATACTTTTTTCTCTTTTATTTGTATATTTTCAGGAGGAGTATTATGGAAGACAAGACTGAAGCAATTAGGATGCTTAGTTTGTTTGTTTGTTTGTTGGGTTTTATGGCATATCAACCTTTGTAGGTTATTTAATGCCAAATCCATTTTTATGTAAATAATCTGTTCTATTTAAAACAATTCAGTTAAGTATAAGTACACAGTTTGTCAAAAACATTTCTATTTCAAACTATTCAAGCAGTTATATGTAACAATTCATTTAATTGTAAATACAGTTTTAATGTCAAAAAACAGTTCTATTTCAAATAATTCAGTTAAGCATATTGACGTAGTTTAAATGTAAGTACGGTTTAATTGTCAAAAACATTTCTATTTCAAGCTATTCAGTTTACTCAAACAATTCATTTTAGCATAAGTATGCTGTTAGTTCTATTTAACCCATAGATAGGGCCCTGTCAGGTGCTACCACTCTGGGCCAGAGTGGACCTAGGAGCAATGGCAATGAAGGGGTACTCCGCATTCCCCAAAGCTCCAGCACTGCTGGAACCTCACCATCAGATTGTTTAGTGTCATATCCAGGACACTCGTTGGGGGGAGGGTCTTACCCCTCTGCAAAGGTACAGTCAGTGTATTCTACAGCCCCAGCTGACTGGGCAAAGGATACTTAGTACAGCATGCCCACATTATTGTAAGGAGGACCCAACCTTATTTTTTGTCCATTTGGAGTCGGAATGTGAAATTAGAGGTGTAAGTAGCCAAAAGGCAAAATTCCATTTGCTGGTCTCTAGGTTGCCTCATGAAGCAAAGCTAGAAGTAAGAAAAATTTATTCTCATCACCTAAAGAAAAACCTTACACTAAACTGAGAGACAAGCTCATAAACAGAATGTCAACATCTCAGCAAAAAAACTATCTCGGGTTCTCCATGAGGAGAGATTAGGAGACAGCATGTCATCGCAGTTTCTGCAAAGACTGCAACGATTAGTGAGAGGGGGCCCAAGAAGATGGACTAACCCACCATATTTTCCTTGAATGCTTCCCAATGGAATACCTTAATGTCCTGACTGCTGTAGGCGTGGAGACACCCATTGAGAAGTTGGCTAATATAGCAGATAATATTGCTGATCTAACTTCTCATAACACGGTTGCAATTTCAATGTGCAAACTCCAGAATTGACAGACGCTATGGACAAAATCCGAGAAGGATTAAAGAAATTAGAGGTCCAAATGGCCCACGTTGAAAACTGGTTGGACAAAAGGAGCACATCACACTCACAGGGTAGAGGTAAAGCTAAGGGTAGTAGCAAGAAAAAGAAGTTCGGGGATAAGGCACATCATAAGAAGTTCGGGGATAAGGCACATCATGGTAGTCTGCCTTGTTCATTTAATGAAAAGCCAGGGAAAAGTCTAAGCCGGCAACTGGAAATGACACTATATGTTAGCAATAATAAAATTAGTTGCCAATTATTTGTGCTTAACAATACCACTAGTATACATTTCCTTGTAGACAGTGAGGCACAAATACCTATTATCCCTGCTACTGAGACAGATAAAAAGAAATGCTCTCATTAATTTACCCTTCAGGCTGTTAAAAAGTCTCTCATTAAGACATACGGTCAGAGGTGCCTTACTCTTAATTTAGGTTTGAGACAAGCTTTCACCTATATTTTTGCGATAGTTGACATGGAGAAAGCCATATTGGGTACTGATTTTTTACACAAATATGGTCTCCTCGTGGATATTAAAAGGTGTTGCCTAATGGACCCAGTAATGAACGTTAAGTCATTTCGGTTGGTGCGTAAAGGATTCTTATCACCTTCTGTGGCTAATATAGAAGAGAATCCAATATTTTGCAAAATATTTTAAAAATTTGCAAATATTACCAAATTGTCCTTTCACAAGGAGACTGCCTCACTCTATAACCCACCATATAACTACCACTGGTTCCCCTGTTCATAACCAACCCCATTGACTGGCACTGGCAAAATTAAGTGTAGCTAAAGCTGAATTTACACAAATGATAGAACTGGGATTATCCTTCCATCAAAGAGCAATTGCACGTCCCCTTTACACCTGATACCCAAAGGTGGTGGCACTTGGTATGCTCGTGGTGATTACAGAGCACTTAACTTTGCCATTAAACCTGACTGCTACCCCATTCCTCATATTCATGATGTAATGGCTATAATTCGGGATAGGTCCGTTTTTATTAAATGAGACCTTATCCAGACCTACCATCAAATTCCTGTAGAGCCTCGACATATTCCTAAAACTGCAATAACAATGCCATTTGAGTTGTTTGAATTTCTACGTGTGTCTTTTGGTTTAAGAAACGCGGCATTATTATTCCAAAGATTTATCGACCATGTATTACATTTCATCTGTTTATGTGAACGATGTCTTGATAGCTAGTTCATCACTAGATGAACATATTAAGCATGTGCAGCTCATTTAGAACCGAGTATGGACCTGGAGGTTGTGTGCAATCCCAGCACAGGACAATTACGTCCCTCTGTGCCAGAAACTTTACGGAGGATATTGCTCTCCTCCATGGATAATTCATTACACCCAGATGCTAATGCATCAATACAACTAGTGTCAGACAGGTTGGTGTGGTCAAGAATGAAAACAGACATCCACCAGTGGGCTAAACCATGTGTGCCATGTCAAAAGGCCAAAATGAGAAGATACACCCGTTCTACTTTTGGATCCTTTCCATTACTCGATGAACAGTTTGCTCACATGCATGTGGACATCACAGGAACACTGCCCATATGTGAAGATCAATCATATTTATGACCTGTGTTGATAAGTTCTCTCGCTAGTGCAAGGCTCTTCCCATGTCAGATATCACTGTGTACACTACAGCAAAAACTTTTGTTGCAGGCTGAGTATCTTGTTTCAGGGTCCCAGCAGTAATTACCATGGACAGAAGCAAGCAGTTCGAGTTAGACATGTTCAACCAGCTAATGAAGCTATTGGGAAGTAAAAGAACCAAAACTACTGCCTTTCATCCAGAAGCAAATGGCCTGGAAGAGCGATTTCATTGTTCATTCAAGTCAGCTCCGAGGGCTAGGATGACTGAGTCAAATTGGCTGGAACATCTACCTTTAGTCCTCCTGAGACTCTGCACTGCAGTGAAAGATGACATAAAATGTTCATCTGCTGAGATGGTGCATGGCACCACATTCAGACTCCCCGGACAGTTTTTTCTGTGACCTCCACTTTCAAACATGACTTCATTTGTAGATTTGCTTACATCAAGGATGACAAATTTGGCATACAATTCTTCTGCACTGAGTCAGAGGAAAAAGCTGGTGATAGTCTCAATGAATTTCACACCCCATAAATTCCTAAAAGGTGATAAATACCTACATTGATTCTGTGTTCACAATCAATCAACCAGAGGCCTCTAAAGCCCATGACTTAATTCAGTATTACATAAAAGTTTTTTTTTAATAGACTACAGTATATTGTCAAGAGTATTGAAACCACACTTTTCAAATCAATAAATAAAAAAATCCATTATGAAGAAAAGTAAAAATATCAATGAAAAAGTTATTCACACAAGATAGAATAATATCCAGGAACCAGTTTTTTTAAATATTTACATGGCAACTGTTGATGTAGTAGAGAGCAGATCACATGATAACTAAATTAATTAAAGACTCAGTATTTGTATGAATTTCTGAGATGGGACATTGTAATTATTTATATAATTCAGAATATTGTCCTCATCTTCATTGCTAAACTCATAACATTTTGACCTCTGACCCACTGGCTTTCTTCCGGTGTCTTTGGTCTTTTAGTAGGTAATCTTCAAGGAATTTCAAATCAGTTTCTTTAAACGAGCTGGGAGTTGAGGGTAATATAGTTTTTCTTCACCTATCCATGCCTTGGAATAACAAAGAAATAGAATTAACTGATACAAGAAAGCAAAGAGCCTACCCTACCCACCCCTGGATTAAATAAAGAGTTCAGTTGGAATTCCACAAATAACAAAAGACACCTGAAGAAGAACCAAGAGGTACAGCAGCTGAAACATAAGTTTAACAACCAAGATGAGGTTAATAGTCCAAATTGTGTAAATAAGAACTACTTTATTTAATTTTCAAAGCTTTTTTAGTTTTGGTTGTTTTATGGCACATGAACATCTTGTTGGGTTATTTAATGCCAAAGTTCATCATTTTTTCCGCTCAAGCAATTATATAGTGTCAAGAGACATATGGAAATAATTATAGCTTGAAATAACTAATAATATAAATAATTGACACAGTTATATAGTTTTAAGTATGTATTTACTCAACCCCTCCTCTACATGTAGGATGTGATACAAGGTCAGTTTTAAGTAGAGTACAACTGGTTTGAATTTTGAGTTTTCCTTCTCCTAAACTGGTTGCCTAACCAAGGCTAAAAGAACCAAGTCTTCCTTACCCATAGCTGAGGAAAAATAGATGGATTCATGCCTTTCTCAAGGGCATTAGGGCAAAGTGAAATGCAAACAGTCTTATCCTGGATTTGAACTCAGACTGCTAACTCCATTTCCTAAGATGATAACCATAAGGCTAAGTGCTCCTCCTTCAAATATTCTTATCTATTACTAATAATTGATGAAAAATTATATAGTTTCAAGTACTCCAATCTAATTCTAATAATTCGCAAGCAGCAATTACCTTCCTAAGTGATTGATGCTTTGTTGCTACATTCTAACCATCATATATAAAATAAGGTGAGGTGTTGATCACAATGGGAACAGAAACATTTTGGTGGTACTCCAAATTTATAAATAGGATATTTCTTGGTTTCATTATTTGATGGCATATAAACCTTCATGGGTTATTTAATACCAAAGCCATGTTAGGCTAATTACAAGTACAGGTAGTCTATACATATATCAAGATACTTCAACTTTACTTCAAAGACCTGGGATATATTTTAAAAAATTGAATAAAAAAACATTTTTAGAGCTTCTGTATTTGAAGGCATAGTTGATATTTTGGTTTCATTGTTTAATGGTATATCAACCTTTGTGGGTTATTTAATGCTAAATCTATCCTTGTAAAAGAACAGTAGTTGTACTGTTGGGGTGTGGGTCTTTTCCCAAGGGTATTAATCCAAAAGTGAATGTAATGGTGTGACGAGAGTTCAAACTCACTACAATGTCAGAGTCTAGTACATTGGGCTCTCGCCCCTATGAAAAGGGAAAAAAATAACAATGGATTTGCTTTGGTTTAGTTTGGTTTTATGGCATATCAACTATTGTAGGTTATTCAATGCCAAATCTTTTTAAACATATCTATTAAATATAGGATTTTGAAACATTTTGTTGATAACATTTTTCAACAAGCCTGAGCCCAATTTTTTTTGCACACAGTTAAATGGTTTCACTTATTTCTATCTAATATGAATAATTCTATTTACTATTAATTATTGGTTGGCACACGGTTTAATGTTTTCAAGTATTGCTATGTATCACTAACAATTCAATTAAACATCAGTCATTTGTTCACACAGTTAAATGATCAAACAGTTCTACTTCTGACAATTCAATTTAGAATAACTCATTTATTTGCACTCAGTTTAAATGTCAAACAGTTCAATTTGATCCATGGATAGGACCCTTTCAGATGATATCACTCTAGGCCAGAGTGGACCTAGGAGCAATGACAATGAAAAGGTACTCTGCATTCTCCAAAGCTCCAGCATTAGTGGAGCCTCACCATCAAATGGTGTAGTGTCATCTAGGACACTCGTTGCAGAAGTCTTAACCTCAGCTGACAGGGCCAAAAGTCCAATGGATAAAAGCGTTAAACTTATTAGCAGCACATAGACAACACTATCCCTCTGACCCACTCACTTTTTCTACCAGTATAGTAAGTAACCAACTGTGTAAATTCTTTACTTACCTAGTGATTACTGCATCTGTTGGTTTATTTGTTTAATGGCATATCAACTCCTTATGGGTTAATTAATGCTAAAATTTGATTAATTTTTAATTATTTGATTACAATCATAACTATATTTGGTTTGTGTTACGGTACCTACTACCTTATGGACTATAATGAACTCTTCCTATTACTATGAATACTGGGAGAATATTCATCTCGGTGTTAAGTTAACTCCACCCTAACACTTTGACAGTCAGACCACTCTTTTACCTATGTGGTATTTATACTTTCATTCAACATACTTGTTTCACGTAATCCCGAGTTCGTGTCTTTCTTCCGGATTTTTTACTGGCCCACAACAGTTTGTTTATTTGTTTAATGGGTTATCAACTCCTTATGGATTATTTAATACCAAAATTGGATTCATTTGTAAATGTTTGATTACAGTCATAACTATACCTTTGATGTTCTATTGCATTTTGCTTTTAATTGTACTTTTTTGTCTATAATTATTTATTTGCAAAATTATATGGAATCAAGTATTTGTATCTAATACAAATAATTTGCGCATAATTGTATCGTTTAAAGTATTCTTATCTAATACTAATAATTTATACACAATTATATGGTTTAAAATAACTATTCCTATTTAATAATAGTCATTTGTTAGTACACAGTTACATGGTTTCAAATATTCTTATGTAGTACCAATAATTTGCAAGTAATTGTATGGTTTCAATTAACTAATAACAATAATCCTTAGTAAACAATTAAAAGGTTCAAATAATAATTCTTAATACAAGTAATTTGCATACAATTAAATGGTTTCAAGTCTTCCAAACATTAATAATCCTATTTGATAATAAACATTTGTTTGCAAAAAAGTTATAAAGTTTCCCATATTCTTGTCCAATACAAAGAATTTTTGAAGAGCTCTTTAGTGTTAAATGGTTAGTTTCCATAACACTATAAGTTAAGTAGTAGTACAAAATAAATAACAAAACTTCTTTGAAACACAACAATGAAAGGTTTATTCTTATAGCAGAAGTAAACTTGAGTCAGAGTGAGAAAAGGTTCTTTTTGGTGTCGCCGGTAGTATGCTGGTTCTCGAGTTTGTAGAAGGTGTGTGTCACTGTAGCAGGTAGCGCGTGTGACAGCGGCTTCTTATAGGAGCTGTATTCAGTTGTCGAGTCGCACTTCGGCCGGCCGTGCTAGCTGCAATGTGGATCTGGCCAGGTGTGTCTCGGTTGCAGGATTTTTCCTACGGCCTCAGGGGCCTTCCCCCCAGGCTATTACCCCCTTTGGGGGGTTGGGTTGATCGCCTGGCACCTGAGGCGCCCCTAATAAGATGAATGCTGACAGGGCCGTAGGCATTTTTGGGAAATGCCGGGTGCGTGTGGGCTACAGCCCTGCGCCCGGACCCACCAAAAAAAAAAAAGGCCTTGTGCCACACTTTCACGTTCAGTGGGGCATGGAACAAATACTGCAAGGCTGGTTCTTTTGTGTGTGTAGCTTGTAGCAGCATTATCTTCAGTGAAGATCTTCCATGTGGAATGTCCACAGAAGACGCGAGAGAGGTCTTTCTTCACTGCTAGCCGGGTACTCTCTGTCTGTTGGCTGACTTCCAAAAAGGGCTAGAAAAAATAGTTCTTGAGAGGAAGAAGGAATCAAGGAGCTCTGCGATGATTGGTCAGTGTGTGACCGAATCGCTTGGCAGGGGCACTGATTCACGAGAGAAAATAGATCTGTGACTGCTACAGATCTATTTGACCAATAGCTGGAACCCTAATAGGTACTACCACACTGAGTTAGAATGAACCTGGGAGTAATGGCAATGAAGGGATACTCCACACTCCCCAAATCTTCACTACCAGACATAGTTTAGTGTCATACCCAGGACATCAATTTTTGAGAAGTCTTATACTCTTCTACAGTCAGTATATTCTAAGTCCCACTGACAAGATAGAATTACAGCTCTATTTAAGAGACACATCGGAATGAGTTTCTTAATATTTCTTGAATTCCATTTCATTTGGACATTAACAAACTGAATTTAAATTTTCATGTTTATTTGAGAAGTTATATAAGAATATCTGTTTTATAAAAATAAAATTATCTTTTTATTCAATGTCATATTTTATTTCTAATTGTAACTGAAAATCCCAAATTCTGGAAAACATACAGACATGCTACAAGATTCTCCATTGCTATAGGGTTGAGTTTATTGTCTTAAATGAAAAAAGAAAAAATCTAAACTGAAAAAGTCAAGAAATATAAAATCCATCACATATCAATGCTATACTTTTTGACTGAGAGAAGCACATTTGCCAAAGTCCAGTCCCAGGTGAGCTCCTCTACCAAAACAGCACCTGGCCCCATTATCTAAAAGAGGTGCCTGAAGCACCTCCATAAGAGGGAATGCCAAAGGGACCAGACAGTTTTTCCACTCTCCACCCAAGATGGTTTCCATGTTAAAAATTGACCTCGTATATATTTACCTAATCCCTTCACCAAGAGCAGAATGTGACACAAGGTTACTTTTTTTAAGCATAAGAGTGTTTGCCAATGGTCTAGGAGACCTGGGTTCAATCCCAGGTCGCGTCATACTCAAGACTTTAAAAATGGTACTTGATACCTCCTTGCTTAACACTCAGCATTATAAGGTACATATTAAGGGTAAAGTGGAGCAATCCTGGAAAAGGAGTAGCGCTCGCCCCTACATCTTGGTGCTGTAGCTATTGAAAAGGGAGCCTTCTAGTTGCCTTCAACAACGGTCACCAACTTTACTTTACTTACAACAGATTTGAATTTTAAGTTTTCGTTTTCCTAGACTAGTTGTTTGACTAAGACTAAAGAATTCAGACTGCCCTACTATTTACCCATAGCTAGGAGAAGAACAGATGAAATATATACCTTTCCTAAGGGCATTAGTGCAACATGAAACATAAAGAGCCTCATCCAGGATTTGAACTAGGGTCATTGATTCGATTTCCTACAACAAAAACCGTTAAGTTAAGTGTGTCTCTCAAATTGACCTTGTTTCACATCCTATCATCCATCTCAGCATGAACTTCTGCCATTATTTAGGGAGGTAGAAAAAATACAAGATAATGATGAGAACTTACCTTTTCTTTTTAAATGAAGCTTTGTTAGTAGAATGAAATATTGTCGGTCCATTTTCTTTCTTTCCATCTACAAAATGACAGCTGCAGAGCCGCGAGTGTGGTGTCCAGTTTTTGTCTTTGCGCCTACAAGTTAAACAGTAAACTGGACAATCAAACTTATAAATTCAATAAAATTAAGAATAATTATCAATAAGAAACATACACTTGATATTTCATGTCATTTTCTTTATTAAGAAATATATGTGAAAAACCGACTCATTTCCTCTTTCTATCTTTTTTTGTTTGCTTTTAATGTTAGTAAGAGAAAAAAAATCCCTAATTTCTGTAAGTATGGTCATTCCCAAATATTTCCTGCCCTTTAAAAGCAAAAAAAATACTCAGGTGAGTCAAAAGTTTTGCAATATTTTGGCATGTGCTAGGTTTGGTTTTATGGCAAATTAACCATTGTGGGTTATTAAATTCCAAATTTTATTTTTTACATATTTAGATTAAATATGGTTTCTAAACACATTTTGTTGATAACATTTTTCAACAAGCCCGAGTTCATTTTTTTTTTTTTTTTTTGCACGCAGTTACTTATTTCTATTTAATATAATTCTATTCACGTGGTTAAATGTTTCAAGTACTGCTATGAAACACTAACAATTAAATTAAACATCAGTCATTTGTTTATACACAGATAAATGATCAAAAAGTTCTATTTCAAACAATACAGTTTAATATGTCAACAAAGTTAAATGATTTCAAGTATTGCTATCTATCACTAACAATTCAATTAAACATCAGTCATTTGTTTACATGCAGTTAAATGATCAAACAATTCAATTTAGCATAAGTCATTTGTTTGCACTCAGTTTAAATGTCAAACAATTCTATTTCAAACAATTCAATTCAGCGTAATTGATGACAGTACAGTAACCAGATGGTTTAAGAAATTTTGCTCAGGTAACAAGAACTGCAATGATCAGGCAAGGTCAGTAAGGCCTAAAACCATGAATTCCAAGGTTGTACTCCAAATCATAGAGGTGAGTAGCACTCAGAGAGTATCAAGCTCAGTATCCCACAGTCCATTATGGTTTGTTAACTTCACAACCTCAGTAAAAGTATCAGGAGCTGCCAAATTGTGTCTCATGTTATGAAGGTATTGAAAAACTTTTCACTCACCTTAAGTTTGGTTTGGTTTTATGGCATATCAACCATTGTAGGTTATTTAATGCCAAATCTTTTTTTATACATATAGATTAGATATATAATTTCAAAACACATTTTGTAGATAACATCTTTAAATGAACCTGGGCTTATTTTTTTCACACACAGTTAAATGGTTTCATTTATTTCTAAATATTACGAATAATTCAAATCACAATTAATCATTTGTTGGCACACAGTTAAATGTTTTCAAGTATTGCCATGTATCCCTAACAATTCAATTAAAGATCATTCATCTGTTTACACACAGCCAAATGATCAACCAATTCAGTTCAGCATAAGTATACAGTTTAAATATCAAACAATTCTATATGATCCACAGATAGAAACCTATCAGGTGCTACCAGTCCAAGCTAGAGTGGACCTGGGAGCAATGGCAATGAAGAGGTACTTTGCATTCCATAAGCTCTTGCATTACTGGAGCCTCACCATCAGTATCATATTAATTTAGTGTCATATTCAGGACACTTGTTGAGGGAGTCTTACCCCTCTGCAGAGATGCAGTTGGTGAATTCTGCAGCCTCAGCTGACTGGGCCATTAAATCACCCTAGTATTTGGGAACATTTTGCACATAAATTCAAAATAATATTTATACATTTTAACTCTTAAAAATCAATTGAATAAAACTTTTAAAGAAACTTAATGCAATTAAAATGGATATAATTAGATATTATTTATTACCAACACTCTACAGCACTGAAATTCTGTAACCAAAAATACAAAGATGTAGAAGTTCAAAAATATGTACACACCTTATTAACTAAAGTGATTTAAATTTTATTTCTAGTAATACTGTAGAATTTGGTAAGAGATAATATTCAATGATATTCGTTTTGTTGGTGATGTTCCACTGAGAAATAAAATCTTGATCTCTTTGGTTTAGAAGAAAATTTACTTTTTAATTAAAAAAAATTGGCAGGGTGGTTTTTATTTATGGGAGTGTGAAATAAGATCAAGTGGGCCTTGGTATCCACGGCTTAAAAGGTTTGTCTTAATATTTGTTGTATCCGAGTACTAAAACTCGCAATTATTAGAGAATGAGGAACACAATTCGGGCACTAGTAACAGGAAAATGTATTATGGTTTAACGTTTCACGAAGAATCAACAACAAAACATTTATTCCTTAAGTAAACTTAAAAGAAAAGATAGAATTACATGAAATACTAAGAGTATATAATAGAGGAAGTTGTGGTATAAAGACTTACGTCAAAGCAGTGTACAGTGGTACGACACGAGGTTTGTTAGAATAAAAGTTCCCACCGCCGGAACGGTGAAAAAGTTTCGAATTTACCGCGTTTTATAATGCTACTTTGGTCACACCACCTATTTTGGAAAGAAAGGGATGTAATCCCTACAGCAGGATTCACCCTAAACTTCTGTTAAAAGTCTCTTTACTTTTCTTTTTTACATATCAGACACACAACAGCATTTAGCTGTCTATAAAAGCATTAGGTACGAACATTTCATATTGTCTTATTTCACTGACAATACTGCAAACTTAAATTACTTTTCAGAGTTTTAACCAAGAATTACCACGTACAACTAAAACAGGATATACCAAAGGCGATTAGCTCTTCAGTTTAAAAATGACCTCATGTCCAACCTGCTGCGGTAGGGGATGGGGGCTAAGTAGTGAATAAATCACCTAAAAGTTGAGCGAGTCTTGTGGCATTTTTAAAAACTTTGGCGCCATTTAAAAAAAAAAGGTGGGGTTAAATGATTATTCTAAAAAAGAACTTCCTAGTTACGGAAATGAAAGTTGAAAAAATAAACGAATGTTAATCACTATTGATGAGATTTTTTGTTTTGTTTTGTTAGTTTGCATTTTTCTTTCTTTTTCTCTTTTAATGAACTGTTTAAAGAAAACGTGGCATTTCTGAGGTCACGTGATACGGTACCTAATTTTTAAATTTAATTAAAGAAGGAAGGGGTATGTGAAGGTCTGAAAACAAATAAAATAAACTAAAGGGAAGAAAATGTTCATATCTTATTCGTAATGACTGTAGTAAACAGTCTTTTCTTCGGATAAATACTTACCGATCGAAGACGATCTGCCATTTGTGGCGCAAATTTTGGTCAGACGGGATACGAAAAAATGAACAGGTTTGTCTTTCGCTAGCATGATTGCATTCAACTTCAAAACATTGTACCATGACGTCTACGAAAAATAACTTGTAATTTAAACACGATGAAATAATACAGGTCCGCTTATTCGATTTTGCTGCTATCTCCAAATACCACCATTAAAAACATACATTAATAAATAGATAAATAAATAAACACTTTCTTTCGGTTATGTTTTCTTAGTTGTTTTGTTACTTCGTTTTGTCAATCTCTGAAGAAAAGATAAAAGAAGACTAATGTTCCTGTTTTTAAAGGGTGATAATTCAATGAGAGTTACTTGCCCTTAGTTTTACTGATAACTTAGAAATGACCTACCTTGTTAGCGGGACTTGGAAAACGCTAACTGAATCCCCCGGTTGAGGAATAAGGCTCTCACCGTGAAATAAAAAGGTGTCTTGGATATTACACTAATTTGCATCGGATGGTGAGGCTTCAGTTTTGGAGATCTGGGGAGTGTGGAGTATCTATTCTTTGCCATTACTCCCAAGTCCACTCGGACTGTTAGTTCATTTATGGATCAAATAGATCTGTTTAAAAATTTTACTGTTAGATAAGAATACTTGAAACCATATAACTATATGCAAATTATTTATATTAAGAATAATTTCTTGAAGCTATCATTGTTTATTAAGGATTATTATTAGTTACTTGAAACCATGTAACTGTAAACAAATGACCAATTGGAAAAAAATAATTACTTGAAACCACGCAATTATTAGTTTTAGATAAGAATACTTGAAACCACACAACAGTGTGAAAATTATTTGTATTAGATAAGAATACTAGATATCATATAACTAAATTATTTGTACAAAGAATTGTTATATAGTTTGAAGTAACTAATAATGGTCCTTAGTAAACAATTATAGTTTCAAGTAACAGTGTGCAAACAAATCATTATCAATAAATAGAAATAATTACTTACAGCTATATAATTATTGATATTTGATACGAATAATTGAAACCATACAATGGTGTACAAATTATTTGCATTAAAGCGGAATACTTGAAACTAAGCAACTGGGTGTAGATTATTTATATTCAACAGAAATGCTTAATATCACATCACTGACAACGGAGTTTCTATTGTCGTACAACGTACATAGTTATTAATTAAACCTAGTCTTTGTTATAGTTATTTTTTAAGTTTAATTTAGTTGTGGCACAAGGCCAGAAGAATAGAGCATTCAATGAAAATCGAACTCACCAACAATAGTCTTGAGAATCTAACGTGTTAACCCTTACACCACATGAGATACCTTAAGCTTACCTTAGTTGTGGCATAAACCAAAAACGTGAAGCACTTAGTGAGAATCGAACTCACCAACAATGGTCTTGCTAATCTAACTTGCTAACCATTATACAATGTGACGTGCTCACCTGTTCTTTGTAATTAGTCCCAGTTGCTTTCTGTTTCATTTTACAGTTTAGGGATACAAGATATAATTATGTCCCTTAGATGATTTACATATCTGAAAGGAACTCGTAAGGTGTCACATGAAAGTCACAGAAACCCCTTCACGACTTCTTTTTCCCTTTGTCATTTGAAAATGTTATATACATAAATCTCTACAGATTTACAAATACATTTCAAACCCACTTACCAGCAAAAGGGATTAATAAACAAACATATAAAAGCACCTCGAGTATACGTTTCAGTTGAAAAAAAGGTAACATTAATCGGATGTTGTCGGGACGAGGGCTTATAACAAAAAGAATAAAACACGTCCCTACGCAGGTAGGCTCCGCGCAGCCACCCTGTTGAAATGTAAAAACAAATTCATCGTTAAAAAAACTCCTTTTTTTCAACCAATCATAAACTTTCCCGCCAAAGTTTTCGGACCGATTCGATCCCAAACATGGCTATAAAACAGTCAACAAAATTCGTTCGACTCCAGAGACTATGAGCAGAGGTAACTGTCACGTGTCACATTTCGGACTAAATCAAAAACCGCTGACGCCCTACCAATCCTCATCACAGACAACCAAGTTCCAGCATTTCTACAAGTCCTGGGCCTCTTATAGCTTACCGACCGACGTCACCCAAACGTGCCGTGAGCGAACAGACCCAGAATAGCTTACACCCACTCACCCCTGACCCTTATCTAATGGAAGAAGAGAACCTGTATCTCCTCTAACATACCGTCTTTTATTTATTTAAAGATAAACGAAATTAAATCAACTATTCTCGTCCGTTGTCTCTTGCTAATCTAACTTGCTAACCATTATACAATGTGACGTGCCCACCTGTTCTTTGTAATTAGTCCCAGTTGCTTGCTGTTTCATTTTACAGTTTAGGGATACAAGATATATTGTTTATAACACTGGTGTCAGAAGCGTGCAGCAAAAGAAATATGGATTTTACAAAGCTGACTCGCTCCGAACACTTCGCTCTTATCAAGGAACAGAAAATTTCACTGTTCACCTCGAAAGCTAGCCCAACATGTCCATCAGATGAAAGAATAAAAGAAGCACAAGCCGACATAAACAAGATGTTGGAGGCCCTGAAACATGCAACTACGACAACACCATCCACAGCCCAGAAAATCAATGACTACAGTCTAGTAATGCGACTGCTCAACGACTCAAAAAATGGTTCTTGGTGCTGTCTTGCTTAACACTCAATATCATAAGGTACGGATCAAGGGTAAAGTGGAGCAATCCAAGGAATGGAGTAGCGCCCTTCCCTACACCTGCTATTGAAAAGGGAGCCTTCAGGTTACCCTCGACTACGGTCGCTAACTTTACTTACTTAATGCAACAACAATCCCTGCACGACGTCATGAGACTAAAAAACCTTTCAACCATGGAAATGAGTGTGAATTAGTTTATCACCGTCCTAAACAAGGCCTATACGACCCACGTCATGCCAGAACTTGTCACCTATCCTAGCTTGGAAGCTGAATTTGTCAAGGCTACCAAAGACTTACTTGACCATAGCATTTTTCAGCTGATAGAAGATTCCAAACAGGGCACATCCACACGTGTAAATGTGTTTATTGTGGTTTTTCTTCCGTTGTTTTCATTGTTAATATATGACGGATATACTGATACATATATTGGTCCTTAGTGAGTGGGGATTCGACAAAATATCTTCCCTATTTTCAAGTTTTCCAATAATGGTCTTTATAACAATTTCTATATTTACTTTCAATATGAAGGTGCTCATGGTTTAATAGTTACCGTCGTTGTGTTATATAACATATGACATGGATTGTCGGTTCGTTCCAAGTGACCCTGTGTGCTTTGACAAGCAGTCAGGTTGTGATTAGTAATTAGGGGGATGATAGCGCGTCATGGCAATCGGGTCCAACAGGTGTGTAACTAGAAGGAGACCACGTGATGAGAACCACGCGGGCAGATTTAGAGAGTGCAGAGAATCAGGGTCGAGCGAGAGACACGCAACCGATCAGAGTTGTCTCTGACGATACGGCTTGCACGGGGGTGCAAGCGTTAGCACCACCTGGCTCCCGGAAGAAGGTATGGGACAAAAAGAAGTCTCCTCTCTGAGTATATGTCTCTCCATCTATCTCTCAAACTAACAACATACTGTGGGCCCCTTTCGAGAAAAAAATGAGAGATACATTTTTATTAAGAAGTGTTTCGTTCGTCCATTATCTTTATGTTCTTTGTTGGATCTATGAGACTCTACAACAGTTGGAAATGGAGACGGCGACTCGAGTTCAAATCCTGCACGAGGTTCTTTGCATTTCACATAGCGCTAATACTTTTGTGAAAGGTATGAAATCAACTATTCTCCCTCCAGTTATGGGTAAATAGTAAGACAGAATGGGCCCTTTAACCTTGGTATGGCAACCTTTCCCAAGTAATCCAACGTGAAATACAAACAGCCTCGTCCAGGATTTGAACTCAGGTCTCCGATTCCATTTCCTACGACGTTAATCGTTATGAGAGGTTTAACCCAATAAATTTAAATCAGTGAAAAGTCATTCTGCTGCAATACGTAACTAACTAGAAGACACGCATAGCGCAACAGTTATCGTCGTAGGAGTCAACGAGCTGAGTTCAAATTCTGGATGAGACTGCATTTTACTTCGCGATGGTGGGGTAGGGAGGTAAATAACGAGATCACTACACAAATCAAGTCAGAAGAATAGGGCATCCAGTGAGAATCGAACTCATTATCAATGGTCTGCTAATGTTATATTTATGCATGGTAATACAAAGAAGGAGAGAAAGAGCAAGGAAAAGCGAACCCTGTCATGACGAGGGCAACGCTATATCACTTGCCGTTTGTTGCGTAATGATAAAAAAAAATGAAAGACAAACAAACAAGAGTCAACAAGATACGGAAAGGTGTATTTATAAATTCTATAAAATAAGCAACTCATATTGTCGAAAAGTCCTTTCAGTGAAATGTTCTATTTGGTTGGTAGATAAGTGTGTACAAAAGATTGTAGAAGAAGGAAAGGGAAATTTGATGGTTAGAGCACAAACTTGCAGGAGTTTATGTTTGTTGTGGTAGTGAGAAAAAAGAAGACCGGCTTTGATTATGACCGCGTATGAGTCATTTGCGCTGTACGGAATAGAACAGTTTAAGAGTCTCTTATTCTTGCATGTCAGAAAGACAAAGATCATTTTGACCTTCCGTCTAAAACCATGTAAAATATTTATTTAGATGACAAATTACCTGAGTAGAAGGTATTCTGAATCCTAATCGCCAAAAAATAGTGGCGGTAAAAATAATTTCCTTTCTTTTTTAACGTTAAGACTCATTTGCTTTAGAAAGTAGGGGGACATGTTATTTGGTAGATATTCTTAGTCCCCCAAAATTTAATGTTGTGGTTTAGTATATGTTTTGCTTAGTGGTATGTTATGTTTGGAAAAAGGCACATGGAAAAAGATAAAATAGGCACATGGAGACAAATACAGCAAATGAAGCATATGAGTAAAGATATGAAACGGCACGGACAAAAGGAACATTCAAAACAAGGTGACAAACAAAACAAATTTATATTCATAACAAAACATGCAATGGTACATTTAAAATATTGCTACGGTTCTATATTGTTTGTAAAATAGTCCTGTGTGTGTGTGTCTAACACAACTAAAACTACAGAAAGGGTTAAATAATGAAAGCGTCCTATTAAGGTTGATTACATATTTTTAGATATTCATTTCTTCCTGTGGTTTGAAACAGTCGGTGTTTCCGAGGCTGGAAAAAGTCTCATAGTCAAAGTATTTTGAAGAAATGAATGTTTGCGAGGCTTATCCATTTTGTGGCTTTTGACATCTGTTGGCGAATAAGAGAGTAACACTGGAGAGAGTGTGTTTAGCTGCAATAGAAATTGGGAAAAAGAGATAGAGTGTTTGAAGACGACGTATTTATAGAAAACACGTGTCTTGGATTCGGCTCCAAACAACGCGGGACGAAATTCAAGTGCGGACGTAGTGTTAAGCAGATCACGTGGTTCTCCTGGCCAATGGTTTCCCGAGACTGAATATTTGCGTGCATCCACCATCTTTGTTATGGGAACAAGTGGCATACCGCCCAATTTGAATTATAGGAGTGTAAGTCCTATAAGATGTACCCGAACTAATTGATTTTTTAGGAGTGTCCTCAGATATATAGCGACCCAATTAGTTGCTTTGTCTGTGGATTTCGTGCACTGACTCAGCAGGCAACATATAAGTCGCATATAATTGTACAGGTTTGGTTTGGATTGGTTTTATAGCATATCTACTATTGTTGGATACTTAATGCCAAATCCTGTTTTTAAATATATATTAAATATGTTATAGACAAGCATATGTTTGCAAGAGACTATACACGAAAGAAATGGATTTAACTTAAAAGTCGGTATGTCAGAAGAGATACAGGCTCCCTTCTTCCACCAAATACGGCTCAAGAGATGAGCGGCTGTAAGTCGTTCAAGACTGGTTCTCTTCTTCTACCAGATACAGGTCAAGAGGTGAACGGGTGTAAGTCGTTCGCGGGTGGCTGGTTTGTTATTTGTGGCACGGTGTGCGACGTGGGTCAGTAAGTTGTAAGCAGTCTTGGTTTAATGTGGAATGCAGGGCTTGATTTGTAGGACGTTTCTATATATAACAAATATATGATTTATAAACACATGTTGTAGATACACACAGTTAAATGATCCAACAGTTTTATTTCAAACAATTCAATTTAGAATTTCAACAAAGTTAAATGGTTCCAAGCATTGCTATGTATCCCTAACAATTCAATTAAACAACAGTCTTTTTTTTACACACAGTCAAATTATCAAACAGTTCTATTTCTAACAATTCAATTTAGCATGTCATTTTCTTTGCACTCAGTTTAAATTGATATTCCGGGCCAGAGTGAACCTGGGAAAGATGGCAATAAATCTTCAGCATTACTGGAGCCTCACCATCCAGGACATTCGTTGGGTATCTCATTCCACTGCTGAGATGCAGTCGGTGTATTCTATGGCTCCAATATAATCCTATTTACCAACCCCTCCGCTCAGGCAGGATATGACACAAGGTCAGTTTTAAAGCGGAGTTTAACAGGTTTTGAATTCAGAGTTTTCCTTCTCCTAGACTAGTTGCCTCACCAAGGCTGAAGAACCTAGTCCGTCCTACTATTTACCCATAGCTGGAGGGAGAATAATTGGATTCATACCTTTCCCAAGGGTATTAGTGCTATGTGAAATGCAATCAGTCTCGTCCAGGATTTGAACTCGTGTCGCCGTGTCCAATTCCTACGACGATAACCATTACACCATGGTCAATATAATTGTCCAGTAGCAATACTATATTGGCAATACAATTAACCGGATGTTCACCTTGTGACATTCGAGGAAATTCTGTTGTAAAATGGTTCGTGTACAGGGAGGCTTCGCACAGTCTTCCGGTAAAATAAATAAATACAAAATAATTCTTTTTAACTAGTCAAAAGTGTTTGTGTGTAAATGAAATATGTTCGCGTCTACATTAAAAATGTTCTCGTCTAAATGCGAAATCTTTTCGGCTGATCCACTTTGATTCAGCAGTTATTATATAAGAGATATGCTTTTCAACTCAAGCAGAGGCAGTTCAGTCGGCTGGGATCCTTTAGAATCTCCACAGAGAAGTAAGACCTCTTCATGAGTGTCCTGATATGACATTAATCAATGTGATGATAAAGTCCCAGTAATGCTGCAGCTTTGGAGAATGTGGAGTACTCCTCCATTGCCATGGCAGCCAGGTCCACTCTGACCCGGAGTGATAGCACCTGAAAGAAACCTATCTATGGATCAAATAGAACTGCTTGACATTTAAATCGAGTGCAAACAAATGAATTATGTTAAATCGAATTGTTAGAAATAGAACTATTCGACCATTTAACAATGTGTGACGGTGCCATTAAATATTTATCCCAAGACAGGAGTTTATTTTTCGCACGTGTGAAGCCGGAGCAGTCTGGCACTTGATCTCTCGCAAAATAAGTTCCAGTTAAGATTCCTTCTTCGGGCACATGGGGAACTGGCAGATAATGTGGGAGTTTATTTGGGGCTCGACTGACCGCCGCTGGCAAGGGGTTTCCAAATTTCACGTTACACACACCCACCAGACCACTTCATCTTCCTACCCCAAGGATAATGGAAGATATGGGCCTCTATGTTTAGATATAATATTGTCACGTGGTCTACCACTGAGAGGAGAGAAATAAGGAAGTTCCCCTACCCCTCCGTGTTTGAATTAACAGGCCGCCATGGACTGACCGTTAAAAAGAGAAATAGGAATCTAGGTCAATTCCTCGCGGCCGAAGTAACGAATCCGGGTCAGAATGCAAGCAAACAGATGTTTGCACTCTGTGACCGGTTGGATAAAGAAGGGGGTATAAGGACATATAGTAGTCCGAAGGAATTGCCTGACAGGGTGAAGGAAGAAGAAAGAGGCTAAATGATTGGCTGGAATCCTAAAGCGGAAGTAGCACCCTTTTTCGTCAGCGGAAATAGGGATAAAGAATATCAGTTTAGTAGACGGAAGCCACCATGAACGCATGGGCGAATCTCATGCCCAACTCCGGGTGAAAAAGCGGAAAGAATCTTGAACAAGAGGAACTGATGCCTTCAAGTCAAAGCTGTAAAAAAAATCCCGCTAGCCCGTAAAAGAGAAAATACTCTCAGAAGGAACCCGCCAAAAAGCTAAGTAACATTAAGACTGTTTTTCCCTACACCCTTCCTAAATATTGCAATTACATACTCTCTCTCTCTCTCTCTCTCTCTCTCTCTTAATTTCAAGAAGGAAGAAAGAAAAGAATAAGGAAGAAAGACATTTGTATTTATGTATTATCCGCTGATCTGATAATATAGCCGACACGTTAAATATGTGTGTCCGCCTGTATTAAAAACCTTGTTATATTTTATATCTCTCTTCGTGTCGAAATTTATTCATTGTGTTGTCTGCCTATCAAGTTGTCTATTGCATGTTCCTTTTCAGCTTCATTCGCCTCGTGTTATTCTCGCTAAATATCCTATCCGCCTATAAAAATATTACACGGGAAACTGGAATTGTCGACTATGATAATTAATATTATTATATCTAAACCCAGAGGACCATATCTTCCATTATCCTAGGGGTAGGAAGAGGTAGTGGCCTGGTGGGTGTGTGTGTAACGTGAAATTTGGAAACCCCTTGCCAGCGGCGGTCAGTCTAGCCCCAAATTAACCCGCACATAATATGCCAGTTCTTATATGCCCGAGAAAGGAATCTTAACTGGAACTTATTTTGCGAGGGATCAAGTGCCAGGCTGCCCCGTCTTCACACGTGCGAAAGTATATATAAGCAGCAAATTAAAACACATACACACACATAAACTCAAGCCACCCAGGCGCACCAGCATACTTTAGAGAGACCGACGTTACAGAGGAAACATACATCGCTAGATACATATACAACCAGAAAATAGAATAATTTTTTTCAGAACACAAAAATAAGAACACCTTTATTTATCTTACCTTCCTTTTCTATATGATTAGATTGCTTTTTTCCGCACTTTTTCCTACAACACGAAATGAACTGCTGCTCTGAGAAACTTTCTAATTCAAAGAAAGTATATTGACAGAACTTGAAATTCTGACTAAACGTAGTTCGCCACGCACGCCCTTTTGGGCTGCCGTCTGGCATTCGTACCAGGCGGTTGTTTGCTAACTATTACACCTTGGTCTCAAGGGGCCGTTGGCTAAGGTCTTTGTTTGCAGGACTAAGTTTATTGCTTGTTGCCTGAGGCGCATCATTAGGGGAATTCCGACGGGGTCAAATATTTTAGCATTTGCTGCGCATGTCACCATAAAAAGGCCTTGTGCCATATTCTGACTTAGTGAGATGTTAGATAAATCGCAGCTGGATATTATACGAACTTTTACTATGTTTCTTGCACGCAAGAAAATAAATGTTAATATCTTCTTTTTATTACAATGCTTGTCTGACCTTTCTTTTTTATATATTGTTTGCGGATGTTAAGGTTTTTTTCTTTATCCAGTGCGGTTATTACGCTATGCCCGGCTAAATTGAGGCTTTCCTTCACACAACTACCTATACTCTAAAAGGTTGTTCACTACGGCAGCAAAAGCAAACTGGACTAGGAAGCCTACACGAGTGAGTTCGAGTCTCACAGGGTGCCCCTTTCATATGGCCTTGTGCCACATCTAAGCAAAAAGCTTAGTAAATTACCTCTACGGCAGCAAATATCGCAAATATTGTTTATTCATGCACATCCAGTTAAACAGATTGCTACCCAAAGAAACGAAGGGAATTATTAAAAATTACAAATATCATTTATTTATTTTTCTAGATTTTGCTTAATAAATACAAGAAAATTATCGAGTTAAATAAAATGAGTCCTTTCGGTGTTATGGTCAACGTACTTGACTACGACATCGTAATAAGCGAGTTTGAACTCCACTCGTGCAATTACTATAACTTTCGAATTAAAACCCTCGGGAAAGGTAGGAATCCCCTCATCTCTTCCAGATAGAGGTTAAATAATACCTTTACTATTCTTCAGCAAGGATGGCTTTGGCATTAAAGAATTCAAGAAGGTTGACAAAAACTAAATAAACAAAAACACCACTAATGCATACGTTCAATTTGTAACCAGCTGTAGCATACAGGATACGAATACAGCCGGAGAATAAGGATTTTTGTTAAACTATAAGATTAAAGTTATTCCTTTGATTTATAGAAGTTAAATTAATTTTTTGAAAATTAGACAGTTATAGATATATTTTTATAAGACTTTTGGAAAATAATGACTAAGCGTATAAAAAGAAAATTTAGTAGTTTCAGCAGTTTAGTTTGATAATTTTTGGTTGTTGTTTCTTCGTCTATACACTCTTCCTTTTCAGACAAATGGCTGCACTAAAGAAAGGAATGCAATATTGTGTACCGTCTCTATTGACTTTGTGAGAAAATTTTCTTATTCTAATTAATAATATACAGAAAGCATACCGACCTTTTATTTATTTACTTTTAAAACTTGATATCGTTTGAATAATGAAAACGTTGATGGTGTTGTAGTTGGAGGGTTATTGTTTTTTCTTACACCGTTTTGCTATTATTTTTATTCAAATTTAATAAGCAAAATTCTATGGTTTTTCTTTTTTTTTTCTAGCGATTAAGAAGCATTGTTTTTATTGTAATTCAATTTTAATTCTTTTTTGTTTTATCGTACTCGCTCGAGAATTTTTATTTTTATCATTTTAAACAGTTTCACCGTCGCTATGGTTACATATATGGAATGTGTGGATACTAAGTGATAAAACTAAAAAGCTGTGTTAGTTTTTATTTAACTTTGATAGTTTTTGGTACATGAACAAAACCAATTTTGGCATAAAGCCACAGACTTCCATTTTGAATGAATAACACGAAGTCAGGGTCTAGTTTATCTTAAAATTTACGTTGTAAACTGAACATTCGTTGACATGAAGACGAACATAAAGTCAGAATCGAGTTTGGCCTTATACATTTATTGTAAATCGAACCCCTACTTTAGAGTTACTTTTCAGCTTTTATTTTAAAACAGTATTTTTCTCGAAAATTAAAAATTTTTCGAAATGAAGGCCACTTTTGAATTGAGCTAATCAAACTACATGAAATCAGTATAGTAAAAAAAGAAAAAATTACGATGGTTGCTTTAACTAAATCTACTAACTCACAAGACTATTGCTATTAGCTGGATCCAGACAATGCCCATCATCCACCTAAACATAAAGCTAAAAAAGAAAAAAAACTTGGAAAAATTAAAACATGATCAAAATGTCAGTCATTGGTGACAATATTATTTCACTCTGCGAATTTTTCACACCAGAGTTAAGTGTTGGTCTTTGTGGTATGAATGACAGCGAGTCTCCTCAGGAATATTCAGTTTATTTTTAACAATGCCGTGGTCTGTTTAGTCGTGTTCCTTGATCTGGGTTTTAATTCCTCCAGTCTTTATTCCAAGCCTTTAAGAATTGTTCCTAGCGCCCTTAAATATTTCATCTTCATGTTTCACAGGTTTTTTTCAGTTCTTTGGTTAGATCCAAGAATTTATCTTTTCCTCTTCTTTCATTTTCACTCTGTGATCCACCAGAACAGCAAAATCTACAAGATGATATTTTCTTTTTATTCTAATCGGCACTAAGTCTAGTTTTCTGGCTGGATTTAGATGATCTGTTTGTATCCCAAAGCTCCAGAAAATTTTATGTGTCTAATTTTATAAGATAGATTCTGGGTTGAGCATATAGCATTTGGTAGTATGATCCAATTTTAATCTCTTGCACAATTCCTAGTAGATCAGCTTTCTCACCCAGTCATACCTAGTCTCCTATTCCTAGCTTTTCTACATTCACTTATGTGTTTGACTGTTTCATCTCTGTTTCCATAGAATCTACACTTCCTATTTTTTGTGTGTTATCAATTTTTGCTTTGACACAATTGGTTCTCATGGCATTGTTTTGTGTTGTTATTAAAATAGATTCAGTTTCTCTCTTCAGGTTTCACCTTATTAATCCAGGGAGGAGTCCTGTGGCTAACATGTTGGACTATGACATTGTTGTGAGTTCAAACTCCAGATGCACTGTTATGTTGACATCTAGACTAATACCATTATGGAAGATATCAACCCTCTTATCCCCCTCAACTTTGGGTTAAATAGCATCACCACTATTCTTCTTTAGCTTTAAATAACCCACAAATATTGATATGCCATTAAATGAAAGAAACCAAGCCAAACAAATTAGCAATGGCTTCTTTTACAAGACCAGCACAATCATCATTTGAAGGAAAGGTTTTTTTTTACCACAGAACTAATGGCAAAGGAATCTGTCACACAAGACAGTATTTTTTATATTAACAATACAACTAAAACTTATTTATTGCAGCTGTTTGCGTTTCACTTTGTGCTAATGCTTGTTTTCAAAGGCATGAATCCATTTCTTCCCCTCAGCTATGGGAAAATAGTAGGGAAGACTGAGTCCTTTAGCTTTGTTATTATGGCAATCAGGCTAGGAGATGAAAAATTCTGATTTCAAACCAGCTGTACTCCATTTAAACATTGACCTCATTGTATCAAGCTTATGGTAAATTATTGTAACTGCATACATGTATATGCTACACCCATATGCATACTAAGCTCATGCAGATATAAGTAAAGTAAGTTGGCTGACTGTAGTCGAAGGCAACCCAAATGCTCTCTTTTCAATAGCTACTACACTGAGGTGTAAGGAAAGGGTGCCATTTCTCTATCAGGATTTCTCCCCTTACCTTTGATCTGTACATTATAATCTTGAGTGTTAAGCTTCAAGTACTATTTCTTTAATCTTTGTTATGACTCGACCTGAAATTGAACCCTGGTCTCCCAGCCCATTGGCGAACCCTCTACCAATGCATATATACTTGCACATATATTTGGTCTTTAACAAAATGTTAGAAGGGAACTACACAAGGATGCTATGAGCTGTTTTGAACAATTCCTGGAAAGAAATACCCTACAAAACAGCATTTGTACGTCCACTTACTCCTATCTCACAAACCATCCAAGTAAGATATACAAGACATGCTGGATACTGCTGGGGAAGTAAGGACAAAATCATCAGCTCTGTTCTTCTATGGACTCCTATGCATGGGCACACTAGTGTTGGTCAACTACTGAAAATATACATTTATCAGCTCTGTGCTGACACTGGATGCCGTCTAGATGATTTGCAAAGAATGATGAACATTAGAGACAAATAGCAAGAAAAAGTCAACCGAATCCATACCGCTGGTACACTTTGATGATGATGTGCACCGTGAGACAGAAGCAAATATAGTGTCACATAAAGACTAATGTTTGGGAGTTTTTGCACTTTTTGACGGTACCACTTTGTATCCTTCAAAGTGATCCTAGTGACAAGTGTTAGGGTTTAGTCAAGATGACAGGGACCCTTGAGGCACTGCACCACCACTTATGCTTCCCTAGTTGGGTGGGGCATCAGAGTTCCAAGAACCATTATGGTTTGAATTTCCAGACAAGCCTTCACAGCTACTGTGGATGCACCAGACCTCATGAAGTCCTCACCATACTTCACTCTAAGTTCACTTAATGTTACTTCGAGGCTACAGTCTAACACTTTAACCATTATACCACAGGACCGGAGTTCAAATCACTTTGAACTTATGATATTGGGAAAGACATGAATCCATCTATTTTCTCCCTCACTATGGGTAAATAGTAAGGCAGACTAAGTTCTTTTGCTTTGGCTGGGCAACCAGTCTCGGAGACTAAAAACTCTGAATTCAAACCAGCTTTACTCCACTACAAAATTGACTTTGCATCACATGTTGCTCAAGAGGAAGAGGCTTGGTAAATAAATGTTTCATCCAGTTTTTCAGTCTCTCAATTCTATCCTCCTTGTATTAAAGTCAACAGTTCTTGTTTAGAATTGGTGTCTTCAAAAAGATGTAAAAAACAAAGAATGATATCATGCAGTATTGTATACAATAAAGTAAAGTTGGTGACCATAGTTGAGGGCAATTCAAAGGCTCCCCTTTCAATAGCTACTACACTATGGTATAGGGGAGGATGCTACTCCTTTCCCTGATTGCTCCACTTTTCCCTTGATATGCACTTTATAATGTTGAGTGTTAAACCCTTTTTGAGTCTTTGTTATGACTCGACCTGGGATTTCAATCTCCGGGCCATTGGGAAACTCTCTATCCATAAGACCAATAATACGGAAACCTATTTTTTGTCAGATCTGTCAACAGGGCCGAAGACCGACTGACAGATTTTCCAAAAAATTGGTATGTCTACTGCATCTCCAAAATGGGTGTTCTGAATAAAACACTAAACTAATTTTGGAGTTACCTCTTTGTTTCCATTACTGCCAGATCCATTCTGATTTCAATCTATGAGTCAAATAGATCTGTTTGAAATAATGAAATTGTTACCTATTCAAAATGATTGTGAAAGTACATTTTGATACTGTATATAAGTGGAGACATAATTGTTAAACTGGCTTTAGCATAAAATAAGTACTTGAAAAAAAAAAAAAACTGACCATGGTATAAAATAACCTCACAAGGGTTGACATTTCATAAAACAAACCAACCAACCTATTTTTGGGATGTAAATAAATAAAAAAAACAGATGATTAAAACATAATAAAATTGAATGCATTTTTAGTAGGTATATTTTCTTTTTCTTTTCTTAAGTGTTAGGTTTGGGTTTGGATTCCTTAACTTAAACTTCAGTTTCTTGGACAAATATTAAAAGAAATATCAACTCACTGCTTCTCATGTTTTATAAGCCCTAAAAAGTAAAACAGGAAGCTGATTATTTTTTTTTTCTTTTTGTAGATGCAAGCAGAAAGTGATTGATAATTTGCCGGCAGATGGAATTAGTCTTCAGACATTACCTAGTGAACTTCGGGAAAAATGTCTTCATTACATGGCAAGGAGAGGCTTACTGACAGACAAAAATATAAAAAATGTGAGCTCAAGTTTCTCATTATTTTTATTTTTGAAATTCATTTACTTCACATTTTTATAGCTCTTTCTGATACCACCTGGCTGGCTAGGCAAACAGGCCTTTGTTGCTCCCTCCAGTTTAGCTAGCTTCTACCTCTAGCTTATGAGGCCACATGCTCGTGTTTGTTAATCAGTCCCTCCATAGGATTGCTAGTTCTACAACTTATTTGAACTTTCCAGGTTGTACACCAGGCTACTCTAGTTAGCAAATAGCCATTGCCACTGCTGCACCATGATGAGGCACCAAAATAAAATTTGCACCCAGTTTACTTACATAGATCTCATCAAAATGATGAGATTGTTTCTGTATAGATTAGCGCTTCGATCAGAGTATAGTATTAGTGCACTCAGCCAATTATCAAAGTGTCACTCCTAAACAGCATTTTTGCTTAAGATCAGAGCATAATTCCTTGACTTTCAGGTTAGAATTTAGAATTGCGTATCAATTCCTTTTTTTTTATGAAGATATTAAAGTAAAAGTAAAGTTGGCGACCTTAGTCGAGGGTGACCCGAAGGCTCCCTTTTCAATAGCTACTACACTAAGGTGTAAGGGAGGGTACTACATTCTCTGGATTGCTCCACTTTACCCTTGATGCTTACCTTATAATGCTGAGTGTTAAGCAAGGCAGCATCATGTACCATTTTTGAGTCTTTGGTATGACTCGACCTAGGATTGAACCCTGGTCTCCCTAACCATTGGTGAACACTCTACTTATTAGGCTAATGAAGATACTAATAATGTATTAATATACTAATAATAATTTATGCACAATTATATGGTTTAAAATAACTATTCTTATTTAATAATAATAATTTGTTTATACAGTTATATGGTCTCAAGTGTTCTTAATACCAATAACACTGATCAACATGATTTTTAGTGCCGAGAAACAAAACACGTCTTTTTAGTTAATTTGATGGTGTTGATTCTGAAAATGACTTTAGTTTTTCATGATTGGCTACCATTTTTGCTGTACTGTAATTGCTCATTTTTGGAAAAAAAGATCAATTTACAATCTTGGCTAATCACATAATTAAATTGATAAAGGTTATAGAAACTCATAAATTTTCAGGTAGGCTGAGCAATTTATGTCAGCCACCTGAGATAAACTATTTTTATAAGAAAAAATGTTTTTGAGTCAAAAAATTAGAAATAGAAGTACTGAATTTTTCCAATTTATCACAAAAATCAAAATTAACTGATAAACTTTATCAGTAATACATTTTAGTTAATCTGATAATTAAGGTGACATAAAAAAAAAATGAAACCCTAAAATCTTTGGTTTGATATTCATAAATTCATCCAATCACTTTTGTCCCTTCATTATGGAAGGAAACCAAACACATTGAGAATTTTTGTTTTCTCAGTTGGAAAGAAACTCCAACTAAAGACATCCCAATTGAATGCACTTATTCCGTTGTACATGATTAACATCATGAAAATGGTTTCACCATAACATCAGGAAACTCATTAAGGATAATGAATTTGTTAATTCAATGAATGACTTGGAATTACACACTTGGACATTGTTTATTAATGTGGTGAAAAACTTTTTAGGCAATCACTGGGCCAAAAACTACAAGGAGTGGAAAAACTGTTGAAAAGTTTACAGGATATAGAGGCTTATATGAATATTAAGGTTTATTTTTTACTTAGCCATCCAAATAAATTTCCAGATAATTGTGGGCATGTGAGTGATGAACAAAGAGAATGATTCCATCTGGATATCAAAATAATGAAAGAATGCTACCAGGTATGGTGGGACAAACGAATGATAACTGACTTCTGCTGGAGTATCAAAAGTGTCTTAAATAACATTGAACATGACAGGCCAATTATTTAACTGTATGCAAGCAAATGAGCCCTGACTCATGTAAAAATTGTTGCCTACAAACTGTTTACCAATTGTATATATTTTATATATATGTAACCAGCTCATTGGTCTGGTGGGTAGAGTGTTCACCAATGGTCCAGGAGACCTGTGTTCAATCCCAGGTCGTGTCATACCAAAGACTTTAAAAATGGCACTTGATACCTTCTTACTTAACACTCAGCAATATAAGGTACATATCAAGGGTAAAGTGGAGCAATCCAGGGAAAGGAGTAGTGCCCTCCCCTATGCCTAGGAGTAGAAGCTATTGAAAAGGGAGCCTTCTGGTTGCCCTCGACTATGGTCACCAACTTTACTTTTTATATTTACAGAAAACAAATGAAAAAATGTTTTTTTTCCAAAAATGAGACATTTCTGTACAGCAAAAATGGTGGCTTACCAAGAAAAAGTAAGATCATTTTCTGATTCAGTGCTCTTAAATTAGCTAAAAAAGATGTTTGGTGCCTCAACATCATTTCAAAAATTTTTTTTGTTGACCAATGTTATTTGCAAGCAATTATATGGTTTCAAGTAACTAATAATAATCCTTTGTAAACAGCTATATCTTCAAGCAAATGTTCTTGATACAAATAATTTGCACCCAATTATATGGTATCATGTATTCCTATCTAATACAAATAATTTTTCAAACAGATCTATTTGAACTATAGATGGAACCCTAACAGGTACTACTAATCTGGGTCAGAGTGGAACTGGGTGTAATGGTGATAAAGTGATACTCCACACTCCCCTAGAGCTCCCATACTGGTGCCTCACCACAGAATGCAGGTTAATATCCTGCCCAGGACATCCCTTTTGGCGAGGGGGTGGTCTTATCCCTCTGCAGGGGATACAGTCAGCATGTTCTAAGCCCCATTAACAGAATGGTTGATAATTTACATAATTTTATAATTTCAAGTATCTAATAATCTTTTGTAAATGATTGTAGCTTCAAGTGATTATTCAAATGATTTGCATACAGTTAAGTCATTTCAAGTATTCCTATTTCGCATTAAAAACTCTATTTAATCATTTGTTTCCACTCTTATATGACTTCAAGTATTCTTACACAATGGGAATAATTTTTAAACATCTATTTGACTCATAAGTGGGACCCTAACAGGTATTCCAAGGCAGAGTGGACCTAAAAGTAACGACAATGAAGGGATAATCTACATACCTCAGACTGGAGCTTTACCACAAGATGTACTTTAGTGTTATATATCAGGACACTCCTGTGAGGGTGAGGGGGTCTTACCCTTCTGCAGAGTAAGCAGTTGGGATATTTTAAGCCTTGCTTATAGGACTAGTTTATTGAAAGTGAGACATTCAAACGTAGGTGAATGATGATAATTAAATAAATTCCTGTTTTTTGTATTTTTTTTTTTCTTTTAATTTAAAACAATGATTTTTTTATTTGCTAATGCCCCTTCAATCTTCTTTGCCAGGCTCTACACAAAGATCTGAGAAAGCTCGACTTATCAACATCCAATGTCACACAAGATGGTATTTCCCACCTGAGCCAATGTCCTCGAGTTAGAAAACTTAATCTTAACTCAAACAACCAAGAAGCACGTTTCTCATCAGCAAGTAAGTAAAATCATTTGTTTGCACAGTTATATAGTTTCAAGTATTCCTAACACCAATAATTTGAAAGCAATGATACAGAGTGTCCACTAATGATCCAGGAGACCAGGGTTCAGTCCCAGCTCAAGTAATAACAAAGACTCAAAAAATGGTACTTGATGCCTCCTTGCTTAACACTCAGCATTGTAAGGTACAGATTAAGGGTAAGCAGAGCAATCCAAGGAAAAGAGTAGCACCCTTCCCGACACCTCAGTGTAGTAGCTATTGAAAAGGGAGCCTTTTGGTCACCCTCAACTACAGTTGGCCAACTTACTTACATGGTTAAAAGTGACTAATAATGATAATTCTTTGGAAACAACTATAGTTTCAAGTAAATGTTATTAATACTAATAACTTGTACAGTTATATGGTATCAAGTATTGTGTGTTGATATTTTTTTTACAAGAGACTGAGAGAAGAATGAATAAAAGAATGATTTCTTTTTGAGTGGGTAAAGAAAGACATGAGAAAAATGTTGGTGAGTTGGTTGGTTAGTTTTACAGCATGTCAACCTTTGTTGGGTTACTTGATGTCAAAGTCAATCATTTTCTTTTTTCAAGCACTTATATAGTTTCAAGTAATAAATGATTATCATTTGTAAACAAGCAACTTTAAGTAATTATTCCATTGACATAATGATTAGAGTGTTCACCAATGATCCAGGAGACCAGGGTTCAGTCCCAGATCAAGTCATACCAAAGACTCAAAAAATGGTACTTGATGCCTCCTTGCTTAACACTCAGCATTATAAGGTACAAATCAAGGGTAAGTGGAGCAATCCAGGAAAAGGAATAGCACCCTTCCCTACATCTTGGTTTGATAGCTATTGACTACAGTTTACCAACTTATATGGTTTAAAGTAATTATTCCTATTTAATTATTTGTTTGCACCAGAGCTGTGGATTGGTAATAAAAATCTTCAACTCTAACTCCTCAGTTTTTAATTATTCTGATTCCATTAACTATTATTTATTATCATTGTCTGTAATAGTTTTGTCCACAAAATTTACTTTAAATTATCAACTGAAGCGTATCTCCCTAAAATGTATATCCCTCAAAGACGCTATCAGAAACTAACATGAAAAGTTTCCCATTTAAACCCCAAAACTACTAAAATAACCAATATGAAATCAAGACACTTTCATTATAACTTTTCTGAAAGGAACATTAAAAAGTTATACTAAAAATGTCTTGATTTCACCCGAGTAGTCTTGGTAGTTTTTACTTGTACACATCATAAAGTTTGTCTGATAGTGCCTTTTGGTTGGTTGGTTTTTTGGATTTTATGGCATATCAACCTTTGTAAATTATTTAATGCCAAATCCATTTTTATACAAATAATCAGTTCTATTTCAAACAGTTCAGTTTAGCATGAGTACACAGTTTAATTGTCAAAAACAATTCTATTTCAAGGCATTCAATTTAGTTGAACAGTTCTAATTCAAACAATTCAGTTCAGTATAAGTATAGGTTTTGTTTACACACAGTTAAATGTCAAAACAGATCTATTTTAAACTATTCAGTTTAGTGTAAGTACAGTTTCAATGTCAAAAACAGTTCCATTTCAAACAATTCAGTTTAGCATAAGTACGTAGTTTAGTTCTATTTGACCCATAGATAATACCACTCTGGGCCAGAATGGACCTGGGAGCGATGGCAATGAAGGGGTGCTCCACATTCCCCAAAGCTCCAGCATTACTGGAACCTCACCATCAGATTGTTTTGTGTCATATCGTGACAGATTTAAGTAAATTTTATGAATAATCTCAGTTATTAATAACATTAAATATAAGAAAAATAAATTCATGTGAGTATAAACCAGGGAATAAAATTCATTGATTTATAACAATTTCGTATTGTAGAATTCCCTGCTATGAGGAAATATGGATTGAATTAGAAACTTTTATATATATGAAATCATCCTGAATATGACGTGTTCAAATTTTTCATTCCTAAACAACACCTGTTTAGGAATAGAAAAGAAATGATATGCAAAAGAAAAATTTACTGGCATTTTTTACAGAATTTTTTGGGGAAGAACTTTGAAAATGGTTATTGCATGATTCTTAAAAAAGGTATATTTATTTTTCTATAAATTATTATGTAATTATTTTTTATGAAATTTAGATTGTAATTTCAATGAAATTTTTCAGAAATAAATTTAAAAAGAATATTAATACTAATAAAATGCCTAATAGTGTTTGGTTTGTTTTCTTGGTTCTTAATAGCATATCACCCTTCATGGGTTATTTAATGCCAAAACTATTCTTGTAGCAGAACAGTAGTAGTACTATCTAACCCATAGCTGTTGGGATAAGGGGAATTCATAGCTTTCTCAAGGGGATTAGTCCAAAAGTGAACATAATAGTGCGACTGGAGTTTGAACTTGTTTACTTTGATATCTCAGTTCAGCACATTAGCCACTACGCCACCGGGGCTCTCAACACCTCTCCCTATTTCCTGAACCATATCAAGCAAAAAAGATTTAGAATTAAATATAAAATGTATAAACAAGATGTTAAATAAAGAAAAAAAGAACCCAAAATTATGAGAAATGAAGGTAAAATGGGATAAAAATGCATTAAATAATATTCCTTTTATATATTAGGTTATTACAAATGGGATCTTGAATTTGTTAACTATAGAAAATTGAATCTTAGATAATTTTGAATTATAAAAAATAATTTAATTTGTAATGAATGGAATTAAAAATGATGATACAAAGGAAGAAAAGTATTTATAAGAAGTAAGGGTAGTAATTATTCTTTAGAAATATGAACTGACATTTATAAATGTAAGATGTTAAAAATGTATTATGAAAAATCAATAGATAGATATTTTCTATGACTAATTTTTAATACTTTCTTTTAATTTAATGATGAGATTTTGATGGGGATTTTCTTATTTTCATGTAAATTATATAAGAGATAATATATGTTTTATCCATCCCAAAATATTTTTATTTCTAAAAATTTTGAAGAAATATATATGATGAAAAAACAGAATTTTACCAATAGCAAAATTTTACACTGCTATTTATTATCATATACCACTTTCACTAAATTTTAAAAGCATGTCTTCTCAGGTCATGAAACCTATCAACACATTATAAGACAGCCCAGTTGGCTGGGGCTTTAGAATATGCTGACTGCATCTCTACAGAGTCGTAAGACCTCCAACCCACCAACAAATATCCTGGATATGACATTAAACAATCTGATGGTGAGGTTCTAGAGCTTTGGGGAATGCAGAGTACCCCTTCATTGCTATCACTACCATATCCACTCTGGCCCAGAGTGGTAGCACCTGAGAGGGTCGTATCTATGGGTCAAATAGAACTGTTTGACATTTAAACTGAGAGCAAACAAAATGACTTATGCTAAATTGAATTGTTTGAAATAGAACTGTTTGATCATTTAACTGTGTGAACAAATGACTGATGTTTAATTGAATTGTTAATGATACATAGCAATACTTGAAATCATTTAACTTTGTTGACTAAATTGAATTGTTAGAAATAGAACTGTTTGATTGTTTAACTGTGTGTATCTACAAAATGTGTTTACAAATCATATATTTAATATATATGTAAAAACAGGATTTTGCATTGAATAATCAACAATGGTTGATATGCCATAAAATCAAACCAAACCAAACATTATAAGAATTTGTATATGAATCAATATGATAATTAGTTGTTAAAGTTGTTTTACTTGGTATATATCCAAATTTTATCAGCATATTTTACTGAGGTAGTATTTTTTAGAATTTTTTCAGTCATAAATCCTGTTCCTCAACATCTTTACAATACCCTAGCCACTAACTCAATCTTCTTTGTATCGCAGCGACTCTGCCATGGATATTGTCATGTACACTTTTAATTACACCCTTCCTTAAAATTTGGGGCGGCACTATTGCGTCTGCACTAAATATAATGCCCCTCTCTACCGTTAATTTGTGTTGTGCTTCTTTGAAAGATCTCTCCATTATAGTACAGTTACTCCATACATTCTTTCTTATCTAGTCAAATATTCCACTCTGTTGAGTGTTTTACTATGTCCTTCTCTACCCATTGTATAATTCTATCCTCTGAATTTTCATGTTTCTCTTCATTTTCACTCTGAAATCTTAGCCTGGATAGTGGGATGGTGTTTCCCTTAATATATATAATGTCAAAATTAAATGCCATGATTTTGATAGCCCACCTTAAAATTCTTGACGAGTTTACTCTGGATAACTCCTTCCTCAGATTGAATAAGAGTTCCAGGGGCTTGTGGTCTGATTTTAAGAGGAATTTATTGCCCAACAGAAAATTCTGTGCTCTCTCCATATTCCAAACTATGGCTTCCTTTTCAATGTTAGAATAATTGCATTCTGCTGATGAGAGCTTTCTGGACAGATACATGATTGGATGACCCTCTTGAGATATAACAGCTGCTATGTCACGTTCACTTGCATCAGTTGTTAAGGTAACATCTTTTTTGGGGTCAAAAATTTTTATTACCGGTTAACTTGTCAAGGCCTTCTTTAATGCTTCGAAAGTATTATTTTGCTTTTGCGTCCATGTAAATTCTACATTTTTTTTACACATCTCAGCAAATAGTTCAATAAACTCACTTTATCTAGGAAGATATCTGCTGTAGAAATAAATTAATCCCAAGAAGGATTGCAATTCTTTCTTGTTTGTGGGCTTTTCCATTTTTGCAATTTTATTGGTTAATCTTTCATCAGGAGATATTCCTTCTGTAGATATTTGATATCCTAGATAAGATATTTTTTTACCGTATAATATGCATTTGTCTCTATTTATTGTTATACCTGCTTGTTTTAATCTCTGTAGGACTTGTTCTCTTTTACTCTTTAATTCCTCTATGGTGCGGGCTCGCAGACATATATCGTCTTGATATATTATTATGTTATCCACTTTTCCTAATAAGATTTTCTCGATGGCTCTTTGAAAAACATGACTGGTAGTTTTAATTCCAAAGGGTAAGCAGGACTATATTAATAAATCCATGGGTGTGTTCAGTGTGGTAATTTCTTTAAACTTGTCTATTTCGATCTGGTTGTAGGCCGACTTTAAGTCAATTTTTGCAAAGTGTTTCATATTTGCAAGTTCATGACTGGCGGTTTTGATACTTGGTAAGGGAAATGAATCCAAACATATCTGGTGGTTGATGTCAATTTTGTAGTCACTGCATATTCTAATATCCCCATTGGTCTTTTTAATGGCGACTATTGGTGACAACCAATTGCTTCCCCCATGAGTGACCTTTTCCAAAATGCCCTGCTGAATCATTTTTTTTTTATCTTTGACACTACAATAAGTAAAATGTATTTTGGTAATCATCTTGCTTGGATATATCTAGGATGGTAGTTCTCTTTCAAGTGAATGCTTACTTTATAACCTTAAGTAATCTTGTTCTTCCGACTCAATAGAATTAATTAATTTTAATGTGTCAACTTTTAATACATCTATACATAGCTGTCCATGGTCTTTAGTACATGCCATGACTGTAGTAGGTATAATCTCAAAGCAATTCTTAGTTTCAAATGTACCTTTGAAGGTGCCTAATGTTTTGATGATTGTACCATCGAATTGTTTTAGTTGCAAGCCTGACTTTTTTAAGCCTCGGCTTTTCTAAATCCTGACAAAAGTTCACTGGAATAAGTGTTATGTCAGAGCAAGTATCTACTCGTATGTGGAAATATTTAGCATGAAAATTTCAGTTTCTCCTCTATCCACTTACGTGTCTTTAAGTTCCTCAACTTTTTTTTGTATCTGCTCACCTTCAGGGCGTGATTTTTTCTTTTGCAAATGAAGCATGTCTTACTGAAGGTTGGGCAATTATTTTTTTCCCTGACATGCCATTCACCACAGTATTTGCATAGAATTTTGTATTTGTTTGTGCTGTATGCTTCTTCTTCATTCGGTTGTTGGTTATACTTTTTTATTAACTCCAGTTGCTGCACAAACTCTATACATGTTTCTACTGTTAAATTAACACTTTGAAGCATTTCCAATAACTTATGTTTCAAAGCAGAGTTGTGCATACCTTCTATCAAGAGTAGCATGATCAATTCATCTTCTGTGGTCATTTCACCGGTGCCAAGTCTTTCAAATTCGCAAAATCTAGCACTTTCTTTCAATCGATGTATTAATCGCACGATAGACTCGTCGGGTTGCTGTCTTGTTTCCAGAAACTTTGTTCTTTCTGCGATGACTAACCTATTCTTTGGTCTGATATTCCTTTTTATCACCTTGCTAATTTCTTTGAAAGTCAGCTCTTCTAGATTTCTTGGGTAGGCCATTGTTGAGACTCTCTGGATTGCTTTACATGCAGCTGTTGAGAGGAACATGTCAGTAATTTCATTTTGTTTCACTCTGCTTCGCCTGTCTCTTAGTTTCTTTACCCTGGCTAGTGCCTCAATGCATCTTATCCATGTTTCCACATACTCAGCATCATTGAGTGTGGTCAGACATCCTATTGGCGATGCTATTTGTTGTGCCTTGGAAATCACGTGTCAAGCCTTGTGATTTCTCAGTTTCAAGTGCCTGAGCTTTGCTATATTTATTCAGGTGTCTCATTTGCATACCATACTACAATGGTTTTAAGTATTTCAAGCAATTATATGGTTTCAAGTAACTAATAATAATAATTTGAAAACAATTTTCCATATTGACTCTCTTTTCTTACTTTTTATATTTAAAGATATTGTATACAATAGTAATTCAATAAATAAGGTGAATTCTATCTTGGGAATTGTGAGTAGGAAGGACTGTTTACAGTTCCACCTTTTTCAAGGAAAGCAATGGTGATGGGTCTTTTCATGTTACAGATCACTCACAGCATGACATTCTTTACTGACTGCTGTGCCTATAACTTTTTCTTTACTGGAGAGTCATTGTGTTTCCACTTCATGGACTGTTTTTTTTTTTTGTCTCAGGCTTGTAAGGGCAAACCCATTTATAAACAGTTTTTTGACTAAAACAGGATTCTCCTTACACATCACACGTTCTTCTGTAAAGTTCACATGGTTTGCACTTTTCACCCACCAACAGAGGACAAATCTCTGTTCAAGTCAAAGCATTCTGTTTGATTTGCCGTCATTTTGAATAGCCACAAAACAAATATTTTTGCAAGATTAAAATAATTTTTGCTATAAACCAATTCCAAACAATACAGAATTTACATTTATTGAAAAAATCCTTTGCTTTTTTAAAAAAATTTTCCATATTTGTCATACAACCTTGATTCACTATAGAGTCATGAGAAATGCCATTGTTATGGTAAAATTGTTCCTGTTGTTTTACAAAGCTGCAGTGGACTGAGGAAAAAGGCGGATGGAAAAAGTGACTGGATTACTTATGAATGAATCAAGCTATCTGTTTGTTGAGATGGTAGAATTTGTTATGTTGGTAAATTGAGAATGCAAGTGTATAAGTCAACTGAAATCCATTCTCATTTCTCAATCAAACAAAAGAAAGAGAGAAAGAGAGAATAAACATTCAGAAAAGAGAAAAAAATTGAAATGAAGGAAGAAACAAGAATGTTTTTTTTTTTTGTTTCTTTGTTTAATGGTATATCAAACTTTGTGAATTATTCAATGTCAAAGCCATCCTTTAGAAGGACAATGGTAGTACTATTCAATCCATAACTGGGGGTATAAAGGGGTTCATATCTTTGCCAAGAGTATTAGTCCAAAAGGGAACATAATAGCCCAAGTGGAATTTGAACTCACTCTAATGTTGCAGTCCAACAAATTAGCCATTATGCCACAGGGATTCCTCACAAAAAAAAAAAAAAGATTGTAAGCTAAAGAGACAGTGAGAGAGAGACAGAGAAAGATTAAGTGGTTGGCTGGTTGTATAGCATGTCAGCCCTTGTTGAATTATTAAATGCCCCCAAGTCAGACTTTTTTTATAACTAATGATAATAATGCTTGTAAACAATCATAACTTCAAGTTATAACTATTCATGATATAAATGATTTATTCACAGTTATATGGTTTCAAGTTGTTTTATCTAATACTAATAATTTTCAAACATATCTATTTCACCTATTGATGAGACCCTAACAGGTACTACCACTCTAGGTTATTATTATTATTATTATTATTTGTTTTTTTATGCTTCCTTGGGCATCTCCCCTTTTTACTATCTTCTCAAATCATCCTTAGAAAGAAAAAAAAGAATCATCATCTTTGCACAGTACATATACTCTATTAATACAATATATACAGATTAGATTCTGTTAAGTAATTCATTTAATAGTTCTCAAAATGCTCTCTTAGATTCCTTTTCTTGGCTCATTTTTTTTTTTTTTTTTTTTTTTGTTATCATCCAAAATAATCTTAAAATTTTTTGCACTAAAGCTTCTTTTGATCTGATTAGGCAGTTTATTCCAAAAATATATATTACTCCATAAAAAAAAAAGATCTACTTAGTTTAGTACACTTAGTTTTTTAAATCTTCTTTAAAAGTAAATTTCCAGTCTGAGGAGAAATATCAAAAAAATTCTACCATAATTAGAAATTATTTTGAAAGTTTCAATTAGATCCCTTTCATTCTTCTTTCTAGTAAAATAGATAAAGTTGGCGACCATAGTTGAGGACAATCCAAAAGCTCCCTTTTCAATAGCTACTACCCCGAGGTATAGGGGAGGGCACTATTCCATTCCCTGGATTGCTCCATTTTACCCTTGATCCTTACCTTATAATGCTGAGTGTTAAGCAAGGCGGCATCAAGTACCATTTTTAAAGTCTTTGGTATGACACAACCTGGGATTGAACCCAGGTCTCACAGACCATTGGCAAACACTCTACTCATTAGGCCAATGGCCTGGTTTTGTAAATAGTTAATCTTAATTTGTTTAATCTCTCCCTGTAACTGTAATCTTCTACTTTTTATTATTATTATTATTATTATTGTCACTCTTTTTTATATTCTCTCCAATTTTAATATTACTCTCCAATTTCCATATCTCAACACTGGAGACCAGACCTGAGTCCAATATTCTATATGAGGTCTTATTAGAGTTTTATATTTTTAAAGCAACATTTGCTTTCTTTGAAATGAAATTTTTAACCATCCAGCCAATCATTCCATTTGCCCTCGATACGGTAGACAAAATATTAGTGGACCTTGAAATGATGACAACAAATAGGTGACTTCATGTTTATTTACAATGTATTTTTATGATAAAATAGGAAGGTTGACTTTATGGTAACATTAAAAGAATGAGATAGATTATTTTGAGCAATTCTTGAAATGTAAATTATAAGCTTTCAAAATGCCACGGTTTAGTCATTTTGTTCTTTTGCAGGTTTGTCAGAGGTTTTCAGTCTGTGTCACTTCCTTCAAGTTCTCAGTCTCAGTCACTGTTGTTGGGTTGATGATGCTACGATTACCAGCCTCTCTGAACATTGCAAAGATATCCGCTGTCTCAACCTCAGCTACTGTCCACGAGTCACAGACAGATCCATGGAAATCTTGGGCAAGAACTGCCATCGTCTTATGCAGGTCAACTTCTCTAGGAATTCAGTAAGTGAAACATTTTTCAAAGATTATTACAAGAAAATTACTTGGGTGAGTCAAAAGTTTTGCAATATTTTGGTAGTATGTGAAGCATTATTTAACAGCTGTGGATGCTTTTACTTCCAAGGTCATGAAAGGGATTGTTACAAACTGGTTCAGTTTGAACTTCAAATTAAAAAAAAAAAATCCAATATTTTCTTCATGTTGTCATCATAGCACAAATGGTAATAAAAGGAAATAAACTGATTATTGTTTTGAAAAAATCTCCAGGGAAATACCAAATAAATTGGAAAGATGTAATCCATAAAAAAATTTGATTTAAACAAATGTCAAAACTCCAGAAAATTGAGAAGACAACAAAAGTTGAAATAGTTATTTCATTAGATAATTTATTTCAATGCACCAGAAAGATGTAAAAATAAACATTAACAACAAAAGTCAGTTAATGTTCCAGGAAAATATTATTTCCTTCTCCAAGAGAAACAACTCAGTCTCTAATTCTTATGACAGATGACTCTGTTTTTTTAAAACACACATAAGGAAAAACAAAAATAAACTTTAAACACCAGAGAAATTTTCTTCTCCATTCTGAGAGTGAAAAAAATAAAGACCAATGTCTTCTTTCTTTTGCAAAATAAGTCTAGCTTTAAGCAATATATTTTACTGTCTTGGAATTTTTTCCTGAACCAACAGTCTTCAAAATCTTTTTCCTTTGTAATATCTTCATCTGAAAATATTTATCATCTGCCATTAATTAAATTTTCCCTCTCTGCATTCATTGGCTGAGTCACTGTTCCTGCATTTAAAAAAAATCGTTAAATTTAAAATAAATAAAAATCATTAATTACCTTTTCTTTTATTCTTTTTCTTTTTAGTTATTGATAAATTTGTGAATCCTTTTAAGTGTTTTTTTTTAACAAGTTATAACAGAAACAAACCTCACTGGACTGTGAGATGTCAAGCTTGCGTGATACTCTTCAAATGTTACTTGTCAGATTTGCCTCTATGTCTTGGAAAAGCCTTGGAATCCACAGTTATAGGCTGACCTGACTTTGTCTGATTGGTGGGGTTCTTGCAACCCATGCAAAATTTCTTGAACCATCTAGTTACTATGCTGTGATCAACTACATCTTATCCTTTTGCACAACGAATGTTTTTTGTTGATTCCATGGTGTTAAAGCTCAGTTTGAACTCTGAATTGTTGTGCGTTCTTCTGTGTGGCTTTCAAATCACAAATAGAGTGAAACAATGCATAACATGTCAGCACACAAACTACCACCATACTACCAACCCCAGCAAGTACCTATCATGACTTGATCTACTTAGGTCACATGATATATGCATTGCAAACTATCACATACCAAAATATTGCAAATCTTTTGACTCACCCAAGTTTGCCCCGTCGGCTGGGGCTGAAGAATACATAAACTGCACCGCTGCAGAGGGGTAAGACCCTCTACCCAAAGAATGTCCTGGATATGACACTAAACATTTTGATGGTGAGGTTCCAGTGCTACTGGAGCTTTGGGGAATGCAGTGCACCCCTTCATTACCATTACTCCCAGGTCCACTCTGACCTGGAATGGTAGCACCTGGTAGGGCCCTATCTATTGGTTAAATAGAACTAATCTGTGTATTTATGCTAAACTGAGTTGTTTGAATTAGAACTGTTTGACTAAACTGAATAGCTTGAAATAGAAATGTTTTTGACAATTAAACTGTGTACTTACATTTAAACTACGTACTTATGCTAAACTAAACTGTTTGAAATAGAACTGTTTTTGACATTAAAACTGTACTTATGTTAAAGTGAATTGTTTGAAATACAACTGCTTTGATATTGAAACTGTACTTACGCTAAACTGGATTGTTTGAAATAGAACTGTTTTGACATTTAACTGTGTGTGGACAACATCTATACTTATATTGAATTGTTTGAATTAGAACTGTTTGATTAAACTGAATAGCTTGAAACAGAAATGTTTTTTTTACGATTAAACTGTGTACTCATGCTAAACTGAATTGTTTGAAATAGAACTATTTATATAAAAATGGATTTAGTGTTAAATAACAAAAGTTGATTTGCCATAAAATCCAACCAACCAACTCACCCAAGTATTTTGTTTGGTTTAGTTTTATTGGTTTTTATGGCATATCAGCCCTTGTAGGTTAATGCCAAATCCTCTTTATACATATATATCAAATATATATGATTTGGTTTGGTCTGATGGCATATCAACCATTGTAGGTTATTTAATGTCATATCCTTTTCATACATATATATTGAATATATATGATTTGGTTTGGTTTGCTATTATGGCATATCAACCATTGTAGGTTATTTAATGCCAAATCCTCTTTATACATATATATTAAATATATATGATTTGGTTTGGTTTTATGGCATATCAACCATAGTAGGTTATTTAATACCAAATCCTCTTTATACACACACACATTTATATATATATTTTGAATATATATGATTTGTAAACACATTTTGTTGATAACATCTTTAAATGAGCTTATGCTCCTTTTTTTGCCCACAGTTAAATGGTTTCAAATATTTCATCTAACATGAATTTACCCTTAGGCATTTGTTTGCGCAAAGTTAAATGGTTTCAAGTATTGGGATGTATCACTAACAATTCAATCAAACATCACTCATTTGTTTACACACAGTTAAATGGTCAAACATTTCTATTTCTAACAATTTGATTTAATGCACATCACTTCTTTGTACACAGTTCAAATATCATACAGGTCTATTTGACCCATAGGACCCTATCAGGTGCTACCACTCCTGGCCACAGTTGACTTGAAAGCAATGGCAATGAAGGGGTACTCCATATTCTCCAAGGCTGAATCCTCACCCTCAGATTGTTTAATGTCATCTAGGACATTCGTTGGGGGTGGGGGTCTTACCCCTCTATAGAGATGCAGTCAGTGCATTCTAAAGTCCCAGCTGACTGAACTGAAGTATTTTGTCATTGTCAAGGTGGCTATGGAGGGATAATTAAGAGTGCAGAAAGAGATGATGGGTTAGCTGGTTGGTTAGTTGGTTTTATTGAATCTTTTTGAAAGATTGAAGTAATTGTTTTTGTTTTTTTAATGGATCTTTTTCAGTTACCATTAAAGCAAGATTTATAAAAATCAGATTTTGTTTATATCTTTAAAAATAGCAATGAATATTGAGAGATGATAAATGTTAACCTCTTGTAGATGTTTATCAACTCACAAAATATACAAATCAGACTTATGCCTGTGTTAATTCCTGCAATTAAAAGTCAGTTGAATAATTTAATGGTCATTTCATATAATTTGAAATCCTTTCTACACACAGTTATTTGATATAAAGTATTCCTATCTATTACAAATAATTTACACACAGTTATATGATATCAAGTATTCCTATTTAATACAAACAATTTGCACACAACTGTATTGTATCACATATTTCTATCCAATTCTAATAAATTGCATATAGTTTCAAATATTCCTGTCTAATATTAATAATTTATACACATTTATATATAGTATCAAGTAACTATTTCAATTTAATAATGATCAGTGTTTGCACACTGTCATATGGTTTCAACTAACTAATTATAATAATCCTTACTAAACAATCATAGCTTCAAGGAACAATTCTTAATACAAATAATTTGCTCACAGTTTCAAGTATTCCTATCTAATACTAATAATATCTACATGATTATATGTTTGGTTAGTTTTATGGCTTGTCAAACCTTGTTGGATTATTTTATGTTAAAGCCAGTTTAACAATTATGGTCTCTAATTGTATGGAAATTTATCTTCACAATTTGTTTAAAACAGATAAAAAATTCATTCTCAGTTTTAATATAAATATTTTGTTGTTGTTTTTAAACCAATGTATTAATGTAGTTGAAAATCATTTTTAATATCAACCCAAACAGATCTATTTGACCTCTAAATATGACTCTAATATGAACTACCACACTAGTTTTTTGAATTTGGGAGTAATATTCATGAAAGGGCTCTAGAAGAGAAGCTTCCTCACCGGATACAGTTTCACATACTTTTTGATCATACCTCATAGCTATATTCTTTGCTTTTTCAATTATTGTTCTATCACTATGCTTTTTACTTAGACTCATAATACAACGTTTTTGCAGTTGGTTTCTTTGTTTAATAGCATATCAATCATGTCCAGCATGTTAGCCACTATACCACAGAGACTCCCCACCATATAAGATTTAATAGAGATGAAGTATTGTCATGTATAACATTAATAGAATAAGACGTGATCACAAGTTTGAATGTAATGCTCTCTTATCTTCTTAGACAAATAATGGACCGTTTTATTTTGATTATGAAGAAAGAAAAGAGAGAGAGAGAGAGAGAGAGAGACCTGATAATGCTATACATTAGATGCTTATCATCTGCTTTAATAGTAAAAAAAGACAGGGTAAATCTAAAGGAAGAGAAGATGGAGAAATAAAGAAACAGAAAATATAGACAGAAATGAGTCAAAAGGAAGAAATGAAGATCTCTTTGAAAACTTATTTGGACAACTTATTTGAAAAAAATGGGATATTTCACAAGGTATTTACCTCATGTCTTCCTGTATTTTATAGCAGTTCAAAGAGAAATTGTAACATTGTCAATAAAGTGATGGGAATTTTTCTGTGACATTGTGTCTAACTTCTCCTTTTTTTGATATGAACACTTTCATTTTGTCACCATCTTTTCATCTTGTCTTCTTCTTTGAAACACCAGCAAGAGTACACTGCTAATTATGAATTTTTGCTAATATTTCTTTCTCTTGTATTCTAGCTGACAGATGCAGGTATAGCAGCGTTATTAAAGGGCCAGTGTCACAAGACTCTAGAGGTAAGCATTAATTTCTTATGTATTTTACCTTATTCATAGAATTCTCTCAAAGACTGTTTGAATTCCATATTGCATAATTTTTATTTATTTTTGTTTTGCAACATTCTGATATTCATCCTACATTTTTATTTTCTTCAAATTTTAATTGAATTTTTTTTTAAATTGTCGTCTGCTGCAATCAGACATATCCTTTCAGACAGGTCTTCCTTTCTTGATTTATCACGACTAAATCTGGTTTTCTGGCCTAAACTGGATGATTTGTTTAGATCTCAAAGTCCCTAGGAATTTTACATCTTTTATATATTGGTTTGGTTGGGTTATTTTTTTATAGCATATCAACCCTTGTGGGTTATTTAATGCCAGATCTTGTTTACATTTATATATATTATATGATTTGTAAGTGAATAGTTTGTAGGTAACATTTTTAAGTGAGCCAGATCTCATTTGTTTACACATAGTTAAATGGTTTCAAGTATTACTATCTAACACTAATAATTCTATTCAATATTAATTATAATCTCTAGTAAAAGTTTGAATATTTCTTTGACCCATAGATGGGATCCTTACAGTTTTTATCACTCCAGGTCAGGATAAGGTATGAACCCCTAACTCCCCAGTTAGGGGTTAACTAGTGCCACTACTGTTCTACAAGGATGGCTTTGGCTTAAAATAACCCATGAAAATTGATATGCTATTAAAATCAAAGAAAGAAACCTAAAAGAAAGGCTGTAAATGGTTATGATACTAAGACTTGCCAATATTATCAAACGTAATCCCCATCTCCATGAACCTGAATTACTGAACTTACAGTGTATAGTAAAATATCACACGGTCCAAAATATTGGGCTCATCAATCCAAACGGTTACTTTTTATTTGTACTACATCCTCATCTTTGTTTTTATTACATTTTGACTGTCCTACTTTCCTGCCTTCACTTTCTGCCTGAATTTCTAATAAGAGTTATTGTTAAGATTCAATTATTTTTTTCCAAACTGGTATCCCTATTTTTGTTGTTTTTATCACAATTTCACTTGTGAATTTTCAAACCTTCACATTATTTCTAAAGAATAAAGATTTTGTTTCAGAATTTTTTATAACTTTTTTCTTTCTTGCAGGAAATGCTTCTGAAGAACATTCAAGAAATCTCAGAAAATTCTGTGAAACTCATAATGAAAACTTGTCTGAATCTTTCCATCATAAATTTTAGTGGCTGTCCAAAAATTTCTGGTGAGTTATTTATAGTTGATTTATGAGAAGCTGAATCCAGAACGAAATGAAAAAAATCTGGAAATTCCATGGTATTACTACTCCTGGTAATGTGCTGTGATAGCAATACTTGAAACCATCTAAGCTATGTGTAGACGAGTGATTGATATTAAATAGAATTATTAGTGTTAGATAACACTACTACAAACCATTAAACAGAGTGCAAATGAATGTGCTCAGGCTTATTTTAAAATAATGTTACCTAGAATTACTACTGTTAAATAGCAAAACTTGAAATGATTGATATTAAATAGAATTATAAGTATTGAATAACAGTACTTGAAATTATATAACAAATGAGATATGGCTAGTTTAGAAATGTTACCTAAAAACTATTCACTTAAAAATCCTGTATATATATATAGCGTCGAATCAACCGAAAAGGACATCGAAACGAGGTTAACGAAAGCATGGACAGCTATCAATAGGCTATCGACTATATGGAAATCAGACCTAACCGATAAAATGAAACGTAGTTTCTTCCAGGCAGCGGTCACATCGATACTGCTATATGGATGCACTACATGGACGCTAACAAAACGGCTGGAGAAGAAACTAGATGGCAATTACACAAGAATGCTGCGTGCAATCCTGAACAAGTCCTGGCAGCAACACCCCACAAGACACCAACTGTACGGTCACCTGCCCCCTATCACGAAAACTATTCAAGTTAGGCGAACCAGACATGCAGGACATTGCTGGAGAAGCAGAGATGAACTCATAAGAGATGTACTCTTATGGATCCCCACACATGGCCGCGCAAAAGCAGGACGACCAGCACGAACGTACATTCAGCAGCTATGTGAGGATACAGGTTGTTGTCCTGAAGACCTGCCTTGGGCGATGAACGATAGGGAGGAGTGGCGAGAGAGGGTCAGGGATATCCGTGCTGCCAGCACGATATGATGATGATGATGATGATATATATATATAAAAACAGGATGTCACATTAAATAAGCCACAAGGGTTGGTATGCCATAAAACACAACCAAGGCACACCAAACTACACCTGGTAAAAATTATGGGATTAGCACATTTGGAGAACTTGATTTTTTGTTTAGCAGTAAATAAACTAATAATAGATGAAACACAAAATATTTTTTTCTTTTATAGCTGAACATTCTGGCTTTATACTTTTAATAAATGAGATTAAATGATTTGAATTAATGGTTCATTTTTTTTTCTTAGCCTTGCAGAGAAAAAGATTATGGAATTACATTATATTGAGGAAAAAATTATGGAATTCATTGACAAAAAAATTTGAATGAATACTTAGTTGCCCCTCCTCAAGTTTTTATGACAGACTTAATTCTTTCTGACATGGATTTCATTAATTCAAGGTAACATTCTTTATCAAAAGTGGTTCCAACTTTTCTGAATAGCAGTTAATAGAATTTCTTATAGATCATTTTAAAGAATTTTCTCCTGGATTTAGATCTGGACTGTTTGTTGGCCATGTCATTGATTTTTATAAGCTTTTCTTGAAGAAAAGCTTTTATCTCCTTTCCTCTGTGACAGGACACATTATCATCACAAAAATGACATCATCATCATCACTAAATTGTTAGAATTTGTGCTTAATGCTCGTTAGCAGTGAGTAAATACTCATTTGCATAGAAAGCAATGCTATGACTTGAGGCGCGATTATATGGACATTGGGGCATTCCATTGCTCTCAAGTGCCAAAGTCCATTCTCTGGTCACTGATTGGTTGCTGGTCTAGTGAATGGGTATATTAGTGTGTGTATACACTGGCTTGCTTAATATGTTACCGGTTTGGTATTTGGGTTAACGGCCATTTTACTTTTTATCTGCCAGCTGGGGCTGTTGAACTGGTAAGTGTTGTTCTTACTTATTCTGCATGTTAGACTAGTGACTCCTACATAAACTAATTTTCTATCAATAAAATAAGGAAATTATTCAGGATTTCGATGAATATATGTGCATTGATTGTTGAGAAAACTCAGTTTAATTTTTTGTCAATGAATTCCATGATTTTTTTAAAGCATCACAATCTTCTTATCCAACTGATCTTCTGTCATACTTAGCACTTAAAAAGATGCTTGTGTCATTGTTGTACGAAATGGACTTGGTGACTCAAGTTCAAACCCTGGATGAGGCTGTTTTCATTTCACATAGCACTAATACCTTTACGAAAGGTATGAACGGAACTTTTTTTCCCTCCAGCTATTGGTAAATTGTTGGGCAGGTTGGGTTCTTTAACCTAGACATGACAACCAGTCTGGAAAATGGAAAACTGAATTCAAACCACTTCTGTTGCATCCTGCATGTGGCAGAGGAGTTGAGTCAATAGCACTTTCTTTGTTTAATGGGATATCAAACTTCATGGGTTATTTAATGCCAAAACCATCCATATAGAAAAACAACAGTGGGAAATAAGAGGGTTCAGTATTATTAAGTGTATTTGTATTACAGTCAAGATGGTTATATATATTTTTTGTCAATTTTTAAAGTCAGCAAGGTTTTCTTGATTTGAAAAAATTGGTGCTGCACCATCTTTTTAATTTTTTCTTTTTCTTTTTGGCTTTATGTCATTCTAAGTAAGCTTTGCTTATTATTCATTTTCTACCTCTTTGTACAAATTGAGCATCTGTATTTTTTTTTTTTGTGGGAGGGTGTTTGTTTTGTTTTTTCTTTCTTCTTTTTTTAACTCTATTTTTAAAAATTTATTGATTGATTTTTTTTACAGATGATGCACTGAGTAAATGTCCAAATAAGTTAAAGCAAATTAGTTGGACTGTTTACATGTAGTCGGAGTGACACACAATGCCTTTCTGATACGTCTCTATTCAAGATGAAAATGGGGAACATCTGCTGAAAATACGATGGGACCATTTCCAGATTTCCAGAAAAGAAATACACTGCAGACAGGCAAGGAAACACTTATTGACAAAATGGCTCTTAAATTGTGATTCACCAACAACAGCAACCATATAATGAAAACCAATTAACACTTCTGAGTATATTAACTTCCTTTACCAATTGGTTTCTTATTTGATAGATTTTATCACTGAGCTGAGGTCAACTTTGATAAAAACCTGAATTGGATATATATATATAATAGCAATCATCTTTTTTTTCTTGTATATTTTTTTAAATTATGCCTTAAATAAATCTTTATAAAGACCTGAATATCTATGATAAATTTTTGAATTTTTTTCATTCATAAGAATCACTAAACTATAATGTTGTGGTATATATATTCTAGTTAATATAAGCTACGTAAAAAATATAGCATATAATGTAGAATGCTCAATATCATTTATATAAATATATATATATTTGTGTGTCTACATATATACACACAAACAGAAATAGATGTGCACACGCATACACACTACATATGAATATATAAGTTAAGTGTAATCCAAAGGTTTCCTTTACAGTAGCTACTACACCAAGATGTAGGAGAGATAGCACTACTTTTTTTCCTTGGATTGCTCCAGTTACCCTTGATCTGTACCTTACAATGCTTATAAAGCAAGGAGGCGTCAAGTACCATGTTGAGCCTTTGGTGTGACTCGACCTTGGATTGAACTCAAGTCTCCCAGATCATTGGTGAACCCTCTAACATCATGCCAATGAGCCAGTATGCACATATATATAATGTGCATAAATATCTTCATACATATATATGTATATATATATATATAGTGTGTGTGTGCGTGTGTACTTAGATATATGTATCTATATATATTTGGGTGTGCACGCACATACACATATACACACACACATATATATATATGCTCACACACATATATGCACATACACACACACACATATATATGCACACACACACACGTGGTGTATTCAATAAGTTTCCAGACTTTTTTTGTTCTGGCATTTAAAATTGTCGTAGACTCTTGAACATTCAGTATGTTATTGCTATACATCTTATGAGATGACTGACCAATTTTTATGATTTTAGGTTCAAATGAACAGCTACAGCAGCAATTTGAATACACCCTACTAAAGCCTGATTGTCACAGCTGGTGAATTTCAAAAATGCAATCTGGACGTGGGGACACTTTAGAAGAACGACAGGCAATAAAATTCTGTTTTAAACTTGGAAAAAATGCAACAGAAACGTATGGAATGCTTCAGAATGCGTTTCGACCATCTTGCATGAATCGAGCAAGGAGTCTGTGAGGGATGATGAGAGGTGTGGAAGGTGTAAGGAAGTCAATACACCACAGTTGATTGGCCAAATGATTAGGATTACTATGTTGAGGTTTTAAAGGAGTTCAGGAAGAGATTCCTTAGGAAGAGGCCAACACTCTTCAAATCGGGTCAGTTTCATTTCCACCAGGACAATGCACCAGTCAACAACTCCATCGTTGTCACAGACTATTTGACCAAGATGGGCATCAAGACAGTTCCTCAGCCTCCCTACAGTCCTAACCTTGCTCCCTGTGACTTTTGGTTATTCCCTAAGCTCAAAGGCTGTCGTTATGAGACAATTGAGGAGATGAAAGAGGCTGTGACAAAGGTCATTGACACATTCACACAAGAGGACTTCCATGGGGCCTTCCAGAAATTGTTGGAACAGGACAACAAGTGCATTGTAACCAGAGGAGATTACTTCAAAGAGGACTAGAGTTTTATGTGTGTACTATCAATAAAAGTGCTGATACAAAAAAAAATCTTAAAACTTATTTAATGATCCTCGTATATATATATATATATATATATATGCAGATATTCACAGACACACCCTTATATATATGCACATACACACACATATATTTATATATATACTGTAGAATGCTCATTATCATATTTGTATTGGTAGTATAATTGTTCAAATGGAAGAACATGATTTGATGATCCAGGTTGAAATTCTCAAAAATGCTATTTACATTACATTCTTCACTAATTCCCTTGCGAAAGGCATGATCACATCTTTTGTTTTCCCTGCCATTGGTAAAATAGGACAAAGTAATATCTCTAATCTTCTCAGAGCATCTGGGAGATTCCGTATATATATATATATATATATATATATATATCATCATTCTCATGTCATGCCACTCTCTTGCCACTCGTCTCTATCATCCATCGCTCTTGGCTCTTGGCTCTTGGCATGCTACATCCCATATCAGTATACAGCTGTTTTAGATAAGTTCTAGATGATCGCCCAACCCTTGCTTGTTCATTTGAAGGGTTCCACTAGAGTACATCGCTTATGAGTTTGTCCTTTCTTTCTCCAGTAGTGTCCTGCATGTCTTGTTTGTCTAACCTGGATGGTTTTTGAAATGGGTTGTAGGTGGTGGTACATTGGCAGTTTTGTGGGGTGTTGCCTCCGGGATTTGTTCAATACAGCTTACTGGCTCACCTGAAGATCAGCAACATGAAACTCAGTCATGAGTTTTTATTGTTTTCTATTTAATAGTAGAAATTAATGTGATATTGTTCTGTACCTTTGTACATAGAGTACTGTATTTTACTGATTAAAAATACATTAGCATTAAATTTTAATTATATATATTTATATATATATATGTTGAGTAAGTTGGCTGACTTGAAGTCTCCATTTTCAATAGCTACTACACCAAGGTGTAGGGGAAGGCGCTACTCCTTTACCTGGATTGCTCCACTATACCCTTGATCCGTACTTTATAATGCTGAGTGTTAAGCAAGGAGTAACCAAGTACCATGTCGAGTCTTTGGTATGACTTGACTAGGATTGAACCCTAGTCTCTTGGACCATTGACAAACACTCTAACCATGATGCCAATGAACTGATATATAAATATACATATATAATTTAATCAATGATAACAATAACATGATCAAATTTGATACAAGTGTTACTCTATCTGGTGCTTAGGATTCAATCAAAGATATCCGGGTGAAACTTCATGATCAATCAAAAGCGAATTTATAAACATAAAAGAGACATAAAAATTGGTGACAAAAAGAATGCATTTGTCAAGCATAATTTAGAAACTAATCACAAGTTTAACTTTAAAGATTCCAAAACTTTAGTTAATATTCATATAAAAAAAGCACAGATTGTTGAATCTTACATTATTTCTAATTATATCACTATTAAATGAAGAATCGATTTGTCTTTATTTTGTCAAATTATTGCTAAAATGTTACAAGATCCATTAACTAAATTAGTTAATGTTTTCAATGATACTATAATCATGATTTTTCCTAAATTACAAACCGCTACTTAATTCTAAAAAAGTTTTTGCATATTTATTGATTGATTGATTTTTAGCAAATACGTTATGCTTTAGTATAAATTTTGAACAAGTAATTACGTTACATAGATTTGAAACAGAATGCTATTAATGGTAATAGAGTGCAAAAACTTTTCTCATGTTTTCGTTTCATATTGAATATGAATTTAATTCTAAAAATACGACATCGCCTTGATACTGAATTGATGATGGTTTAATATAAAAAAAAACGAAACGTAAACATTGGCATATTATTCAACTATAAATAAAATCATTCTCTGAATACGTTGTTTTTTCATATTTCTATATTTACATATATATAAAAGTTATGGATTTAGGGCTTTGATACTCGCGTTTTTTACGGTCAAAATAACGGGCTGAGTTTCTTCTGGTAAACTTAAAACAATTAAGTCCCCTTGTGAAATAATATTGCAACACAACACTTTGTTATCCGGACTGAATATTGTTATCATTTCGGCTCGGTCAAGGTCCCACAATGAAATCTGACCCGCAAGAAGTACGGCCCGTCGTCCATCACCGACTAGAAACAGTCGACTGTCAAAATCTAGTTTCATTGATTTGGGAAGTTTTCGTTTGCGCAACGAATTGGTCACCATCGGGTCCCAGATGTGGATCTCATTTGTGTGTTTGGCCATCACGACCCTATCGGCATTATCCGTTAAGGCTATAGCGCAGACATCTTTCTCGTTTTTCAACCTTCGCTTCACCTGCCCGAAACGACTCTCTCGCAGAGTCACGTAACTCGTCTTCCTCGTCTCGTCGTAAGTGGCATGGACGAAGTGCGAACCGTTGGCGGTAATGGTTGCCACGTTTAAGAACAACATGGCGTTCTCATCTTCCACAGTCACCAGATGCTTCTGTGTTTCAATCTCAAAAACACATAAGTGGTGGGCGAAATACGAAGCCACCAAAATCTGGTGGTTTCCACTCAGCAAGAAACCGTCCACCGGATTTTCTTTTTCTTTCCTCAACTCGTGGAGCCGACATCTTTCCTCGTCCATCTTTCGCTCTTGCTTTTCCGCGCGATCACTTACGGTTTCTGATCGCTGTTCCCAGGGCGTCAAATATGCCACGCTCTCTCTCGCTCCGAGATATTTTCGTGATCTACTTTCGAGAGACCAGTTCAAATCCTTAAAACAGGATTTGATTCTTTGGACAACTTGTCCATTTGACAGACTCCAGATTATGAAATGGCTTCGACTGCTTGACAGCCCCATAAGGCGATCACCTGGGAGTATCGCATAGTCGTGTGGGGGTGATACATCGATGTAACAACCGGAGAGTTTACGATCGTATTTTCCTCTCTCCATGTCGTAAATTAGAATAGACTGAAATATCTGATTGAAGTCATCGTTTATACCAGGTATTTTTCGCTCTGATAGGATAACTAATTTTGTATTGTTTACCAAGACTATATCAGAAGGATCTAAAAATTCTTTTGGAGTTGTAGAAACCTTATTTAAACCATTGTCGAACGTCCATAGCCCAGAAGGTCCATTGTTTGAAGTTAATGTTACAAAACAATCTGATTTCGTATTGATCAAAATTTGTGATATGTTAGACACAGATTTCATTTCGGGTGTAGTTTGATTTATTTTAACACTTAAATCCCACTGCTTAACATAGTTATCTCCCTTTGATACGGTTAAAACGTTTCTAACATGTCCACAAGCTAACAATTCGCTTATGCCCGGATGTTTAGCCAGGTGTTTATGGCTTTCTGTTTCAAGGTTCCACACAGTCACATTAGAAACGTTATTTTGCTTTGATGTACTCAAAGTAAGGATGATCGAACCGGTGCTTGGAACGACTAGGGGACTTGAGATAACGTCATGTACACAGCCCCTGACGGTGCGGAGATAAAGCCCATTGCCTGCGTCAAAAAGTTCGAGCTGGTGAATTTCTTGTGTTTTAAGATAGAGCTGCCGACAGGCTAAGACGAAGTAATCATGGGTAATGGCCACACCAACCACTGTAGATGAGTTCTCCCGACATTGTAGGGAATAGACGACGTTACCAGTTATAGCATTCTGCAGGACAGCGTCATTGGAGTCTCTGAAGGAGTACAAGAAGCACTTTGATTGGCAGTTTCGGGCCAGAAGAACCGAACGACTTTGGTGAACACTTCTTCCTTTGAGACCGATGGAGTGGGTTCGACAACTGCCGTTTTGCAAGTCCCAGACATTGATCTTATTTGTCCCGTCGAAAATACCAACCAGCAAATCGGACTGGACTGAGTCAGCATTTGAAACTGCTGTAATCACCACGGAATCAAAATCAGTTTCAAAATGGTAGAGACACCTCTGATCAGCAAGGAGCCACACCCGTATAAAACCGGGCTCGACTGTCACTGCACACGTATTGGTTACAGCCCAGATTAAAAAACAAACTCTAGCACCTATACCCTTAATGCTCTGAATAACCCGGCCATTGTGCATATTCCACACTTTAACGGAATCATCATTGGAAGCAGTTAATAGATATGTGCCGTCGCTAGTCAAATCCATTGCGTTAATTTGAGCTACATGAGCGTACAGGGGAACTGGTAGCTCGTCTCCTGGTTCTATGAGGCATGTGCCCGGGGGTAGAAGTGCTGGGAAGGGTGAATGTCGAGAACTGTCGATAAGCTGTGCAAGATTCGGATATTTGAGAGCTTCCCCCGATGAAGTATTAACCATACAACGTGACAGGAAGGAGAGCCTGCCGATGAGTTGAGACGCGAGCTGATCCGGTGATCTCTTCAACACTAATTCTGATAATCGCAGAGCAGTTGTTAGCAAACTGAGTTCTGAATTTTGAGGTTCAGCTAATTCCGCTTCTGTACGCACCCGCAGAACGCTTGCAAAGGATGTTGCACAAAGTTCTGCTTCCATCCATTCAAAAGAGAAAATGATATCTTTCTTGAATGTCTCGGTCTGTTGCGACTGCAAAAGATGGTAAGGCAGTTCCTTAAGTTTTCTGTTGTTAAAGAATCTTTTAGTTAAAGATTCGCCATCGTTGCAAAACAGCGGTTGGACAGTTGATGGTATTTCAAACTTATCGCTGCTGAAAACTGGCGGACCACAATTAAAAAACATCGCTAGGTTCCTATGGTAAGCAAGCGCTTGAACTTGATTTTTCAGGTAGCGTTCTTCAGCTGCTTCGTAAAATATCCTATGGCCCCAGCAAAGAACACGGTAGCTATCTTCGACGCATTCTTGCAAATAGGGCTGAAGCTCTTCGAGGAAAGATAAAAGTTGGTAAGAAGATAATTGTTGGGAGGATGAATGGCTTGAAGTCATCAATGCCTTGTCGATAGCAAGAACTGCTTCCAGTTCACCGAATGCCAGACCAAACTTTACCGTGGACAGATAACCAAGAACCCGTTGAACAAATGTACGACCGAATTCTTGTTCCAGTTCCTCAAACTTATGCCCGATGAGGTTTTTAATGCTGAGGCCAAATCCCGACATGTTTGTAGTTTTAAGCACAGACTCGGATAAAAAATGTTCCGTCACAAACAAAGCCAGGTTTAGAGGAAATCTCTCTGTTTGGAATTGGTTAAAGATTTCTGATTTTTTCTGTTGAGTTAGGATTCGTTTGTGTCGCTTTTCAAGTGTGCTGAGTAGAATCTCAGCGTCTGGCTCGTCTAAAGGTAATATCTCCTTGAAAACGTCTGGTTGTATAAACGTCTTTTGCAAGAACATCAGATAACCCTGTTTTTCTTGTGATCTCGTTGAGATTATCAGACGGACATGTGCAGAAAGTTCTTTCGGAATCCATTGTAAAGTTATGTCAGGTGCACCTAAGAAAAAAAAATTAAAAAGAATTAAAATTAGGAATAAATAATAGAAGTTGTGGTAAACAGTATCGAGACTAAAGCTTCCTTTTTTATTTTAGAATTTTAAATGAAAACCTGTACATACTAATAATTTTTTAAGAGATGGTCTCTAGACATCGTTCCGATACTTATTGATTGAAAGCTTTTATGATAGAATGATATTTCTATATTCTCAGAAGACCCCGTAACATGATATCTATATATTTGGTTGGTTTTATGGCATCTCAAGCTTAGTAGGGTCCCTAGTTTTTAGTCATGGTACAAAAATTTATCTTCACAATCATTTTAAACTGGTTAACACTTAATGCTTAAATGTTTTGAAAACCAATGTATTTCAATATCATTATCTCAAACAGATCGATTTGATCCATAGATGGGAACCTGACAACTACTATCACAGCAATGTACAATGATAATCCATTTTATTTGTCTTTCATTTAAAAAGTAAATTAGCAAAAGTTATCTGTAAAAACATTTATAAAGCACAAAACAAATATGGATTATATCTCATGACTATAGATTGGATTAGATTTATATTTGACTATCAGTCACCATGAAAATTTCACTTTATAAGTTGACTTTTATTCTGATTTTGATAGATGAATTTAAAATGAATGAGTACGGAAAATAGTATTAGAACTGGATGAATTTGTTGAATTTTCATATTTTATTATCATTTAGTAAATATCACGTCATTTTTTATTTGTTTAGAATTAAACTTCCAAAATAAGTTTACTAAATAAGCGTTCATTATGCCTTTTTTTCACTCTCTCTCTCTCTCTCTCTCTCTCTCTCTCTCTCTCTCTCTCTCTCTCTCTTCTCTGTATCCCTCGTTTCTTTCTCTCGCTCTCTCAGTCATCTCTTTCCTCTTTTTGCATTCCTTTCTTTGTTTCTTCTCTTCCACTGAATCAGACGATAAGCGTCCCATGTAAAACATTATCGATTCTTTTTTTTCTTTCTTTCTCTCTCCCTTTTTGTCTTGTCTTTTTTTTTTTTCTTTTTTCTTTTTCTTTGACGTGTAACGTGTTTTTTCTTCTTCCCTTCCTTTCCTCACAAGCAAAACGTAATGGTCCATTATTTATCTGTATTAGTAAGTATACGTAATATTCTGACACACATATTCATGTCTTATTCTATTAGTGTTGTTATGTTATATATCACATACATTATAGAAGTAGCAGCAGCAGTTGAGATATAAAAGACATCAGAAGTCTCTTTTTTTTTTGTTCTACTTCCTCCAGGGTGAAAAGCTGCGTGCTCGTACACAGACCCACAAGCTACATCAAAATTAACCATTTTCCTCTGCATGTCTTATATACACCTAAAAGGTAAAATTGTAATATTTATTGTTCTGTTTAAAATTTGTATTTTTGCGCTTATCAATCGATTTTTGTCGTTACTTTATCCATGTCATGTTCACCACATTATATTAAGACTCAGTTCGATATTAAACTTTCTCTTACATTAGAAACACGTGTAAACCCATGTCTAAGAATTCACTAAAATATTATACGTTATGATTGTATTTCATTTTGAATCGCCTCTTGTAAGTCATTATTGTCTTTAAAAATAGTGATGTCGAAATACCCGGGGTGGAAATATCTGTGACTGAAACGTTTGGTTACTGGTTATAATACTCTAGGTATCAAGATCTTATTTAATTAACATTGTTGTTGTTTGTGTTGATTTGTTGTTGCTACCTCCACCCAACAAAAAACAGGACTTGCCTACCCACCTTCTAAAAGGTCGACTCCATCAATGAAAATAATCAGCTTATCAGTTGCGCATGCGTAACTCAACATATGTGAAAAGTAGTTGATTAGACCAGTGTAGTCCTAGAAAGAAAAAAGAATCATTGTCTAGAAATCTAACATAGGGTTATTATCATTATTATTATTATTATTTAATCGGATATGGCCTGCGGTAATGCGTCTCAGTTTTCATTTTTTAATCATATTTTTCAGTTTTAAAATATTTGCTAATTATTCTATCCCTGGCAAAAATTGTGGAATTAGCACACTTAGATGTTCACTTGTTTGTTTTTTTATTTTTATTTAGCAATCAATAAACTTATAACTGATTTGAAAAAAAATTATATCATTAATTTAAATAATTCAATATTTATCTAAATTATATCTTATGAAGCGAGAATGTTCAGCTATTAATAAAAAAAATATTGCGTGTCTTATCTGTTATTAGTTTATTTACTGCAAAGTAAAAAATCTCTTAGTAAGTGTTCTAATTCCATAATTTTGCCAGAGGGAGTATGAAAATATATACACACATAAAATATAATCCATTTAAGAAAGACTTTAATCAGTTTTTAATGTTTTGAAAATGGCACAGAAAAATGATAAAAATCAAAAAGTATTGTTATTCTATGATGACTACTTTCTATTTCATTTCATCTACATTTTTTAAATTTGTTGATGTGAAATTAGGATGATTGTTGGTGCCCTTATTATACACCGGGAAGTTTTCCTTCATTGATCTTTCATTTCACATTCTTTTTACTCGGCAAATATTTATGTCACTACCTAAAAGTACAAGAAGGGAGTGTCTGTGGTGTAGTGGCTAAAGTGCAGGACAACGACATACTAGTAAGTGACTTCGGACTCTAGTCACGCTTTCGGACTAATACCTTTGGGAAAGGTATGATTTGTATTAGCCCCACCCCAGCTATAGGAATATAGTATTACTGCTGTTATACAACAAGAATAGCTTTGACATTGAATAATCCACAAAGATTGATATGCTATTAAACACCAAAAAAAAAACAAAAAAAAAAAACACACCTAGAAGTATATATATCCAGGAGGCTTGATTTCTTATCAAAAAAAGTTCAGTGAAATTTTAAGATGATAAAAAGAACAGTGTGATCGCTTGCTTCATCGTTTCACTTTCATTTTCAGGGTGAAAGGCGATCATTGGTTATCCATACCCACACACCACGAATTCGGTGAAAGGACTTTGAAAACTCCATAAAAGAAACCCAATTATCCGTGCGATTTCTCAATGAGTGTGCGTCGATCTAGACATGGGGATGTTCAACTTTTATTTTCAAACCATCGCAGTCCATGTGTTGTTATGTTATATATCACATACATTATAGAAGCAGCAGCAGCAGCACATATCGAACAAAATCGTGTTTGTAACTGTCAACGTTTGTTCCGTGATTATTTGTGTGCCTCAACAACCCGAGTTCGCTAACTCCCAAACAGGAAAGTAACAGAAACATTTCACAATACGGGAAAGTGTAAATCAATCCGTTCAACCATATCGAGACGACTATCTCGGCCAAGGACAGAGATGCTTGGCCAATTGAGAAGGCGTTGGCTGACCTCACCATAGAGCAATCGTTAATGAGCTTGTTTTGTAAGCCCAGACTGAAGTATTAATTACGATCGTATATCTAACTACCTTTCCACCTGTCTAGACTACTTGCTTAGAACATCTATTGATAAAATCAAAGAAAACGGTTTCAAGCTAACAAAAGAAAGAAACAGAAGACACCCTGCACAAACAAATACCGACACCAACCACGCCGATGACATAACGCTTCTGGCAAATGCACCCGCCCAAGCCGAAACCCTGCTACATAGTCTGGAAGGAGCAGCTGCCGGCATAGGCCTCCATGTCAATGCACACAAGACGGAATATATATGCTTGAATCAAATAGGTGAAATATTGCTCGGTCCCTATGACCAATCCCATGAAGTTGTCAGACAACTCCGACTCTCACCTTTCGTAAAATAGAACTTTGGTACCCTGGGATGGAAATATCCATATTCAAGCTCACCTCGGTTTATACCGTGTTCTATTCGAAGACCAAAACACAGTACCGAGTTCCACCCTGAGACTGATGACAGCGAAGATTAATAGATACTACACTCTAGTCCCAACCGGAATTACAAGTAAGTCTAAACTTAGCTGATTAAATACTTTAATGCCTCTATATTGATAGTTAATTTCGAGGACCGTTGCTATTGCTTAATTAATTCGATCCTCATTGAGCGCCGCTCATTTCTGGTCATGTGTCAGACTTATCTAGATGTAGTAACGTTTATAAAAAACCACACAGTAGATGTGAACACAATTAGGCGGTGGGTAATGCGTTTCAGCTGTGGCGACAGAGATGTGTGTGACAAAATGCTCACCGTGGGAACAGAAGCGGATACGTGAAATATATCTTGTAATTGTGTGCACAGACCATTGAGCAGGTCGCTGATATTGGTAGATTCTCGGGTGCAGCCAATCGAGCGTACCAAAATATGGTTCCTGGAACTGGAACTGAAATGAAAAATGAAGAATCATGATCAAGATCTTTGATTTTTTCAACCACTGTGAGTTTCTCCCCACCCCATTTTAATCTGTATCTCAAAATAACCACATGATAATCATTGACCACAACGCGACTTTTAGAATATCTTTTAATCTAATTCACTGTATTCTGTGCTCAGTATTCTTGAAAATCTTTATTACTGAAAAGCCTAGTGTCACGTGGTGTCCCATTGAGAAGATAGAAATATGATTAATACTATCCTCTTGTTTGAATTAACAGTAGCAAGCCATCAGAGAATGACCGTTAAGAACAGATGTTTGTACTCGGTGACCTCCCTCGGGTCGCCTGACACAGGAAGGAAGAAGAGAGAAGCCAAATGATTGGCTGGGACCCCAAAACGGAAGTGGGGACTCCTTCCCGTCAGCGGACATAGATAATAAAAAAGTTAGTTGTTGGACAGGGTTCGTGGGGGACAGAACCAAAGCCAAGTACTCCGGGTAAAAGAAGACGAAGAAAATCTCGGACAAGAAGAAGCCGTATCTTCAAGCCAGTACTAAAAATAAGATAGAATCTGTCAGCCCGTAAAAGAGGAAAGATTCTCCACAGGAATCCATCTAAATAAGATAAGTAACTTTGGGACTGTTTCTCCTTATACCCAATTTTATATACCCTCTCTCTCTCCCTCTCAATTTGAAGAAAAACGAAAGAAAAGAAAAGAAGAAAGACATTTATGTTCATGGACTATCCATTTATGATATATTTGACACGTTGAAGGTGTATATCTATGTGTAGTAAAAGATTGATATATTTTAATGTTCCCACGTGGTCGAAGTTGTTATTTGCAGTGTCTTCTACGAGTTTGTTATGTCATATTTCTTTTCCAGCTTCTATTCGCCTTATGTTATCTTGTTTAAAATTGTCCTATTAATTCCTTTAAGATATCACACGGGAAACCGGAATTGCCGACTACTATAATTAATATTATTACGACTAAACCTAGAGGTCCATATCTTCCATTGTTCTAGGGGAGGAAGTCTAGCGGCCTTGGTGGGTGTGTGTATAGTATGAAATTTGGAACCCCTCGCCAGCGGCGGTCAGTCTGGTCATAAATTAATCCCCCACATAATATGCCAGTTCTTATATGCCCGAGAAAAAAACTCTGAACGAGGACTTATTCTACAAGGGATCAAGTGCCAGTCTGCCCCGTCTTCACACGTGCAAAAATAAAACCCCGTTCTGGGATAAAAGTAAATTTTTCGCGTTACACTAGCTTTAATAGAACCACTGTCCTAAAAGATGGTTTTGGCATTGAATAACACACGGAGGTTGATTTTCCCCTAAACCAAAGCTAGAATGTCTCTAAAAATTACTGAAAAGACTTTATCAGAAATAACCAACACAAAACGTATGCACTAAAAAGTGGGGGAATAGATGGATTATGAGCTGCGAACAGAGGATCTTACAAATCGGTTTACAAATGACAATTGTACATCATACGGTTGGGCTTTATTTAAGTGAATATTTCTAGTTTTGTACAAATTCCTTATTTTGTTAATGTCGTAATTCGTATATTCGAGTTAACAGAGAAAGAAGAAAAACACATCAAGCAGTTTGATAAGGAAATAGGTTTTACAACACAAAATATAGTGAACGCACAATCAGTACTTGACAGATGGCATTCACAAGTCTCGTTAGTATTTACTTGGCATCCCACCATGCTAAAGTATTGCACAAGGCCTTTTTAACGTGAGAGCCGGGTGCGGAGCCGTAGCCTAGACACGTCCGGCGGCTCCAAGAATGCCTTATGCCCAATCGGCATTCCCTTAAAAAGGGGTGTTTTAGGCGTTAGGCAATAAACCAAGCACTGCCGAAGCAGGTAAGAGCCTGGTGGGACAGCCCCCTGAGGACCAAGGAGTATCGGTCTTAGCCGCTCGACATGAGTGCTAGACTTCCCTGGCACGCATGTTAGGTGACCTTGACCGGCGTGAACAAGACCACTCGACCAAGCCACACGAATCGATTCGGAGTGTGACTTAATTCGCGAGGCTCGTTGTATTTGTCGTACGTCCCACCAACCGGACAAGTGCGGTACAAAGACTTTTTTAAGTTGGTTCCAGGCCCCTGAAGAGGGTTAGAGCCTGGTGGGCGGCTCCCTGAGGCTAAAAGTGAGACGGTCTTAACACACATGACATGAATGCCGGCTTCCCGGTACTCATGTCAGGTGGCCTCGACCGGTGTGAACAATGACCCCGCCAGACAAGCTGATCCGTGCAGTTAGAACCACGGTCGGCGTGTGACTCGAATCGTGTGGCTCGCTCCCTTCTCTCGTCCACTTGTTGGCTATCCATAGAAACAGACAATTCCATTATCTTGCTTTTAGGTAGTTGACATTCACAAATCTCGCGTTCCCTTCTCTTGTCTGAGGGTTGGCTATCCATAGGAAACAGACGATTCCATTATTTTGCCATAAGGAAGTACATGACAGCTTCTCTCAATTCCAAATTCTTCTGACATATTTAATTCTTGCCGATCATTTGTTAACCCCCATTTGTTTACTGTGAACATTTTTTATATACTTACAAGCGCTCATCCAATGTAAGCACTGGTTGGGTGATATTAAGTGGATCGCTTGGTCCTGGGGGAGGGGTATCTCTTCAGGCAGTACTTACTTAGCAGTGTTAAGTTTATCGCTTGATATTTGAGGTGCCTCTAAAGAGGAATGCCGAGAAGATGAAGAATTTTTTAAAATTTGTGACAGCCACACATGATTCTCGATTCGTGTAGGCTCCCCTCCCCATTAAAAGGATCTTGTGAAAAATCTAGCCGGTTGGGGCTTCGAATAAACCCCTTCCTTTATGAAGATGCATTAAAAACTAAAAGAATTTTAATCTTTTTTTTTTTGCGTTTCATTTCACGCTAATACCATTGAGAAAGGCATTAAATCCATCTCTTCTCACTCAGCTCCAGCTATAGACAACCAATCTAAGAGAAGGAAAACTCTGAATTCAAACCAGCTTTATTCCGCCTTCAGGCTGTGGTGAAGGGGTTGGGTAAATACAGAGCAACTACTCTTTTCTTAAAGCTGGTCGGCATAGCTTCGGATTAAAGATGAGATACAAAATGTTTTATAAGTAGACACTAAATGCTGGACACTAAGAGTCTTTAACATCTTTTGCCCACAGTTAATATATACATATATATATATAATTCCGTTTTAGTTAAATCAATAAGAAATTAGAATGATACATGAGTACGAGCTTTTTCAAATTTAAACATTTTGTTTTGAAAGTTATCCTCGAATATTAATTATTGTAAATAAAATAAAATAAACTCGAAAAAAATCCAGTTGACATTCTGGGGGTTTTGAGATGCATTTAATTTGGGCTAATTAACTTTAATTCTACCAGCAATATCATAACATTGTTATTTACTTATCTGTTATACACCCAAACTATGAACATTAATGGGTATGTCCCATTCTTCATGAATACGTTGGAATCTATTATAAGGGAGGTGAAAATATCCTAACTGCCTTTGGCAGTGGTGTTTCACTCGGTCGAGGTTGCCTAAGTCGAGGAAGCCCAGCATTCACCTCACGCGACCGACCCTTCTTGAGCCTCAGGGAACAGTCTCCCCAGTCTCTAACCTTCCTTGGCGGGGCAAGGTTTATCACCTGGCACGTGAGACGCCTTTTTTAGGAGTATTTCGGCGGGTTTCTTGGCATTTTTGGAGCTGCCGGGTGTGTCTGGGCCACGGCTCTGTGCCCAGACCCACCTTTAAAAATGCCTTGTGCCAAACTCGTCCAGTTGATGGGACGTACGACAAATAGGGAAAATATACTAAGTAGTCGCCATTAGCAGCGGTTACCTTTTTTATACTGCTGGTAAGTATTGTATTTTGTTCATGTTATATAACGATTTTAATTTCATTTCCAACTTTCGTTTTGGTTATTTCTAATTCAGTAACCTTTTTATTAACTTACAACATTTATACCAGCAGATTTTTCGAGACACGCTACTGTTACATCTATTGTTTTTTTTTTTATATGTTCCCTGGTTTAACTTTACGGGGGACTCGAAAGGTGGTCACTTTATTCCAGGTGACAGAAGAAATGAACAAACACATATAAGTTTCTTCCCACATCTATTGATGTTTTAATAAATCACGATTGCCTTTTCACTGGGTTTCCAAACCGTTTAACATTGGGTGGAACAAACTCTTTGCATCTCTAAAGTTTCTACTAAAACCCCTAAAAACTATTACACTAAATGAGAGTCCCCGTGGTGCAGTGGCTAACGTGCTAGACTGTGACATCTTAATAAGCGTAGTTGAACTCCAGTCGCACTATTACGTTCACTATCGGACTAATGCCCTGGGGAAAGGTGTGAATTCTCTTATCCATCAGACCCGGGTTAAATAGTACTACTACTGTTCTACAAGGATGATTTTAGTAGTAAATACCCCACGAAGGTTAATATGCCATTAGCCAAAGAAATAATGCTAATCACACTTCCTAAAAAAAAAAGCTTAGTTTAGCTTTGGCACAAAGCCAAGTGGCATCCAGTGAGAATCGGATTCATTATTAAGTAACAACGGATTTGCGAGACTAGCTCGTTAACCATTACACCATGATGAGGAGCGGGTAACTGCATGATGGAATCAAATTCTTACCTTTCTGTCCAAATGTTTATATAAGCAGCGGTTAAGCACATTAGAGTCGTCTTACCACTGCCATTGGGACCGCAGAGTATAAGTAGAGATGGTTTGGTTGATGTAATATAGACCATAATATCATGTAGAATTGTCTTTTGGATCAGGCAACTGTCTCGAACTCTACAAATAGAACAAAGCTAACATGAATAAAAGAACCGAGATAGATTTTTCCACTAATTCTAAGAGATGCAATTGGGCAAATCTTCAAACAAATACCGTATTAAAAAGATTGAAATAATCCTTGTATTTAATTGTGTTGAGAAATATCAAAGGCATTTTGAAGAATTTAAGAAATAGTCGACTATAGTCGAAGGCGATCCGATGGCTCCCTTTTCAATAGCTACTACACTGAGGTGTAGGGGAGGACACTATTCCTTTCCCTGGATTGCTCTAATTTGCCCTTGATACGAATCTTATAATGTTGAGTGTTAAGCAAGGAGGTATCGAGTACCATTTTTTGAGTCTTTGGTGTGACTTGACCTGTGATTGAGCCCCGATCTCCTGAGCCATTAGCAAACACTCTACCCAATAGGCCAACTAACATTTTATTATAAAGTGTGACACTATTTACTCTAATTTGCCCGAGTAAATACGTATCTAGTTGCAAGCACGTATGTACCTATTTTATGCATGGATGCTGGTTGAGAAAGATGTGTATATATGAGTGTAGAGGCATATGAATCCATTTAGGGGTGGGAATATCAACACGAAAGTGTGTGACCCTATGGATTCTTAGGTACCCAAATGAATATCTTGTTACCAGGATGATCAAATAGTTTGATGTGTGCGGGTGTGGGTATATGTATTTTGTGCGTGAAAACTAGCTGAGAAAGAATGGGAAAAGTCAATGAATATCTTAAATGGAGATGGTCAGATTAGGTTAAGAAAATAAGACGAAGACTGCGATTGGTATCTATCTCACATCCCATCATGTCAGAATATGACACAAGGCCATTCTATATTGGGGCCGCTCACGAATCATGACTCATGCGCGGCAGGTGCCAAAATTCTTGACCCAGTCGGTATTCCTCTTTTTGGGTGCCTCAGACACTAAACAATAAACTTAATCCTGCAAGCAGGTAAAGACTTCTGGGAACAGCCCTCTGAGGCCAAGTTTTGCTGGAGAAATATAACCATCCGACACGAATGCCAGGTGGTCGGCAACAATGCTTGGTGGCCGGTGCGAATTGCCATAACTTTAGTCAAATTTTATTGTCATTCTTTTTAGTGTGTCTTCGAGACATACAATCTGGCAACATTTTTATATTCGGGCCGTATGGGTGGTCTGTGTCTGGAAGTGGGGAGGGTTTGCCCCTGAATATATACAGGTTAGATTATGTTGCAGTCAGTTTGATTGGAGTTCGATACGGGAGCCATGAAGTAGTTTTGTTGGAGTGACCAAACATAGCAGCAGAAGTCAATTAGAGTTCACTCCTCATTCCAGAAGCGGGTGGAGTAGAGTTAGATATCCAGGAGCTGCAACCCAGGGTCTGTTACATATTGCCACATGCCTGTCCCCCTGTTGAGAAAGACGCCTCGAAATTGTCTTTGTTTTTTATCTTTTTTATTTTCCTTGTGACGCCGCCCTAGCTTTGGGATGCTTTGATCCACATCTGCGGGACTTTAACAATGTTATGGTCCCGGCCATTGAGAAGTTGCATAATGCAGAAAGGTGTACGGACCAGTAGACTGGAGGTTGTGTCATAACAAGGTGCTTAAAAATTCGATTTGATTAATTTTGTTTAGTTAGGTTTTATGGCAAACCAATCATTGTAGGTTATTTCACGCCAAATCCTGTTTATACACATATATGAAATATATATGATTTGTAAACATATTTTGTAGATAACATTGTTAAACGTGCCTGACCTCTTTTTTGCACACAGTTAAATGGTTTAAGAGTAACTATATAATAGTCACAATTTAACATCAGTCATTTATGTGCTCATAGATTGTTCTATTTGATCCATAGATATGACCCTATCAAGTGCTACCACTCTGGGTCTGTGTGGACCTGGGAATAATGGCAATGATGGGGTATTCCTAATTCCCCAAATCTTCAAATCTCACCATCAGATTGCTTGATGTCATATCTAGGATACTCATTGGGCAGGTAACTTACCCCACGGCAGAGGTACAGTCGATGAATTTTACTGCCCCCAGCCTACTGGGCTGTTCAGTTTTTACATTCAGAGTTTTTCCTCCTTCTAGATCTGGAATATGTAAGGGACTAATTATTTTTCCGTTTATTTTCCTGCCAACCTGAGTATTGACATTTATGAAACTCAAGTAGTAGGAAACCTTCTTGATGGTTTAGTTTGGTTTCTTCATTTAATGGCATATCAATCTTCGTGGGTTATTTAGTACCAAAGTTATCCATGTAGAAGAACAGCAGTGATACTATTTAATCCATAGTTGGGGATAAGAGGACTCATACTTTTCCCAATAACCGTTTTGAGTTTTTTTATGTCCAGCATTGTATATTGCTCTACTTATGAAGTATTGAGCACTTTTTAGTTTCTACTAGTAATTCTATTATTTTAACACACACACACATATACACACACATATTGTTGTTTGTGGTCGTATATGTGATTGTGTATGTGTGTGTTTGTGTGTGTATGATGATACATAGCGTGGCAGATTTGAAGTTGTTTCATGAATATATGTGTTGCGATGTGTAGCAAAAGGTGGCGGAAGTCGAGAGACGGTCAGGGATTTGGTCGATTAAAGTTATCATCATTGCATTATGAAGAAAATGAATTTTTGATTTAAAAAATGCAATGATGATGATAACTTTGTCCCTTAGCTAAAATCATCACTGTACACAATAAAAAAAAAATCATTCGGCCAAATCCCCAACCGTCTCTGAACTTCCGCTACCTTTTGCTACACATCGCTTCACATATTCATGAGACAACCTCAAATTTGCTACACGGCACATGTATCAACACACACACACACACACACACTCACACACACAGAGACACAAATGCACACACAAACACACACACACACACACACACACACACGAGAATCACGTATACAACCATACACAACAATACGCAAATATAATCTACACACACACACACACACACACTCACACACACAAATCTTTCTTTTTTTTGCCAGATGTTTATTGTATAAAGACAGCATGAAACCAGTGGTCGCAAATAAGCATCCATGCTATTAAATATACATAAAAAAACTAATATATATTTATTTTATATATAATGCATATATAATGTTATTCATATGACTACGTTTTCGTAAGAATCTCTTACCGTTGCTGATAAAATGCCACATGATGTAGTACTTCCTGTAAGACCTTGTCTTCTTGTTCATATTTCATATTAGAAATGACTGCTGCTAATTTTTCATATAGTTTATCCTGTATCCGATTGACAAAGAGAGCAAACTGTCGCTGCCCCTGGGCCAGAGTTACACATTCGTTTAAATCTAACTGTAATTCCACTAGATTGCCACGTGTTACCTACAAAAAGAAGAAAAAGATTATAACCAATTACCAATAGTGAAAATACATAGATGGGAGATTAACAAGCACTACAAACCCGGTTGAGAGTGGACCTGGGAGTACTGTAGAGCTCTAGAACTGGATGGTTTGGTTTAGTTTGGTTTTATGACATATCAACCATTGTTGGTTATTAAATGCTAATCCCTTTTTTGCATATATATTAAATATATGAGTTGTTAACACATTTGTTGATAAACGCAGTTAAGTAATTAAACAGTTCTATTTCAAACAATTCAGTTTTGCATAAGTCAACGAAGTTAAATGATTCCAAGTATTGCTATGTATAACAAACAATTCAATTAAATCTCAGTTATTTGTTTACACACAGTCAAATGATCAATCAGTTCTATTTCTAACAATTCAATGTAGCATAAGTCCAAAAAGGTTAAATGATTCCAAGTATTGCTATGTATTACTAACAATTCAATTAAACAGTAGTTATTTGTTTACACACAGTTAAATGATCAAACAGTTGTATTTCAAGCAATTCAATTGAGCATAAGTCATTTGTTTTCGTGGATTAAATGTTAAACAATTCTATCTGACCCATAGATAGGACCCTATTAGGTGTTACTATACCGGGTCAGATTGGATATGGTAGTGATAACAATGAAGGGATACTCCGCATTTCCTTAAACTCCAGCATTACTGGAACCTCACCATCAGATTGTTTTATGTCATATCCAGGACTCATTGTAGAGATGAAGTCGGTGTATTCCCCAACCCCAGCCGACGGAGCTATCAAGCATTGGAGTCTTTCCACCGGATCCAATTTAGTATCATGTCTAAAAACAGAATATACTTTGTGTATAGAGAGTTGAAAGATCATATTTACCCAACCTCTCCGCTCGGGCAGGATATGACACAAGGTCAATTTTTAAGCGGAGTTTAACAGGTTTGAATTCAGAGTTTTCCTTCTCCTAGACTAGTTGCCTCAGCAAGGCTGAAGAACCCTGTCTGCCCTACTATTTACCCAGGGAGAATATTTGGATTCATACCTTTCCCAAGGGTATTAGTGCTATGTGAAATGTAATCAGTCAGGTCCAGGATTTGAACTCGTGTCGCCATGTCCATATCCTGCGACGATAACCATTACACACGGGCACCTCCATAGAGAGTTGAAAGATCGGCATTATGTGTTATCATCGACGAAAATTCCGTACCTTTGAGCTGATGAAATTGTCTCTGAGTTCTTTCATTTTTTGAGTCAATTTTCTATTTATATCGTTCTTGTTGGGATTTGTGTCGAAGTAATTGTGTGCTGCCCATGTTTGAAGATTGTCAGTTATATTGACAACGTTGCGTACAACGCATATAAAATGGTCGTCGTCTGTGGCTGTTGTCTTCGATAAACAAGACGACAGAACAGAGTGTAACACTAGAATAGAAAAGAAACAAAGTTAGGAAAAAAGAAAGAGGAAAAGTCAAAATAAATAGATAAATACCATCCCTGGCCAAATTATGGAATTAGTACGTTTAAAGGATATTCATATAGGTTTATTATTATTATCATCATTATTTTATTCCTTGTGAGCTTTTTTACACTAGTGTTAGCTGATAGTCTTTCCCTGCTGTCTGAGTGACAGCAAATCTCTTCAGATCTCCAGGAGTCTTCTAAGTATTCTAGGTGATCTTAACATTTCTGTGGTCTTGATGGTATCGATTCTTCCTCTGATCTCCAGTTTTTATTAAAGTTTGAGTGACAGCAAGTCTCTTCAGGTCTCCAGGACTTTTCTAAGTATCCTAGTCAATTTTATCAATGTTTTAGTCTGTGACCGTTCTAAGCACACCAACAACAATTAATGTATTATTTTGCCTACTTATTTGCAAGTTTTTCACGCCAGCCTTAGCTGATGTTTTTCTACTGGAATCTGAGTGACAACAAGTCTCCTCAAGTCTCCAGGACTCTTCTTAGTATTCTGGCCGATATTAACAATGTTATAGTTTGGATGATCTCCACTCGTCCCCTTATTTCCAAGTCCTCCAGTCCTTGTACCAATCCTCTGATAATTGTACCGAGCGCGCCAATTGCAATTGGTATCACGGTCACTTTCATGTTCTATAGTTTTTCAGTTTTCTAGCAAGGTCTAGGTACTTTTCTTTCTTTTCGCTTTTCCTTCAGTTTTATCGTGTGGTTAGCCAGAACGAAAAATTCCACTATTCGGTAGGTTCTCTTTTTGTTTGTTGACTATCACTTGGTCTAGCCGTCTGGCCGAGATTTGGTGATCCGCTTGTATCTCAAAATCCTAAAATTTTTTGTTAATCTCATTGTCTTGGACGGATTCTGGGTTGTACATATACCATTTGTTCGTATAGTCGAATATGAATTTCTTGCACAATTCCCAGGGGATCAACTTGCCCACACAAGTCATGTCTAGTCTTATATTCTTGTTACGCTAATTTACTGCATGTACTTATTATGTTATTCATCGTTTCATCTCTGTCACCACATAATCTACATCTGCTATTTTGTTGCATCTTGTCTTATTATTATTATTATTATTATTCATTCATTCATTCATTTAGCAGTAAATAAACTAATAACAGTAAAGACGCAAAACATTTTTATATAATAGCTGAACATTCTGGCTTCAAAAATATACCCTAAGCAAAATAGATTAAATTATTTAAATTAATGGTTAATTTTTTCCATACAGAGGAAAATATAATGGAATAATCCAATATTGTGGAAAAATTATGGTATTCATTTGCAAAAAATGAAAATTAATTATTAGTTGTCTCTCTTCGAGCTTTTATGATAGCTTTAATTCTTTCAAACAAAGATTTCACTCATTTAAAGTTGGTTGGTTGTGTTTTACGGCATAGTAACCTTTGTTGGTTATTCAATGCCAAATCCTGTTTATATATGTATATGAAATATACATGATTTATAAGGTAGCAATTATTAAACAAGTCAGGGCTCATTTGTTTGCACACAGTTTAATGGTTTCAAGAGTAGTAAATGATTAAACAGTTCTACTTGACCTATAAGTGGGACCCTGATAAATACTACCACTCTGGGTCAGTGTGGACCTGGGAGTAATGGCAATGAAGAGGTACTCAACATTAGTGTCGTATCAAGAATACTCGATGCAGTCGGTGTATTCTACAACACCTGCCAAGTAGGTTGACTAATTTAAAGGAATCATCATCAGCATCTTGTCGTGCCATCAGCACGGATATCCCTGACCCTCTCTCGCTACCTCTTCCTATCGTTCATCGCTTCCAGTAGGTCCCCAGAGCTACACCCCGTATCCTCACAGAGCTGCTGTATGTAGCTTCGAGCTGGTCGCCCTGCTTTTGCACGGCCATGTGAAAGGGTCCATAGGAGTACATTACTTATGAGCTCATCCCTACTTCTCCAGCAGTGTCCTGCATGTCTAGTTCGTCTAACTTGGATAGTTTTCGTGATGGGTGGTAGGTGGCCGTACAGCTGCTGCTTCGTGGGGTGTTGCCGCCAGGACTTGTTCAATATTGCTTGCAGCATTCTTGTGTAGTTGCCGTCAAGCTTTTTCTCTAGCCGTTTAGTTGGCGTCCATGTAGTGCTTCCATATAGTAGTATCGATACGATCACTGCTTGGAAGAAACTGCATTTTATTTTATCGGTCAGGTCTGACTTCCATATGACCGATAGCCTCTTGATAGCTGTCCATGCCTTTGTTAGTTGCGTTGATGTCTGTCTCGGTCGATGAGACACTGCTTCCTAGTTAGGTGATCTTGTCTACTCGTTTAAGAAAGCTACCGTTTAGTGTGGAAATGTCGTCTGTTTGATTAAAGCACATATATTTCGTTTTGTAGGAATATTCTTTATTAAAGTGGTTCCAACTTTCCAAAATGGCTGCTTTACTGGATGGAGTCTTCTCATGGGCCACTGATTTTACTTTACACCATAAATTTTCAATTGGATTTAGATCACTAGCCATATTATTGATTTTATTTGCCTTTCCGCGAGAAAAGCTTTAGCCTCCTTTGCTGTGTGACAATATATTTTGTTTTAAAAAATGTCTTCATAATCACTAAACCAATATTTTCCTCAATATTAGGTTATTCCAAGATATTTTCCTCAACATTGGGTTATTCCAAGATATTTTCCTCAATATTGGGTTATTCCAAGATATTTTCCTCAACATTGGGTTATTCCAAGATATTTTCCTCAACATTGGGTTATTCCAAGATATTTTCCTCAACATTGGTTATTCTAGCATATTTTCCTCAACATTGGGCTATTCCAGTGTATTTACTTCAATATTGGGTTATTCCAGAATATTTCCCTCAACATTGGGTTATTCTAGAATATTTTCCTCAATATTGGATTATTCTAGAATATTTTCCTTAACATTGAGTCATTCCAGAATGTTTTCCTCTGCATCACTTGGAAAAACAATGATATCATTTATTCAAATAATTCAATTTAGTTTGTTCTAGGAATATTTTATGAAAACAGAATGTTCAACTATTTACGCCTTATCTTTAATAAGTTTATATGCTGTTCAATAGAAAAAAAAACCTTAAGTGAATATCCTCTAAGTGTGCTAATTCCATTTTTTTTCAGAGTTTGGAGAGTCCATAGATTTACATATATTTTTAGATTTTGAAATGCAGAACATCTTGTATAAAATAGGGTCAAGACGTTTACAACCGTCCCCGTTACGCCATTTGTATTTGTGAGCTGGTTTCGTTGCATTTTAGAACTTGTCCATACCGATATTGATTCTTCTGTCTAGAAGTATTCTAACGGTTATTCATATCTATTTCAATCATACATCTTAGATGCATCAGGGAGGTCTTCAGTGATGCGCTGTCTTCATTGCTGATTTCGGGTTATTTCTGCATCATACCAGCTCCGACAGTAACCCCGGCTTGACTCTGAAAGAGCCAAGCCGCCTCCGTGATTGCGACGTGCTACGCTCGTGCCTCTACCAAAGCAAAGAAATAATAAATAAAAAGCCGGACTTCGGCCATTCTTATAGACATCTGTCTTTTAGTAAACAGCCAATGAAAACAGGGCATTCCACACTCCTCTGCTATATAATACCATCTTTACCTCATCCGGTTTTGCCCGGCTACTTCCGGAATCGGTACCGAGGTAAGATGTTATTTTAATACTCGTCCGTGTCCATGATTTACACTTCACTAGACTTACACGAATCTCCCGCCAAATCTGTCCTATACTAATACTTCTAAACTAACATGAATTAATCCCCTGCTCAAAACTATTCAGTCAGTCTTTAACTTTTACTTTATACTCCTATTCGCAAAAAAATAAAAAATAAAATAATAATCCCGTTTATTTGGCTCACGAGGTTAATGTTATTTTGAGAATCTTTATGATTAAGTTTCAACGCAAATGGATACCCCACCCTAATTATCATTCCGGTGAAAATTTGACTAAAAAATTCCTTCACTGTATCAAGTTACATTCGGTTTGATTTGGTTTTATGGCATATCAACCATTGTAGATTATTTAATACCAAATATTTTTCTATACATACATATCAAATATATGATTTTTAATGCTGTTTTACATATATATTAAATATATGATTTATAAACACATTTTGTAGATATACACAGTTAAATGATCAGTTTTATTTCTGGCTATTCAATTCAGCATAAGTCAACAAAGTTGAATGGTTCCAGTTATTGCTATGTACCATTAAGAATTCAATTAAACCTTAGTCATTTGTTCAGTATCTAATAATTCAATTTAGAATGTCATTTGTTTATATTCAGTTTAAATGTCAAACAGTTCTATTCAACCCATAGATAGAACCCTATCAGGTGCTACCACTCTGGGCCAAAGTGGACCTGGTAGTGATGGCAATGAAATGGTACTCCGCATTCTCCAAAGCTCCAGCATTATTGAAGCCTCACCATCATATTATTTAGTGTCATATCCAGGACACATATGGGGGGGTCTTACCTCTCTTCAGAGTAGCAGAGACTCGGTTTGAGCATGTGTATTTGCAAGAAGTGCTTGATTATCTGCGTAGGCTCCATCCATAATAGTTTCTGCTTCTTTACACTCAAAATACGCCCAAACAAACCAAATACAGAGTCTAATATAAACTTATAATTCATTACACACACACACACACACACACGTACACAACATTCTAAGTTCATTGACAGGGCTGAGAGAGAGAGAGAGAGAGAGAGAGAGGAACAAGAGACAGTCATAAAGAAGGATTTCGTTCACACACACATCCTATTTACCAACCCCTCCGCTCGGGCAGGATATGACACAAGGTCAATTTTTAAGCGGAGTTTAACAGGTTTGAATTCAGAGTTTTCCTTATCCTAGACTAGTCGCCTCACACATAATATTTAAAAGGAGGCGTCCCTGTGGCGTAGTGGTTAAAGTGCTGGATTGCAAGTTCGAACTTCGGTTGCGCTATTACGTTCACTGCCAGACTAATACCTTTGGGAAAGATATGAATTCTCCTATCCCGCCCCCAGCTTACAGTTAAATAGTACCACTGCTGTTTTTCTACAGAGACGACTTTGGTGTTAAATAACTCACGAAGGTTGATATGCCATTAAACAAAGAAACCAAACCAACCTATCAAATCATCTTTCTTTGCTTTAAAACGCAGTTATCTACCCGGATTACTTTTGAAAACAAATTATATTTCATATAAATTTTTCATACTGTCAGTCGTTGATTTGTTTAAATTGTAAATGTTGAAATTTTCAAGCACTATATTTTTTAAATTAAGTAAAGATACTTTTAAAAATGAGGGCTTCTAAGAAGGGGTTTCTAAAAAGGGCTACTAAAAAAGAGGCTACAAAAAATTTTATGAAATGAAAGCCTGTTCATTTTATTTTTACTTACAGGATTGTTGGCACTTTATCTTCTCTGGCGTTGATTTTAATTTTGGAAGAACGTCCAATATGGCTTCAGCATGTTCCTTCCATTTTCCACTCCCTAATTCTGTAAATCTGGAAGATAACATTAAAAAAAATCTATATTGATTATAGAATTTTCGGAAAACTGAAGGTCAGTGTGTTGCATCTTCAGTCGTAATATCATTTCGTTACTGGTGACCATCAAAAGACAAAGAGAAAACATCTTCAATATCACTAACAACATATTCTTGGAGCCTGTACTTTCTGTGATGTAATGAGCCGATTTAAGTACAATGCCGATGATCCTTAGTTAAACACCCGCAAAGAGTCGCGTGGACAGTGGAAACGGTGATACAAAGGCCAGAAGTCAGGTAGTCACCCTTCCAGGATGGAAATTAAAAGTCAGTGTGAAGGATTTTTATATGACAAAAGACATTGGTAATCTACAGAGATGAAATCATTCTGTTGGAGTTGAGACACAGAGCAAAACAGTCGCATAATTAAGGTTTAACGCCTAGACGCCCCTTTTTTAGCAGCCCCTTTTTAGAATCCCTCTTTTTAGAATGCCTTTTTTTCAGTTGCCCTTTTTTTAGAAGCCTATTTTTAAGATCACTCTTTTTAGGTGTCCCTTTTTTAGAAGCCCCTTTGTAGAACCCCTCTTTTAAGAAGCCCTTTTTAATAGCCCCTTTTTAGAAGCCCCCTTTTAAAGGTCTTCTTATTAATAGTCCCTTTTTTAGAATCCAGAACCCCTCTTTTTAGAAGCCTCTTTTTTAATAGCTCCTTTTTAGAATATCTCTTTTTAGAAGCCCTTTTTTTCGTAGAGCCCTTTTTTAGAAACACATTCTTAGGATCCCTCTTTTTAGAGATCTTCCTGCAACACAAGTTCAATTTTTAAGTGGAGTACAGTTAGTTTGGATTCAGTTTTCCTTCTGGTTGTATAAGTAAAGTTGGCGATCTTAGTCGAGGGTGACCCGAAGGCTCCCTTTTCAATAGCTACTACACTGAGGTGTAGGGGAAGGCGCTACTCCATTCCCAGGGTTGCTCCACTTTACCCTTGATCCTCACCTTATAGTGCTGAGTGCTTAGCAAGGCGGCATCAAATACTATTTTTTGAGTCTTTGGTATGACTCGACCTGGGATTGAACCCCAGTCTCCCGGACCATTGGCGAACCCTCTATTCATTAGACCAGTATTCATGCCTTTTCCATAGGCCTTAAATTTAAGTGAAACGCAAACAATCCCGTCCAGGATTTGAACTTGGAACACCGATTACATTTTTTACGACAACAACCGTTACACCACCCTCACTTCCGCGAAAAAAGCTTGATAGAATTGTATATGTTGGATTAGAAGTCTCCAACCTGCGGGACATGAGCCACCTATAGCTCTTGACTTCATTTAACTTTTGAACTTTATTCTTCACCTTTTGATGTTGACTATGAAAAAGAAGAATCATTAAAACTGTAGATGGAACTCATTGATCATTTATTTCTTTTGTATTGCTTACTTTTGTCACGGCGTTCTCTCACGAGATGTGACCGAAAAAAATCCTTTTTAGAACATATGATGTATGCTCTACTTGAAGCTATTCTTAGTGTTGTGTTCTGGTTAGTGAACACCAGTAGTAGTAATAATAAGACAAACCACGATATGTGAGGAAAATAGTTATATTTACAGGAAAGAGTATTTACAAGAGAGAGACTTTTAGTAATAAGAACATAGGATTAGTGATAGAGTATTGATATACTTCAACAATAGGAACGTCTCTTCTGGTCTGACTCGGAGGTTTATTTCCAGGCTGATCTCCGCTACTGCCGTATATGGCAGATGGAACAGCTCATTATGCTGAAAAGGTAGGTGATACTCAACACTAATTAACTTTTATTCGGCAACAAACCATATATAACTGTTCCAAATGGAATGAAATGCTAAATAAGATTGTGTAGTGTCAGTTCTGCAACCTGATTGTTGATATTAACCATGCCTAGCTTACTGCCCTGTAGAAGAGGGCTCGAAAACGCAGACACCAAAAAAAGTGGATATCCTGGGTATTCCATTTAATAGTGTGGCTCTAGGTCGGGAGATCTCAGGAGTGTGGATGGCCCAGTCGGCTGGGGCTGTAGAATACACAGACTGCATCTCTGCAGAGGAGTAAGACTCCTCCAATGAGTGTCCTGGATATCACACTAAACAATCTGATGGTGACGCTCCAGTAATGCTGGAGCTTTGGGGAACGCAGAGTATCCTTTTATTGCCATTGCTCCAAAATTCACTTTGGCCCGGAGTGGTAGCACCTGATGGGTTAAATAGAACTGTTTGACATTTAAATTGTGTATTTATGCTAAACTGAATTGTTCGAAATATAATTGTTTTTACATTTAACAGTATGTAAACAAAAACACTGTAATTACGCTAAACTGAATTGTTTGAAATAGAACTGTTTGATCATTCCACTGTGAATAAACAAACAGCTGACGTTTAGTTGAATTGTTAGTTATACATAGCAATACATGAAAACATTAAACTGTGTGCAAACAAATGATTAATAGTAAATAGAATTATTCGTATTTGATAGAAATTAGTGAAACCATTTAAGTATATGAAAAAAATAAGCTCAGGCTTGTTTAAAAATGTTATCTACGAAATGTGTTTATAAATCATATATATATATATATATATATATATATGTTTAAGAAGGACTTGGCATTAAATGACCTACAATGGTTGATATGCTATAAAACTAAACCAAACCAAACCAATCAGTAGTATGGAGTATTCATTTATTAGCATTACTCGCATGTCCTCTCTGACTCAGAGTGTTATATGATATATGAAGTGTCAATGTATGCTTAGTGGTGCTCGGAGCTGAGATCCAAGTGCCAAATTTGGTATTAGAAGCTCGAACTAGTCTCAGAGAAAGCAAAGTCTTGGAGTGTAGGTTCGAGATGCAATGATGAAAAGGTCACAGGCCTCAAACTTGACAAGTTGTCAAGTGTGACCAACGCAGGTCCGCCAAGTGATACATCAAGCTCTACTTTATTCAGGGGGTAGAGTCTAATGACTGCTGTTTCTTACCTCAGAGTCTTTAATCTGAAGACGTCTTGTCCATTTTGGTTTTCAACCTGATAGAGATTGTCCAACTCGGAGTAGCCTGACGCATATGCACAGCCCTCTTTCGAACTGCTAATCAAGTGGTTATCGCCTCCTTCGTTCCTCGGCATTTTTTCGTCGTGAACTAAGATGGCAGGTAGCTGCGGTGACTTGTCGCTCGGCGTTCCGACTCGTGAAACAGATGCCACATGTTTTTTACGGGGTGGGTTCAGACGCTTGCTACTTGCCGCTGAACCAGTCCTTGATCTACGCGATCCCTTGCTGGATGATCGGAGACTGCGAGGAACGTTAAGTCGCTGATCATTGTTATCTCGCGACTCAACTCGGTGGATTAACTGATGTTTCCAAGAATTAAATTCCAATGAAGAAAGAGTCGAAGGTAGAACTTGAGAGCCGTATTTTTCACCCAACAAAAGCTGGAAATTATATAGGTATACATTTTAAAACAAACATAATTAACACAAATAATCTCTTATTCGGACTAACACAAAGCGACAAACCGGCGAGATGGCGACTGATATGAAAGCCTGCTACGCGGGAAAAAAACCCCAAATACATTAAGATATATTTGTCGCTGCCTCCCACCAGACACGACTTGACACAAGGTCAAAAGCCCGAAGGCCGATTAAAGTGGGGATAAAGGGGAGGGGAAGGTCCGGAAGGAGCCGAGACTCGAACCCTGCTTGTCTGTGCTGCTCATCGGCTCACTTAGTGCAATGTGAGCCTGATGAGGCAAGCAGTTTCACGAACCCAAATGTGAGTCCGGGCACGTATGCCAGTTTACGGCTTAAACTAGACGCTTGGTCTAGTGCCGTACAAAGGGGACAAAAGTGCAGCTCGCCCACCCGAAGGTTGCCCAGCCGAAGCTGGGGGCCTATTCGGCCCCGAGTCTGCTCTTGGTTTCGAGCACCCATCCGGCACGAATGCCAGACGGCCCAGCTAAAAAGCCGGGGAGGCGAGATTGGTGACGTAACTGAAAGCTATGTAGGGACACTAGAGACGAGTCTTAAAGCCTTTAAGAGAGTCGATGAGAAGACAGCAAATAAGCAACCTCGTGTTATACGCGTGCTCAAAAGCTGAAGATTAACATTTTTTTCTGTATATTGATGGAGATCAGAGGATAAATCGAGACCATCCAGACCACAGCACTGTTAAGATCAGCTAGAATACTGAAAATAGTCCCGGTGAGCTGAGGAGACTTGTCACTCAGACTTCAATGAAAACTGGAGATCTGAAGATGAATTGAGACCATCCAGACCACAGCACTGTTAAGATCAGCTAGAATACTGAAAATAGTCCCGGTGAGCTGAGGAGACTTGTCACTCAGACTTCAATGAAAACTGGAGATCTGAAGATGAATTGAAACTATCCAGACCACAGCACTGTTAAGATCAGCTGGAATACTGAGAATAGTCCCGGTGAGCTGAGGAGACTTGTCACTCAGACTTCAATGAAAACTGGAGATCTGAAGATGAATTGAAACTATCCAGACCACAGCACTGTTAAGATCAGATAGAATACTGAGAAGATTCCTAGAGACCCGAGGAGACTTGTTGTCACTCAGACTTCAATGAAAATCATCTGTTAAAACTGTTGCGAAAAACTCGCTAATTTTGGAATATGAACGTGTCATTAACGGCGTACTCGAAATGATTCCGAAGAACCACGAAATAATTATTTAGCTGAAACGAATACATACCACAACACGGGACTGGCAGGCAGGTTCGAAACATTTATCCAAAATAGAGGTGAAAGGTTGGTGACAAAAGCTATCCAGGCAGTTCGGGTCACTTTGGGTCAAGTGAAGGTCGAAGATTTCGATTTGCACTCCTGTTTGTTGTCCAAGAAGTCTTAATCTTGGGAAAAGATTCTTGTGAAACACTCTACACTCTTCTGACATATCTAAAAATGACGATATTTGAACGACATTTGAGCTTGGTAGATAGGAATATTTAAACAGACATAGATAGATTGATGAGAACATAGATAGATAGATAAACATATTTAGGTAGATAGATTGATAGATGTGAACAGACTTAGATGTGAACAGACTTAGATAGATAGATTGATAGATAGATATGAGCAGGTTTAGATAGACAGATATAAATGGATCAAGATATTTCTACAATAACAAATATAAAATGAAATTTTTCTGTTTTTATAAACAAAAAACATGGTAATTAATTTAATCCAAACATGAAATCAAATTATTGAAAAGTTTCACTTGAGTTTAAAGTTTTGTGGGACTCTATATAGTTTCATCTGCCTTAAGCCTTATCTATTTATCTATCTAAGTCTGTTCACATCTACCTACATATCAATCTATCTACCTAAATACAGTGTAACCCGCATATAAGAGACTCGGATATAAGAGAAACTCGAATAAAAGAGACATTTTTTCTGGTCCCAAATTACAACCAGTGTTAATGTATATAAGATAGACCAAACCCGGATATAAGAGACTTCTTATCCGGCCCCGAAAATTCGCTTATATCCGGGTTACACTGTATGTTTATATCTATCTATATCAATCTATCCATATTTATCTATCTTGGTTTGATCATATACATTATATATATATATATGTATATATATATATATATATATATTTGTGTGTGTGTGTGTGTGTGTCCGTCTATATATCGTAATTTTCCCGTAGAAATCAATGATTAAATCACCAATAATTAAATAGAAAATATTTACCTCTACCAGACCACACAAAAATTCTAAACAAATTATTATGAGTTGAAATTGGAATTGTGATATCTCCATGGTATATTTTTCTTTTTGTTCCAGTTGTATTGACGCTATTGTTGCAAAATAGGACCTTATCTGGCGGGGTTACCAGAAAAGGATCTTTTACCGAAATTGACGCCTCACTGATGGTAGCTGGGCTAGTTTCCTTATTCGGGGACGAGAAGAACGCTGATGAACTCTTGCCACCATCAACGGAAATTTCTTTTCTGCGATTTTCATTCAAATCATTGCACACGCCATCTCGTCGAAGTTGTTCGTCTTCCGAAAAAGAAAACGCGTTGTCTAGCGAAAGAAGACTCAGATCACTGCTCAAATAATTCTTTGTCTTGATCCAAGCCTTTTGAGCGTGATCGTCGCGCGAAGACGACACAGTTTCATTTCCTGGTTCACGATTTGAGCCACTATATATTTCAACGTCCTGGAGCGAGTACTTATTCTTGGTGAGACCCCTCCGGTCAGCATTAGACAACTGGGAGATGCCATGGCAGTCATTTCGTTTCTTTATAGTCTCATGGGACAATGGATTAGAATGACAGATAATTGGCAGATTTTCATCGTCACCATTCTGAATGACACGCAGAGGCACCGGATTATCTGTTAAAATAGAATCAGACTGAAAATTTTGTTGCCATGCAGTTTTGTTCTTATGAGAAACTAACAGCCCGGCGTTATTATTATTATTATTATTATTATTATTATTATTATTAGCAGTAGTAGTAGTCTCTTTGTATAGAAGACGAAGTAAATTTGCTTTCTCGCAATTATTCGATCGAAGAAAAACTTCGAGTTTTGGCAAAATCAATAGATCTTTGGAGGATGTTCCGTTCATTTCCTTGGATACATTTTCGTCTGGGGTGCGGTTCATCTGAAACGAAAATTATATGAACATTAAAGCATCTGCGTCACACTATACGGGGGTCGGCAGAAAAGTTCATAGACTAACCAAGATACTCTCATAAAAAGAGGCCAAATGAGGTTTATTTTTCAATGTAGTCCCCCTTTCAGTTCCCACATTTCTTCCATTGGTATTGCAGTGTTTGGATCCCATTCATCAAATAAGTCATCAATAACAGATATGACGTCATTATTTGAACTTTTCAGACCCCACTCTTGGGTTTCTATACATGCACACGTTGATGTGTGTGTGTGTGTACTTGTTAGTATTTACCGTACTTGACGGCATGTAAGGCGCATTTTTTTAACTAAAATATCTTTTGAAATTCCCCTCCGTCTTATATGCCATATGTAGTTTAAAATTCGTGATAGTCGGCCGAAGTTAACTATCTAGCAACTTCTATTGACTTAGACTAACTTTCATGTGCCTATTGTCGTTATTTAAAAGGCTATTATGCAGATTAAAAGAGTTATCATCGATAATATTCATTTTATAGTGAATATTATATAATAAATATCATTAGTCTGCATAACAGCCTTTTAAATAATGACAATATGTATATGAAAGTTAGTCTAAAGTTTAAGCTAATAGAAGTTGCTAGGTAGCTAATTCCGACTGACTATCGCGAATTTTAAACTAGCATATGGCATATAAGACGCAGGGAATTTCATCACGTTTAGAATTAGTATTTTGTTGTTTTTTTTTCTTGATATGCCCTGCTGAAATTGGGGTTCGTCTTATATACCATCAAATGCAGTATATACATGCATATATATATATATATATATATATGTGTGTGTGTGTGTGTGTGTGTGTGTGTATATATATATATATGGGAGAACTGGAAATAAATCCGACTGTATGAAAATGCACAAATATGAAAAAATACAAGCTCTTCCGAAGATGGTTTTTTTAAATTGTTCAATTATTTGCCCGCGCCAAACTTTCGGCTTTTTAATATGAAAACATTAAACCTTCATCAAGACGTTTGAATTTTTAAATGGAACGAAAAAATGAAAAAGTTTTAAACATTTAATTCCTTTGGTGGCGTTCTATTTCAAATTTGTGAAAAAAAATTATTTAAAAAAATTCCTATCTATCTCCATATTTATCTTATTTTGTTCATGCCTCCCTGTTTCAAACATTCCATAACACATCTATATCTATCAATGTTAGTATTCTTCTTTTTATCGCCCAGTCTGTTTAATCTATCTGATTATCTATCTGTTTATATATATATATATATATATATATATATAGAGAGAGAGAGAGAGGGAGAGAGAGTATCTCAAAAGAGATGCAACCAATTAACATGATAATGGTTTATAACTGAGACAAGCGTAATGGCGGTCATTTGGAACACGTCCTCCAAAAATGCATCCTTTCAGCTAGAGACATTAAATAAATATTTTTTTAAAATTGTTATTATAACAGCTTCCAGGACATGAAATCATTTTTGAGTTTCTTGACTCAGTAATAAATCATTAAAATATTAATGGGTTACATCTATTTTGAGACAGTTTTCAATCATTTTTGTCTCCAAATAAGTAGTCACGCAAAATATTTTTTATCTCTTGTCCAAGGCATTGTGATCGAGGATTAATAGTTGGTATAGTATACTATTTTCAAATCTGAAACAAAAAAGAACACAACATTATTATTAGTAGAGTTATTAGCAGTCACATGGGTCCCATGTATATTGAATGAAGAAGGTAAATTATTCTAAATAAGGGATTTTGTAACTTATTAGTACTATTTTGATTAAATAATGAGATAAATTGAAAAAGCTGAGTATCTGTTTGATGGAATTGTGGTTTGAAATGATACTTAATTCAACGATTTTCCGTCGTTTTTTATTATATATATGTTTCACTTCATTTAATAATCCAAACGCCCTGATGAAGGTTTAATGCTTTCATATTTAAAAACCGAAACGTTTAACAGTGGCAAATAATTCAAACTATAAATAAAACTATCTAATAAACTCCTTGAATTTTTACACACACACACACACATATATATAATAACAGTGTTGGCTATCACTAAATCATTTTGTGGGTTTGTGGCGAACCAAGTGCAATATAATATGGAGAGTGCTCAATATCTAGGATAGAGCTATTATATAATAATAATAATAATAATAATGATAAATGAATATATATTAGATTTATATATCTAATGCCATGGAATTTAGTCCGTGACCCCTGGGTTTCATGGAGTTTTTACAAAACAACAATCATCAGGCAGTTAACGAAATGAAATGAATCGAAAATCGATAAATACAGTCAAAAATCGTTGGGATTGTGTAGGAATCTTTACGTGTGATTGTAAGTGTGTGTGTATCCGTGTGTGTGTACGTGTGTGCGTATGTGTGTGTTTGTGTGAGTAAAACAGTAGACCAGTCTGGGCTCTCAAGTCTTCGTACTGTAACCTGTTTTGCTAACGGGAAAAGTCTGAATTCGAAACCCAAGGAGTGTTTTGTTTTTGCGTATTTCTTTTTACACATACGTTATTGGCTGTTCATATCTATCTATCTATCTATCTATCTATCTATCTGTGAGACCGCTTACCTCGTTATTGCTTCTCTTTAAAAACTTAGCTTCAGCATGATTTTCAGGAACTGTATCGTATAATGATGCCTTGTGATTTTCTTCACTAACTCTGGAGTGCATCTTTCTCTGGGACTAAGAAAAAAAAAAAAAAGAAAAAAAAAAAGAAAAAAGAAGAAACGTTAAACTGAAACAATTTTATTTCATATAGATATATCCTCAAATTTACTAGAAATCAATTTACTGGATTTACTACTGAGTTACACCTCCCACAAATAGAGTTTCAAAAGAATTTTCTTTAGAGAAATAATTCTATATTGTAATTCTATATCCAGAGACCATAAATCGATTGCCCTGTCAGTAGGGCCCAGAAAACATCGACTGCATCCTCACTGTGGTAAGACTTCCTCCTCAAAAAAGGATGTCCTTCATCTTGGGGTAAAACTCCAATCCTGGAGGTTGGGGAGAGTGGAATCACTCCTTCTATACCATTATTCTCACTCTGACCCGGAATGGTGGTACCTGTTAGGTAAAAGATCTATTTGAGATAATAATTAAAAAGATTCTGAGCTACATTGGCTCTTAAAACATTAATATTGCAACTAAGCATAAAATGTTTACATGTTTAGAATAATTGTGAACTTTATTAATTTATTGGCTCTTAAAACATTGATATTGCAACTAAGTATAAAATGTTTACATGTTTAGAATAATTGTGAACTTTATTAATTTATTGGCTCATAAAACATTGATATTGCAACTAAGTATATAGTGTTTATCTATTTATAATGATTGTGAAGATACATTTTGGTACCATCTATAATTAGGGATCATAACGGTTAAATTTGACGATATTTTCAATGTGCATTGTATTTTTTTTACTGTCACTTTTTTATTTGTCTATAGTTATTTGCTTTCATACAGTTATACGTTGTAAAGTATTCCTATCTAATATTAATAATTTGCACATAGTTGTATGGTTTAAAGTATTTCTGTCTAATATTAATAATTTAGGCATAATTATATGGTTTAAAGTAAGTATTCTTTGGAAATAATGATCATTGGTTTGCACCTGGTTATATGATATCAGATATTCCTATCTAATTCAAATAATTTGCACCTGGTTATATGATATCAACTATTCCTATCTAATACAAATGATTTGGTTTGGTTTGGTTTCTTTGTTTAATAGCATATCAACCTTTGTAGGTTATTTAATGCCAAAGCCATTCTCCTAGAAGAACAGTAGTGGTACTATTTAACCCATAGCTGGGAGGTTAAGAGGGTTCATACCTTTCCCAAGGGTATTTGCCCGAAAGTGAACGTAATAGCGTGACTGGAGTTGGAACTCGCTTACTACGATTCCGCAGTCCATCGCTTTAACCATTACACTACGAGGACACCCCCTACAAATGATTTGTACACACAGTAATTTGATATCAGGTATTTCCATCTAATACAAATAATTTGCACACAGTTATATGGTTTCAAATATTCCTAATATAAATAATTTGTACACATTTATTTGGATTCAATTATTCCTATTTAATACAAATAATTTGTACACAGCAATTTGATATCAGTTTGGTTTGTTTTTAATGGCATATCAACCTTTTTTAGGTTATTTAATGCCAAATCCATTCTCCTAGAAGAACAGTAGTGGTACTATTTAACCCATAGCTGGGAGGATAAGGGGGTTCATACCTTTCCCAAGGGTATTTGCCCGAAAGTGAACGTAATAGCGCGAGTGGAGTACGAACTCGCTTACTACGATCCTGCAGTCCATCGCTTTAACCATTACACCACGAGGACACCCCCTTTGATATCAGGTATTTCCATCTAATACAAATATTTTGCACACAGTTATATGGTTTCAAATATTCCTAATACAAATAATTTGTACACATTTATATGGTTTCAATTATTCCTATTTAATACAAATAATTTGTACACAGTTGTATGTTATCAAGTATTCCTATCTAATACAAATAATTTGCACACAGTTGTATGTACTTTCATCTCTGATGGTGTCCACTTTCAATTTTCCCAGGTACTTGTAATTTTCTTTTTCTTTATGGGTTCTGATGTTTTCTGATTTGGTAGTTTCTTCTATAATTTTTTTTTCCCTTTTTCATTATCATCACGGCACAATATGATATCACGTATTCCTATCAAATATTTATAATTTATACACAATTATATCGTTTAAAGTAACTATTCCTATTTGATAAGAGTCATTTGTTTGCACAAATGTAAGGTTTCAAGTATTTCCATCCAACACCAATAATTTGCATACTATTACATGGTTTCAAGTAACTAATTATAATAATCCTTAGTAAACAATTATATCATCTGGTTACTATTAATACAAATAATTTGCATACAATAATACGGTATCAAGTATTCCTATCTAATGCAAATAATTTTTAAATAGATCTCTTTGACCATACCATCAGCTGTGTACCTTCATTTGAATTTTAAATTCTAAAATTTTAAAGATTCAAAGCTTCAGTTTGAATTGTGTATTTTTTATCGTTGCTCGTATGTATGTATATATATTGGTTAGCTGAGATTAGTTTGACACAAGGCTACAACTATGGACACGTTATGAAAATTGAGCTAATTATGAAAATACATACTAGAAGTAAGCCGTAGTGTTAGGACTAAGAATATGATATCCGATCTTCAGTGGGAGCTCCCATTACCAAAGCCTCATCCCAGACTCCTTTTTTTCAGATGAGA
>OY757921.1:68657087-68662087 GCA_963585895.1 Sepioteuthis lessoniana | reverse complement strand
CTATTAAAAGAGACTCAGTTTCTCTCTTAAGGTTTCTTTCTTTATAACTGGAGTAGATGCAGTTTTGTGTCATACCAGGACATCGTCTTTTTTGCGGGGTGGGGTCTTACCTTTCTACAGTAGATGCAGTCAACGTATATGAAGCCCCACTGATAGACTGTTCTGGTCAAAGAGTTAGTAGCAAAAGAGAAAATTTCAAAAATTGTTTTTTCTTATCTCGGTTTTAACAAGACGTAAAAATCGATTTAAAAAATAAATTAAAAATAACAATTAAAATATCAATTTTAAAAAATCAATTAAAGAATCAATACGAGCTGAATCGAAATAATCAATTATTAAAGGACAATGAAAAAATGAAAATAGAAAAAAATCAATAAATTTCATAAATTGAACCTATCTAAAACGACAAAAAAAAAAAAAAGAAAAAAGGACTATTTTAAAGGAAATTAATGTTTCCTTCATTTTTTTATTTCTGTCGAGGAAAATGCAGCCCCAGTCTGTCTGTCTGCCTGTCTGTCTTATATTTTTGAGTACACAACGTATTTTGCAGAAAATAGACATTTCATTCATTGTTCACTTCTGTCTTGGCAAATACAGCTTCAATTCCAGAAATTTTGGGAACACATTTCATATTTTGATTTTTGGTTGGTTTGGGACTTAATGCCAAGTTCTATTTTTATGTATATCATTTGTAAGGTAACTTTATTTCTAAATGAGTTATTAGAGCTCATTTGTTTGCACAGAACTAAATGGTTTCAAGTAACCCTACCTGACTCAAAAAATTCTATCAAATATTTATCATTTGTTTGCATACAGTTAAATGTTTTCCAGGATTGCAACTTAATATTTGTCACTCCATTTATCAAGTATTCCTCGGTAATATAAATAATTTGCACACTGGCCTAGTGGGTAGAGTATTCGCTAATGGTCCGGGAGACCGGGGTTCAATCCCAGATCGAGTTATACCAAAGACTTAAAAAAATGGTACTTGATACCTCTCTGCTTAACACTCAGCATTATAAGGTACGTATCAAGGGTAAAATGGAGCAATCCCGAGAAAGGAGTAGCGCCCTCCCCTACACCTCGGGGCAGTAGCTATTGAAAAGGGACCCTTCGGGTAACCCTCGACTACAGTCGCCAACTTTACTTTTACTTACTTGTATGATTTAAAATTACAAACAATAAACAATAATAGTCCTTAGTAAATGATTAAACAATTCTATTTGGCCCATAAATGGGGGTCCTAATAGGTTCAACCAATACAGGTCAGAGTGAACCTGGGAGTAATGGCAATGAATGATTACTCCACATGGAGGTGCCCGTGGTGTAATGGTTATCGTCATTGGAAATTGACACGGCGACACGAGTTCAAATCCTGGACACGGCTAATTGCATTTCACAAAGCACTAATTCCCTTGGGAAAGTTGTGAATCTTCTTATTCTCCTCCAGGTATGGGTAAATAGTGGGGCAGACTGGGTTCGTCAGCCTTGGTTAGGCAACCAGTCAAGGAGAAGGGAAACTAAATCCAAACCTATTAAACTCCGCTTGAAGATTCACCCTGTGTCACATCCTGCCCATGCGGGGGGGGGGGTAAATATATACTCCACATTCCCAAAAGCTTTAGGACTGGAACCTCACCATCATTGAGTTTAGTGTCCTACCTAGGACATTCATTTGAGATGGAGTTACCCCTTTGCAGAAGTGCAGTTGGCGAATTCTTCACCCCTGCTGGCTGAGTGGTCCTATTTTGAGGAAAAATAATGTTTACATTATTCTTCATTTCTGTCTTGGTACACACAGCTTTAGTCTCAATAGTTTTTTAAATACACTTTTTATTTTGAAGAAAATGAACGTCCGTTTATTGCTCGATTTTGTCTTGGGAAACACACCTTTAATCACGATACCTTTTCACCCCCACCATATATATATATACATATATACCAAAGACTCAAAAAATGATACTTGATACGTTCTTGCTTAACACTCGGCATTATAAGGTACGGATCAAGGGTAAGTGGAGCAATCCAGGAAAAAGAGTTGCGCTCTCCTCTACACCTCAGTGTAGTAGCTACTGAAAAGAGAGCTTTCGAGTCGTCTTTGACGACAGTCGGTTAACTTATATATGTTGTAATTTACTAAGCTTTTTGCTAAGATGTGGAACGAGGCCGCACGAATAGGGCACCCAATGAGACTCAAACTCACTCGTGAAGGTTTGCTAGTCTAGCTTGCTAATCATTACGCTACCCGAGGTGCCCTCGACCAACTTATCATCATCATCATCATCATGTCGCGCCGCCACTACGGATCTCCCTGACCCTCTCCCGCCAACGTTCTCTATCATCCATCGCTCCCGGTAGGTCTTCCAGGCGACATCCAGTATCGGCACAAAGCTGTTGTATATAGGTTCTAGCAGGTCAACCTGCCTTTTCTCGTCCATATGAAGGGTTCCACAGGAGTATGTCACTTATGACTTCGTCCCTTCTACTCCAGCAGTGTCCCGCACGTCTTGTTTGTCTAACTTGTATAGTTTTCGTGATGGGTGATAGGTGGCCGTACAGAAACTGCTTTGTGGGGTGCTACCTCCAGAACCTGTTTAACATTCCTCGCAACATTCTTGTGCAATTGCCATCAAGCTTTTTCTCCATACGTTTAGTTAACGTCCGTGTACTGCATCCATGTAGTAGTATCGACACGACCGCTGCTTGGAAAAAACTGCGTTTTATTTGATCGGTCAGGTTTGACTTCCATATGACATGCGTTGATATGGAGGCTTATGCCTGCAGCTGCTCGTTCCAGACTATGTAGCAGAGTTTCGGCTTGAGCGGGTGTATTTGCCAGAAGCGCTATGTCATCGGCGTAGTCCGCGTCCGTAATTGTATGTGCAGGGTATCTTCTGCTTCTTTCCTTTGCCAGCTTTATCAATAGACATTCTAAGCACGTAGTCTAGACAGATGTATTAGTTCTTGTTGGCTGGTAGCTTTCAGTTTAGCTTTCTCAGTGCTCTTACTTCTGCTCACTTCGTTTGCCGTTTGCCATGCTATCCTAGAATGTCTATCTTCAACCGAGTCTTTAATCTTATTGATCTGATTTTATATGAATTCTGTTTGTTCTTTTAGGAATACTTTAGCCAATTGATTTTGAACCTTTTTAAGTTTCAGGACACTGATATTGGTTGGGTTCTTCCAATTGCATTTGGAAGCAGTTTTCATGTCTGCACGCTTTTTTCTAACCGCTAATGTCTCCCATGGTACTCTAGATTTAGCTCTTTATTTAGTTGGTAAGCATTCTGCTGCTGCTTCTAAGTGGGCATTGACGAAATTCTCATATTCGTCATTCGGAGTTAGTGTTTCTGACTTCTATAGTGTATGGAATTTGGTTCTTAGTGTTAATGCATATTTATCTCTAATATCCCTATTATTAAGCAGGGACCAGTCATAGTGTACAGTGGTTGTTGTTCGGGTTGCATTCCTTCGTAGGCTCAGTCGTATCTTTGCCGTGACAATTCGGTTATACGAAAACACACCCTCGAAAGAGAAATATACTTCGCAATTCAATGCGCTATTATTCCATTTCTTGTTTATAAAGACGTAGTCTATCTGTGCTTTAATATTATTTGCGTAGGTTTTCCCTTTCTTTTCTGAAATTATGTATTGAGGCATGTTAATCTATTTTCTAGCGTGAAATCTGTTAGATGTTCCTCATTTCTGTTTGACGAGTTGTATAAACTGAATTTGTGGTTTACGTTTTTACCAATTTGGGTGTTCATGTCTGCACCAATGACGAGAACGTTGTGTTTTGGGATGCTACGAACAAGGGAGGATAGCTCATTATAGAAGGCGATGGGTCAGTTTCTTCACCAACATTGGTAGGGCTGTAGCAGGAGATGATTGTTGAGCTGGGGTTGACATTAAAAGTAGCTACCATCATCCTCGGTTGTATTTTCTCTATGCTATTTAGTGATTTTAGGGCTCGTGGTCGTAAAAGCATACCTACACTTCCTATCGTGGCATTGATAGAGTTTTTCCATACAGATGCAGTGGCTAACGTCCATCTATTGCCAGTATCGTGATATTTAATATCGTTGCTATGAGTGTACATGCGTTCTTGTATGCATATTATGTCTATGTTATGATCTATCATCGATGCTTCGACTAAATATGACTGATATAGTGTTTACAGAAGGACTCTGGAATCGTAGATTTTACAATCACAAAACCTCTTTTAGAAAATGATGCAATGCTAACAGCACAATATCATCTGAATATCTATGAGAGGAAGAAGAAAAAAAAAAGAAAGAAGCATATTAGTGCAGGTATTACATCCCCTGTTTGCCAGATAGTACCACTAATGGTCGTTAGGTGGCGTGACCAAAGTAGTATATAAAATAAACGTTCGCCAAAATCAAATGTCTTTGGTCCAGCCTCGACAATCAGAAGCACACAAGAGTCTGTGTGCATATGTGTGTGTGTTTTCCTGTACACACTGACAGAGGAGTTTGAGCACCTAAAAAATTTCGTGTTGTAAGTCTTCACACAATAACTTCCATTCTATTAAGAACTCTCGACTAATACCAGAAGACCTTTTGGAAATTCCTTGATACAACTCTTAATACGATCTTTCTTTTATCTGATGTCATTCTTGAATTCGTTCTAGTAAGTTTGCACTGACAATAAAAAATATATTTTTTTTTTTTTTTTTTTTAGTCTTTGGTATGACTCGACCCGGGATTGAATTCTAGTCACTCAGGTGATCAGCAAACACTCTAACTATGCCACATCTAAACAAAAAAAAAATGAAGCTTATTAAATTGCTATAAGGAACGAAAGTGATAAGACAAAAAGGAATATTTCTTTTATACTATTCATTTTTTATAGTTTTTATCTATTTTCAATCTTGGGTTATCGTCAGGAGAAAAAGGCTTTGTGGAAAAAAGCTTTTTTGAAACTTTTTAAAGAGTTTTTATGGGAACTGATACGCCACAATAGAAAAGGCGAAATGT